>CM057832.1:54574523-55174523 GCA_030068075.1 Paguma larvata
ATATAATGTAATTCTGGATAAGGAGAAACTTTTGATATGAGCACCTTCCCCTGATGAGAAGTTAACATCCTGCAAGAACATTCAGAACTGGTCCCAATATGCGACCTGTCTAGTGGCCTGAAGTACAGAAAAATAGTGTTGGCTTACCACAATTGTACCTGGAGCAAGAACTGACTGGGTAGTAAAGAGGAGGTTAGAAAACTAAAAGACTTAGACATGCTAGAATATATTTGTTATATAAGGACAGGTTATTAGAAGACAGTCCATTCACTAATTCAAAAATGAATTTGCGGGGTGCCTGGGTGGCTCAGTCGGTTAAGCGGCCAACTTTGGCTCAGGTCATGATCTTGCAGTCAGTGAGTTCAAGCCCCGTGCCGGGCTCTGTGCTGACAGCTCAGCACCTGGATCCTGCTTCGGATTCTGTGTCTCCCTCTCTCTCTGCCCTTCTCCTGCTCACACTCTGACTCTGTCTCAAAAATAAAGAAACGTTAAAAAAAAAAAAGGAATTTGCTAGTCAGGAAACCACTAATATAAATGTGGTTGTAATCTTGTATAGAACAAGGTTGGTAATAGGGGAATATTCCTTTGAACTGGACTTTCTAATGTCCATGGAAATGATAGGCTTTTGGAAAAGCAGATGCCAAATGGAAATATTTAAGTAGAGGAGGTGAAGTGGATATAATTACTGTATTAGATAATTACAAAATAGCTAATGTACAGTCATCTGAGAATACCATTAATGGGTCAGAGTATCCTGAAAGGAAAATGTAGATGGGCAACCAGCAGTATTTCTTGAACTATATAATAAAAAATTGTCAAAAATGGTTGAAATGTAGATGTTAGAACAAATGCCAGTTAAATTACTGGATAAATAATTTTATATGTGTACTAAGTTGGAAATAATTTAGCATTGATGGTTAATGAATAATATAAAACAAGAAGAAACTAAAGAATATTTTACTGACACATATCAGAAGACAGTGCATTGCATATTGTATAAAGGGAGCTGAAGGTAATATATCGTTTAGGTATACATATAGAAATATAGGGTTTAACCTATAAGAAAGCAAGGACATGATTACATCAAATTCTGAAAAGGAGTTTCTTTTAATGATTAAGAAGAGGATACACCTAGGAAAGGGCCAAAGAAAGGATTCAAAGTTATCTGTAATACTCTATTAATCTGTGGTTTCAAATTTATCTTTAATTAATATATTAAAAATTATTTTGATATCATCAATTAAATTAAGATATAATGAATATATGTTGTTAATATTGTTTGGTATATTATTTGGTATATATACAGTGCACACAGGCAATCATAATGATGTATGTCCAGAGGAAAATGATAAATTAAGTTGTGCTACAGTCATACAAAGGAATTTTACACGAGGTTTATAAAGAATACTATATATCTCACCAAGAAGCATAAATATCAGTATTAATCAAATAAAGCAAGTTAAATAATAGTTTTTAAAAGCATTATTTAAAAATTGAGGAAATATAAGTACAACTTGTAATTAGCACAAAATTCAAAAAGCCATTGGAACACAAAATCTAGTTTATATTGGATAAAATTTCAGATATTGGTTGTAAAAAATTACCAATAAACTAATTTAAAAAACAACATCAAAATATTTGCATCTAAAATAACATAAAAAGTAAGATATCTGTATGTACCCAAAAGCTAAAGAAACAATTATTTTTCATCAATTTATTGTCAGATTGGTTCCATACAACACCCAGTGCTCATTCCAACAAGTGCCCTCCTCAGTGCCCATCACCCTCTCTCCCCCCTCCCATATCCTCCTGAATCCTCAGTTTGTTCTTAGTATTTAAGAGTCTCTTATGTTTTGTCTCCATCCCTTTCTGTGTTTTTTCCCCCTCTTTCCCTCACCCAAGGTTTTCTGCTAAGTCTCCCAAAATCCACCTACGTGGAAACATGGTATCTGTCTTTCTCTGACTGACTTATTTCACTTAGCATAATACCCTCTAGTTCCATCCATGTTGCTACACATGGCTAGATTTCATTCTTTCTCATTACCGCATATTATTCCATTGTGTGTGTGTATATATATATACACACACACCTCTTCTTCTTTATCATTCGTCAGTTGATGGACACTTAGTCTCTTTCCATGATTTTGGCTACTGTCTAAAGTGCTGCTATGAACATTGGGGTACACGTGCCGTTATGCATCTGCACTCTGTAACTCTTGGGTAAATTCCCAGCAGTGCTATTGCTGGGTCATAGAGTAGTTCTATTTCCATTTTTTGAGGAACGTCCACAATATTCTCCAGAGTTTGCATTCCCACCAACAGTGTAAGAGGGTGCCTGTTTCTCCACATTCTCGCCAGCATCTGTAGTTTCCTTATTTGTTCATTTTAACCACTCTGACCGGTGTGAGGTGGCATCTCAGTGTGGTTTTGATTTGTATTTCCCTGATGAAGAGTGACATTAGAGCATCGTTTCATGTGTCTGTTGGCCATCTGGATGTCATCTTTGGAGAAGTGTCTACGTATATCTTCTGCCCATTTCTTCACTGGAGTATTCGTTTTTCAGGTGTGGAGTTTGGTAAGTTCTTTATAGATTTTAGATACTAATCCTTTATTTGATATGTCATTTGCAACTATCTTATCCCATTCTGTCGGTTGCCTATTAGTATTATTGGTAGTTTCCTTTGTGGTGAGAAGCTTTTTATCTTGATGAGGTCCCAGTAGTTCATTTTTGCTTTAATTTCCTTTCCTTTGGAGATGTGTCGCATAGGAAATTGCTACAGCTCAGGTCAAAAAGTTTTTCTCCTGCTTTCTCTTGTAGGATTTTGATGGTTTCCTGTCTCACATTCAGGTCCTTCATTCATTTTGAGTTTATTTTTGTGAGTGGTGTAAGGAAGTGGTCTAGTTTCATTCTTCTGCATGTTGCTGTCCAGTTCTCCCAGCACCATTTGTTAAAGGGCCTGTCTTTTAAGAAACACTTTTTAAAAGAATTGTTAATATCAGACTTTGTCAAGAAAAAATGAAAGTACTAAAACTGGTATTTTACACCCAGTGATGGAAGGAACCTAAATTATATTTTAGAAAGACTATTTGATTGACTACTTTAAAAGTCTCCAAACTTAGAGTATATCTACAAGGATGCACAGAAACTTTGACAGTTCTTGTCTTAGGGAAAGAGGACATAGGTGGCTGCAGGATAATAAAGAGAGATAAATTTGCTGTCATCACATCCTTTGTAACTGTTTAAATGTGTACTAATTATACAAATAGTTTACTATAAAAGAGGAAATATTAAAATGAAAAAAATAAATGTACACGTTCCTCTATTTATGTATTTCATGGTTGAAAATATAATGAGCATATTAAATAAACGTTTACAACATTACTTATCAGGATATCGTTAAGTTAAAATATTTATTTAATGTTACTTTTAAAAAGTAATAAGAAAATGAGTATAGGTGCTATGCATACACAGCAAAAATTATGAAGTTGGCCTACGAATGATTACAGATTTAGAGTAATGCAGGAGCACTTTATAACGGCCTAATCTGCAATGCTTGCCATCCCTGGAATTGCAGTGATTGTATTTTAGAAGGTGATAAATGGAGCCTTTTCTTCTGATGAATTCTAGTAGACATTTAGGAAAGTTTGTTTCTATTTTCGTTTTTTCCATGAGGGCCCTTCCTCAATCAGCTTCTTAAATCAAGTGCATATAGGATTTCTATGTATTTGAAAAGTGCTTTATACAGTGATTTTATATATGATTTTATATATGCTTTTTAACAATCCTGAGAGACAAACGGAGACTCATTTTATAGCTGGTAGTTGTTTTTCAGAGAGGGCAAGTTACTTGTTCAAGGCCAAGATTAAGCAGCAGATTGAAATTTAAAGCCAGGTCTTCTAACCATCTTTCCACCTCATGGTCTTACCTCATGTCTTGTATTTTGGACTCATCCTACTAAGTTGTTCTGCCATACCATCTAAGGATCTTAGCTATTTAATGCCTTTAATTCAGTTACATTACTGTAGATAATTAATTATGAGGATATTATTTGTGTGGATAATAGTATAACTCCAAACTCCTGTTTTGAAGATGATTATTTTTTTAACGTTTATTTATTTTTGAGAGATATAGAGACAGTGTATGAGCAGGGCAGAGAGAGAGGGAGACACAGAATCAGAAGCAGGCTCCAGGCTCCGAGTTGTCAGCAAGAGCCCGACGCGGGACTCGAACCCACAGACCATGAGATCATGACCTGAGCCGAAGTCGGCCGCTCAACCGACTGAGCCACCCAGGCGCCCTGAAGATTATTTTTTAAAAATAAAGAATTTTGGGATCCATGGGTGGCTCAGTCAGTTGAGCATCTGGTGTTTGATTTCAGCTCAGGTCATGACCTTGTGTGTTCATGAGATGGAGCCCTGCATAGGGCTTAGTGCTGACAGTGTGAAACCTTCTTGAGCTTCTTTCTTCTTCCTCTCTCTCTGCCCCTCCTCCACGTGTGCTCTCCCTCTCTCTCACAATAAATAAATAAAATTTTTTCAAAAAGTAAATTAAATTAAAACAAACAAACAATTTTTGTCTATGTATGAAACATCATAAGCACAATTTAAATGTTTAAATTTAGGGATATATATTATATTTTGCTATTTTCCAACATTGTTCATATTTTTCTTCCATTACTTTTTTTTAATGTTTATTTATTTTGAGACAGACATTTGAGGAGGGGCAGAGAGAGAAGGAGAGAGAATCCTACACAGACTCCAAGCTGTCATCACAGAGCCTGATGCAGGCTCTATCTCATGAACTGTGAGATCATGACCTGAGCCAAATCAAAAGTTGGACGCTCAGTTGACTGAGCACCTAAGCACCCCTATTTTGTTTTGTTTTAGACTGTAATGTTTCAAGAAAAAGAATCTGTCCTCCTAAACACACATAATATGTTTAATACTAATATTTAATATTAGAATTATTACTCTCCAATTTTCTCATTGAGAAATTAACAAGAAATCAATGGAAATCAACTAGTGAAGGTAATATTTCCCTTCCTTCCAGTTAAACCAGATGGGTCTAAATGAAATATACACTTTTCCTAACTTTTAGTTAGCTCTTGAATTTGCAACAATTGTAAGGGTAAAACTCAGTATCGTTTTTAAATCAATTATGAGATTAGAAAACCCAGATCTTACTGAACGCATCCTATATTTTGTGGTAGCTCGTTTACTGAATCTAAGAATTAATATGATAGATATTTCATGAGGTGAAGATATCTAGATTATTTTCTTGACTGAATTTGCTCTTGCACAAATCATTTCAAATCTCCAGATTAATTTCCTCATCTTCAAAAATTAGAGTTGACTATATGCTACCTTGTATCTTTTTTAGATCCAAATTTTAAAATTCTTTCTGCAGACATAAGTATAGTTTAAAGCACACATATGCACAGAGTTAATATGCAATTTGAATATTAATAAGTAATGTATTGGGTGCAAAACATTCTTTGTTTCAAACGTATATATCCAAACTTAAGAAAAATACAGCTGCTACAATTTCCTAAATGAAATTTTGAATCATTAGTTTTAGGTCTCTCTCCATATTTTTAATATACATTCAATGTTATAAGTTTCCTTCTAAGCACTCCTTTTGCTATGTCTATAAATTTTGATAGGTTGTATTGTCATTTTCATTTAGTTCTAAATAGTTTAAAATTTCTCTTGAAAATTCTTCATTTACTCATATGAGATTTAGAAAGTGTTTTCTGGTCTGAAAATATTTTCAGACTTTTAAACTATCTTTCTGTTACTGATTTCCAGTTAAATTCCATTGTGGTCAAAGAGTATACTTTGCATGACATATTATTTTAAATATGTTAAGATGTGTTTATGGATCAGAAAGTAGTTTGTGTTTGTGAATGTTCCATGTGAGTTTAAGAAGAATCTATATTCTGCTGTGGTTGGAAGAAGTATTTTATAAATATCAATAAAGTCTAACTTAGTGATGGTGCTGCTCGGTTTCACTGTATCCTTACTGATTTTTTGCTATTAGATCTTTCAACTATTGACCAAAGGGTATTAAAGTATCCAACCCTAATGGTGGATTTATCACTTTTTTTCTTATTACCTATGCCTTCTTTACCTCACATATTTAGACACTCTTTTGTTAAATACATACATGCCAAGGGTTATTTTTTATGGAGAATTGATCCCTCTATTATTATGTAATTCTCCCTTTTATCCAATACAAAGTGAGGAGCCATCCCTGGTTTCCCCAATATATTGAAATTCCAGAAATGAAGTTCATCCAAGAATCTCTTATGTACTTTAGTTAATGTTGATAGCATATCTTCGAAACCCCCTTTTTCTCACACACTTGAGTTAACAATCACTGTTTCATTGTCTCTTTTTGCATGTCTTTCATGTATGTAAGCCTTCTGATCCTAATCAATACGGAGCAATAACCCTTACCCAGGGCTCTTGTCTCCTTCCACTAGCCTCTCTAGTATTCAATTATGTGTCTGCTGTCTCGCTGGACAAAAGAGAAATTCATACTTAAAGTCTGGAACACAAAAGCAAGACTATCATCATTTGAACTCGTTTTGTATGACTGAAAAGACAGCATATAATCTTCAGAATTCTAACACAAGAAAGAATAAGAAGGTACAGTAAGTGTATCCATATAAATGTTCTAAGTTAGCCTCAGTATTTTTCAAAGGGCAGAAGGAAATATTTCCCTTCCAAAGTCAAGAAGTGAAGAATAGAGGAGGTGAATGCTTTTTAAGAGGCAAAATCAGTAACATAAGAATTCAAGGGACATGAAAAATCAAGAAAACATGATATAAAAAAAGAAAAAAATTTTCCAGTAATTGACACCAAATAAATGGAGATCTGCAATTTGACCAATAAAAATTTCAAAATAATAGTTTTAAGGAAGCTCAGTGAGCTACAGGAAAACACAGAAAGACCATTCAACAAGATAAATAAAATACAGGAAAAAATGAGACAATTTAACAAAAACCTTAGAAATTGACTGACAGAAAAAATGAAGCTAAAAACTGTAATAAATAAAATTAGAAAGCAACAACAGAAGACAATCAAGCAGAAGAAAGACTCTATTCAGCAGAAGCAGGTCCTTTGAATTTATCACTCAGAAAAGAATAAAATTATTCAGTCAGAGTAAGAATGAAAAATAGTGAAGAAAGCCTAAATGAATTATAGAATATCATTAAAAGAACTAATAGATACATCAGAGTCCCAAAAGGGGAAGATATAAATAAAAAGTGGGTGAATAAAAGGATATTGATGGTTTTCAAGTGTAGTTGTTATTAGCTTATAATAAGCTGTTATATCTATAAGATATTTTATATAAGACTTATAGTAATCAATAAGTAAAAACGTTCATTATATATACAAAAGATAATAAAGGGGGATCATACAATACCACTATAGAAAATACTCAATTTACAAAGGAAGACAACAAGAGAAGAACAAAGAAACAAAGAACACCGAGAAAACATACTGTGGCATAAAGTAAGTCCTTACAGAGTAATAATTACTGTAAATATAACTGAATCACAATCAGAAATCAAGAGTCATAGGGTAACTGACTCAAAAACAGTCTCAACTATGTACTGCCTACCAGGCTCACTTTAGCTTTAAGGACACATATAGGACAAAGGATGGTAAAGGAAAAAGATATTCCATGCAAATGGAAACCAAAAGGGAGAAGGAGAAGGTTTACTTTTTCAGTCAAGCAGACTTTAGGTCAAACACTGTAAGAGACAAAGAAAACTATAGTATGATAAAAGGGTCCGTTCATCGAGGTGATATACCAAATGTAAGTATATATGCCACCAACATTGGAGTACTGAAATATATTAAACACATATTAACAGATCTCAAGGCGTTTATAACTATAGACAATAATATGAAAATTCAATAACCCACTTTCAATAGTGGATAGATCAGCCAGAAAGAAAATCAACATGGAAATACTGGACTTGAACTATATTTTAGACCACATGGAACTAAGAGACCTATATTGAACATTCCATCCAATGACAGCAGAATATGTATTTCCTTGGAATACATAGAGCATTCTACAAAATAGATTATGTGTCAGGTCACAAAATAAGTCTTAGAATTTGTAAAAGACAGAAATCATACAAAGCATTCTTTCTATCACAAAGGTATGAAACTAGAAATCAATAATAGAAGGAAAACTGGAAAATTCACTAATACATAGAAATTAAACAACACAGTCCTGAACAACTGATGGATCAAAGAAGAATCGAAAGAGAATTCAAAAAACATCTTGAAAGAAATGAAGAGACAAACTAAAGCTTATGGGATACATCAAATGCATTTCTAAGAAGTTGAGAGTGCTAAATGCCTATATAAGAACAAAGAAAGATCTCAAATAAGCATCCTAAATTTACGATTAGAAAAGAGGACTAACTCAATCTGAAATTTACAGAAGGAATTAAATAATAAAAATCAAAGCATGAGTAAATAAAATAGGACGAGAAAGACAATAGAAAGATCAATGAAACTAAGCACTGGGGTTTTTCAAAAGACAAACAAAGTTGACAAACCTTACCTAGACAAAGGAAAAAGGACTCAATAAATAAAATCAAAAATGAAAAAGGACACTTTATATCTAATACAATAAAAATCCAAAGGGCCCTAAGAAGCTGTTTTGAATAATTATGTGCCCACAAATTGCATAAACTTGAAACAATGGGTAAATTCCTAAAAACATACAACAAGCAAGACTGAATCATGAAAAAATAGAAAATCTGAATGAAGCAATAACCAGAACATTGAATTATTATTCAAAAAATTCTTACAAAGGAAAGTTCCAGAAGAAATGTCTTCACTGGTGAATTATACAAACATTTTAAAGAATTAACACCAATTGTTTTCAAACTTTTTCAAAAATTTGAAAAGAAGGAAATATTCCCGAGTTTATTTTTCAAGGCCAGCACTCCTTGATACTAAAGCCAAATAAGGACACTAAAAGAAAAAAGAAATTATAGGCCAATATCCCCAATGAATATAGACAGAAATATCCTCTATAAAATACTAGCAAACCAATTCAAAATAACATTAAAAGGATCATACACCATGATCCAGTGGAATTTATCACCGGGATTCAATGATGTTTCAATATGAGCGTGTCAATAATTATGATATACCACTTTAACAGAATGAAGGGTAAAAACATAAGATCACCTCAAGAAATGCAGGGAACACTTTTGGTAATGCTCTACATACTTCAGTGATCTACACTCAATAAACTATTTATAGAATGCGCATACCTTAACATAATAAATACCATATATATCAAGTAACATACTCAAAGGTGAAAGCTTTAAAGTTTTCCTCTAAGATTAGGAATTATATTTCTATCTTGGTGAGATATCTGCTCTCTCACATTCATCAAAACTTTAGTCACAGTAGCTAAGCCATGGAAACAGCAAGTCTGCCAGTGAATGAATAAAGAAAATGTGATTTTATGTATATAACCATACATATGTGGAATATTATTAATATAGTAATAATGATAAATGATACAATATATTAATATATTATGAAAAGCAAATAGAATATTATTAAGCTATAAAAACAATGAAAATCCTGCCATCTGTGACAATATAGATGGACTATGATAGAGTTATAATAAGTAAAATAAATAAAGACAAATACTTATAAAATCTCAATTATATGTGGAACATAAAAAGCCAAACTCAGAAACAGAGAGTAAAATTAGGGTGGCAGGCTCTGGGGGAGGGAGGATCGTTGTGGGGGGAATAGAGAGATGTTGGTCGAAGGGACAAACTTCCGGTTATAAAATGAATAAGTTCTGGGGACCTCATATAAGGCCTGGTGACAGCAGTTAAAAATTCTGTATCATATACTTGACAGTTGTCGAGAATGTGGATCCTAAATGTTCTCATCACTAACTAAAAAAATATATGAGATAATGAAAGTGTAAAGAAACCTTACTATGGTAATCATTTTGCAATACTCTATATACATATATCAAAACATCACTTTGACAGAGCTTAAAATTTCACAATGTTACAGGTCAATTATATTTCAATAAAGCTGAAAAAAAATAAGTGGCTGGCTTGACTGGAGCACTAGAGTTTGCCAGTCCTGGCTTTAATCTGCTATATGTCACCTGATGTGACACACGGTAACGGCCAATGTAGAAAAATATCAGATCCAGCCAGTCCTGTAGGCAAGGGAAATTATTACAAAAATGGTTGAAATTAGTTGCGAAAGGTCACTATATGCTTCAAATCTGCCCTCACAAGGATGTATTTTAAACTCTAACCACTGCGAAAAGCTGGGACCATATCTTTTGTAACCCTAAGTGCTTGAAGTTATTACATAGAAATACAGTAATGCTCAATACAGGTTTTAAATGATGTGATTGAGAAAATACAAAATTTGGAAGAAATATTTATTGAAAACGAATGTCGTTTGTTGTAAATAAATTAAGTCCACCAAAAGTTCATAATTTCCCTTTTGACTTATTTTGTCTAGACCAGAAATTTCTACTTTGTTTATATGACTGTATATGTGTGAATAGTGAAAGAAAAGAAAAGATAAAAAGAAATCGTGTTGGCTTAAATAACAGTAGCTCACATCAATTCTAAGAAATTTTAGCATTAACTTTTCTGGCAAGACTCCACTGGTGGTGTTTATTTTTCATTAAACTCTGATTCTTGACAGAACAGCTTACCAGCAGTGAGTAAAAAATAATAATAAAGTGAAATACAGAAAAAAATAACCTTGAGCCACTCTAGGTAGAATCGCTCAAGTCAGAAAGATTAAAAATATGGTTTCAAATATTTTTCTAGTACTGAATAGTTATTATCTAAAAATAATTTTGAATACCATACAGAATACATAAATTTTAGATTTGGAGTGAACTTTTTTAACCCTGAAATCACTGTCAGATTAATTTGAACTTCTTGAAATTTGAGCCAGATGACAGTAATAATATTTTTTAAGATTAAAACAAAAGGAAAAGTAAATTAATATTAACAGGTGAATATGATACAGAGTAAGTTGATTATGAATATTTTCACATTGACTATACATCTGCATAGTTAGCTGTTGATACAAACAGATGGTGCAGTGACTTGAAACTGCTAATGTAAAATTTGTCATACAGAGTGTAGAAGTTAAAAGAATTCATCTGGGCCAGATCAAGATGTGACAGTAATAATGCATATAAGACTATGTCAGGAAAAAGTGCCAATTTTTTTTTCCCAAAATAAAGCACATTTGCACACACCTTTTTTGTGGTGAGCACCTCCCCCCAATAAAGATTTAATAAGCCAGTTTCAATTTAGGCCACTTGTATTGTGCTAAAAACCTATAATCTCTGGGAGGTTTTCTTATGTGCTATGACAGAGATGAAGGAAAAATAAAATCAAGGAGGGAAAGGAGCAATGAGAAAGCAAAAGAAAGAAAAGAAATAGAATAAAAAATGGAGATGGAAAGGAAACTCCACCCCATCCATTTTTTTTTTCCTTTGAAGCATAAAAACTAGATATGTAAGTTTATAAGAATAGTAGGAGGGGCACCTGGGTGGCTCAGTTGGTTAAGGAGCCAACTTCAGCTCGGGTCATGATCTCATGGTCTGTGGGTTCGAGCCCCACGTCGGGCTCTGTGCTGATGGCTCATCAGAGCCTAAAGTCTGCTTCGGATTCTGTGTTTCCCTCTCTCTCTGCCCTTCTCCTGCTCACTGCTTTGTCTCTATGTCTCTTAAGAATAAATAAACGTTAAAAAAATTAAAAAAGAATAATAGGAAATCTCAATTATTATATTTTCGACATTTTATTGGCCACACTCACATGCTATGCTAAGAGGCACAGCAATGACATCGATCAAGAATTTATACAGTTTTTCAAACCTCACAATCAGGAGACAGTTTATCCATTCAAAAATCAAAACATGAAAACAGTCTTATGATTGTCCAAAGTATGATAATTCTATGTAAAATAATCTTCTAGATATGACAAAAATAATGATTTGATGTTGTCCGGGAAATTATTTTCCATGGGATGAGGATGGCTGTACTTTTCTTAATATAAACTCTGAAATATTTTTGTCCTCACGCAGACTAGGAAGAGAAAACACGACATCCTATTGGCACTGGGGAATCTTTTGTTCCATGATGGATGTGTTCCTTCTAGGAAGAGGAGGACACTATTGGGTCTCATTCATTAAGTTGATGTAATGGTGGCATGAACTATCATCCACAGAGATTTTCAATTGAATGTTATCCCACCAATCACTTTCTCACAGCCTAATGGAGTGTCCCTGCCATCAGAGTAGGATAAATTGCCCAGTGCCAATTAAAAGAGCGACTTTCCCTGTCAGTCATTTAGCTGCAATATTCTCCTTTACTAGATTAGGTTCCATAAAAATGACAGGAATGATGAAAGTTTATTTGTAAAATTATTCACTTTAATTTTTGAGGCTATGTAGGTTTTGGGTTTCCGCACTAGATCCAAAGTCAGGAAGGGCACCTATTCATATTGTTAGAAAACCATTCTGAGTCGATATTATTTTAACAGAAATACTGAAAGTACTGAAGGATCCAACTTTTAGAGCAAAAATAAAATAATTGTTAAGAAAAATATATGCAGTATTGATAACTTGTAAACACTAAAAAGTTCTGCTTTCTTAATAGAAGAGTAGGCAGCATAAAGTGTAAAGGTGCTTTCTGCCCCATAGTTTCCACCGCTCCCAACTCATCCCAAGTTTTTGGATTTTATAAAACTACTCTGTTGCCTATAGAAACATTTTCTACTTTATGAAGCAAATTTTACTCATAATGCTAGGTCTCTGAACATACATCAACCTCTGCTTTTTGAGAAGTTTGTTGTTGCCAAGCTTCTGAATAACAGAATTTAATGCTCTATTTTTCCTATCATTAAAATCCCTTTTAGGATATTTTAGCATTCAGCACAAAAAAGAAAAGCAGTGCTTTAATGAATTTTTATCATGGGAATTGTTTAATGAATATAACCCGTTCTCTTGTTTGAGAAGTATCATATCGCACTGGTTAAGCTATGTGTCACACTATTAGAGTTTGAATCTCATCTCCATTATTCACTAGCTACTTGAAATTGGGCAAGTGACTTAACTGTTCTATGCCTGTATGCCCTTCTAATATGACTATTATAAGGCATAAATATAAATTAAATATAAGTTTTCAGAAAAATGACAAGTGCCTTATTGGCACTCATTGTATGTTAGCCATTGTTATATATTCACATCAAATAAAAAATTAACATCTCTCTTGAGATAAAGTAAATCTAAATGCAGTCATTAATTTATTTAAAAAGTATTTGGTATACCAGGACATAGA
This sequence comes from Paguma larvata, assembly GCA_030068075.1. Lineage (NCBI taxonomy): Eukaryota > Metazoa > Chordata > Mammalia > Carnivora > Viverridae > Paguma > Paguma larvata. The sequence continues at coordinate 54,587,911 of CM057832.1, forward strand.
CTAGGTATTGGGGATATTTAGATGAATAAAAAAATACTAATGCTCTTCAAGAATTTATGAATTAGAGAAATAGATGCAGAAATGCAATGAAGTAGGTCAATCACAAGAATATTAATGGGTGCTATGGTGTAGGGTTCACTCTGACTTTTCAAAATTTTAGATAAAAACACAGCTTTCTGTAATTTATCTCTTTCTGTTGATCTTGTTATCTAAGTCAGTGGTACATAAGTCCACAATAATTTAATTAAAGGAAACGCTTGGAAGAACCATTCTTTAACTTCACCCAAAAAATTAAGATTCAGTCTAGGGTACTGTGCTTTTTTCTTCAGCTATTTCACTTAGAATCTCATTTGAAACCTGCTTAAGACACCTGGTTTCACTTCACTTTGGGAATTCATATTGTTTTTCACTTTCCACTTTTCACTTCTACAAAAATTTCAAATTAGAAGTATTCAAGAGTTTGAATGATTTATGATATCTGCCCATCATAAACAACTATAAAATTATGTTAAAATATATTTTACTATTAGTATTTAGTATTTTGCTTTAGTACTTTATAGACAGCCGTGATACCATTAGACAGAGGAGGCTAAGATGACAGTTTGGGGTTGCTGAGGTGGCAGTAATATGTAGTAGAAGATAACAAAGGAGAAAACAGAATAAAATCTTTAAATTTTAAATAAAATATTTAAATTTACATAAGAATTCCTTTGAGTCTTTTACCTCATGTGTATGCATGCTGAGAATCAGACACAATGAGAACTAGGAAAAAACAAACAAACAAACAAAAAAAAACCCAGAAAAACAAAAAAAACAGCTTCTGGAAGGAGAGAGGCTTGGGAGCTGATGAAAGATCCTGAACTCACATGGCAGAAACAGAAGTTCTAGACAAAGTATCCAAGGTCAATAGACATTGGTAAATACAGCAGGCATTTCGTTAAGACTCCTCCTACAAATTATACTTGGGGCCACTCTAGATCTACCAAAATGAAACCTAAAGACAAGACTTGACAGAATAAAGATAATCCTTCAGAAAATTAAATGCCAACAAGAAAAGAAAAAATAACATTCTGAAATGGACTAAAACAAAATCATGATACCAAAAAAATAGCATTTACAGGGTCCAGTATAAAATAAAAAGGTATTAATTATTAGGATAAGTAGGAAAAGGCACCTGATAACAAAGATAATAAGCAATGAACAGAAACAGATCCAGAGATGACAGAAACATTGGAATTAGAATACAAGAAATTCAAAGTAGCAGTGAAAACATAGTTTAAAAATAAAACCCAAACTAACATTTTAAAAAAACATGATGAGTGAACAATCAGGAAATGCAAAGGGAAATCAAACACAAATCAGGTATGCAAATGGAAAGTATGAGAACAAACTAAATAGAAAATCAAGATGTGGAAAACACAAAATTATAAATGATAACTGTAGGGAAAAGATTGGTAGTAATTGAACAATAGTAATTTAAAGACTACAGTAGAAGAGATCTATGAATTTGAATAAAAAGGCAATAAAATACTATAAACTGTAAAGAAAGTATATGAAAAATTGAAAATAATGAAGGCTGATTCAGGGAGTTGTGGATGATATTTGGAGGTCTAACATAGGAGCTCCTCTTTGAACTGCTATATCCATGTTAGCTTAATGGTAATACGCTTAAATAAACTGTAGGTTACTACTGTAGGGTGTCCAGTTCTAAATATGAAAATCTAAAATAAAACTTGTCTATGTCGCAAGAAATTTAGAAAGTGGCTTAAAGAGGTCTACCTTTGCAGACAACGGAAAGAGTTCACTGCAGTCATAGGCTGAATAATCATTTAGGAAGATGGATTACACAGTGCTAGGGGTTTCAAATATGGAATATGTTATCATATAAGAATTTAACTCTTGGGTATCTCAATCTGTAAAATTATTAATTTTGTTCTATAACAGGGGATGATTTTACCATTGCATATCAGTGTAGTCACCAAAATGTATATTGTATATATTTCTTATTTTAAAAAATCAAAAGCAACCATATTTAAATACTTAATATTGACTTTTTAAGCCTCATCAAACACATGGATAACTCTAGAGATCCAAAGCATTTCAGAATCATCTCTGATTTCCTACATTTTTAAACAAAATTTGTTTTTTGAAATACCTATAATTTTTGTCAACTGTCTAAATGTTAACTGTTTTAAATTCCACAAACTTTAAAATTTTGTTGTCTTTTCAGATTTGTTTTGCTTAGTGTATGTCTATCAGAGTGACATTATATTTTATGTATGCTTTTCAAAATATATTCTCATTGTTTGATATTTGAGGACGCAATTGAAAATTTGTAACTGGTTTAATGCTACAATTTTGAACATCATTAGGAAAGAAATCCAACTGGCATTTATCAAGGTCTTCTCTGTGTCAGATACTGTATTCAAGTCTTGACCTGATCCTGAGGGTCATGTTATTATTATTACCACCTTGCCACAAGAGAAATTTCAGGATACAAAGCTTGAACAGAGTCAAGCAGCCAAAAGTGACAAAATAAGAATTTAATTCCAAGGATCATACTTTTACCTCTGGAACACTTTCTCAGAGGAAAGTGGGAAAACATAGGTGACTTTGCCTCAAGGTTTTACAATCAGTTACTAAATCATGATCTTTTTGTTGTATGCAATTAAACCCTTTTATTGGGTTCTTTTTGTCTATATTTTACCTGGGGGAGTAGGGCGACTATCTTTTTTCCTCAAACTAATTTTTAGATAAATATAAACATTTTACTGCATTTTTAGGGTATTCATCTTCTTCATGATAGCTTTTAAAATCTTTAAGCTCAAAGTCATACAGGGCATAGAACCATATAACACCAAAATACTTGAAAACTTATATTTAGCTTAAGGTGATCAAGTCAGTGTTAGTTTAGAATCAGGACTTAGGTCCAGAAATGTAAAAATATGTTTCCAAAGGCACAATGAATAGTTAGGTTACAGCTGAGAAAAACTATTCATGATTTTTTTTTACATATTTCCATCTTTTTGCTTTCTTTTTTTTTTTTTTTCTTACACTGTCTCATAAGTCAAAAGAAATATCCAGTGGTGTATTTCTTCCTAAATATTCCCTATTTGTAGTGATGTTAAAAGATATTGCCTGAAAATAGGTTCAAAGGTCATGTAAATTTGGTAAATGCTATCTTTATCAAAATCATATAAATTTATTTAGGGAAGATTTGAAGTCTTTAAAATGCTCACGTGCACTGTGATCCTTTGAACCATACACAAAAAGCAGGTCTCCCATGGTTTACTTGATAAATCATTCTTGTGGTGGTTGGTCTTTTAAACTATTGTTTCAGGCAACAAATTTTGTATTTTCTAAACGGTCTATTGATTTTAATCTATAGGTTAAAGTCAACTTCTCTTTTAGAAAAGAATTTGAAACAAGCAGAGTACTTCTATATATCAGTCATAGGAAAAAATATTTTATATACTTTACTTTCATTTAATCTGCTCAACACTTTGTCATATATGATGCCTATTTGACATCTGAATAGCAAAGACTTATTTGCTGGCTGTTAGCATATGATATGGCAAAATGTACTTCTGCCTCATCACCACCTCCTCTAAAAAAATAGTTGTGTTTTAAAGCAAGATTAAATAAAAATGTATTCAATCAAACAAACAAAGCCTGCTCTGCTGGGTACAGAACACTGGCAGCTAATACCTGTGTGATATCAGCATATGGTTGAAAAAAACAAGTATAGAGAAACAACAAGGCTTTTACTGCCACTAATAACGGAACTAGCCCATTAGTAGCATGAAAGTAGCAATTGCAGGGCCCAGTTGGTCTTGATCACTGGTCCATTCCTACCCTCAGTCACTTTAGAGATAAACTAAAGACAGTTTTCGTACTGTAGATCATTCTCACTGTGTCAACTTCCCTCGTCTGTTCAGAGAAATCACCACAAAAAGAAGTACACAGGGAGTCTGGCTGACTTTCTGTTTCAGTGGATATCTGTGTTTGCTCTCTTAGTTCTAACTTCTCATTTCCCTAAATATTCATCTTTCATCCCAAAATTTATCTTTGCTGTAAAGAAAAAAGTTACTCTTATTTATGGGATCTAGAAATAACGCTTCTTTGAAGTGCTTTGAAAGGCAAAGTGTCTGTTTCTGCATTGTGGGGGTGAAGTCAGAGGTGTTTCAGATAACATTCTACCTCATCTTCTCTGTGGGTGTGTTCTGGATTTCTAATCAGACTGAGGGGTTCGAGGACTACGCTATACAGCACAGAACGAGCTGTGGCCACTTGGGAAGAGAGACCAGCACTTAGACCTAGAAGAATTAAAAAAAAAGAAGATAGAGAAGCAGCAGCAGGAGTAACTTCTTCAAGTTGCCTGGTAGAGCTTCTGAGGTGTGGCTTCCAGGTGTTTGAATCCTATCTCCTCCACAAAATAACACAGATTCAATTCCTTTGTTAAAAAGGGAGGGGGATTAGGATGGTGGAGAAATAGGGGGACCAGGGTTTCCCTCATTCCTCAAACACAGCTATACTGAGGCCAGAAGACTTAGAAAACCCAGGAATAAAGTCTGCAGAGTGACAGAAAAATCTCCATGGGTGAATGGAGACAGCTCTGTGGGACAGAGGTATGTGTTTGCAGATTGGGAGAGATAAAACTGTGTGTGGTGTAGGCATGGAGGGGAAGGAACCCCTTCTGTGGAGAAACAATTGGGGAGAAAGAGAGGTCATGGAAGTGTGGTATTGTGTTTGGACAGAGAAAAACCTCTCTGGACCATGGACTGCGGAACCAGAAATATGGAGAAACCCAGTTTCTGCTCGATAATGGCCTTGGGAGCTGAACATCTGAATTTTCAGGGGTGTGTGACTTTCTCCAGACCAGATCCACTGCCATGTGTACCTAGTGGGAAGGCAGCCAGCACTGGGGATCAGTAGCAACCTTGGGGTTGCACTGAGAGAAAACAGTAGCTTCAGTCGAGTACCGTAGAAAGAGGGTTTATTGGCTCCTCCAAGGACAAAAGACACTGCAGGCGCCAGCCAGAGGACTTTGTCGGCTGGGCAGAGAGGCACTACCACAGAACTGGGTCCCCGCAGTGCAGAATTCTTTAAGACATCTGTTTTTGTTTTTTTTTTTTTAATTTTTTTTAACGTTTATTCATTTTTGAGACAGCGAGAGACAGAGCATGAGTGGGGGAGGGGCAGAGAGAGAGGGAGACACAGAATCCGAAGCAGGCTCCAGGCTCTGAGCTGTCAGCACAGAGCCCGACGTGGGGCTCGAACTCGCCGACCGCGAGATCGTGACCTGAGCCGAAGTCGGAAGCTCAACCGACTGAGCCACCCAGGTGCCCCAAAACATCTGGTTTTGAATGACAACAAGTGCCTGGAAGTCAGGAGACTATGGAGCAGCATAAGCCACCCATGATATACTCTGCCAGAGCTGTCTGAACAGTGTTGTTTGAGATAACCAGAACAGGGAGCAGAGACAGAGGTATTGTCATTTTTCTTCCCATCGCCAACAAGGTAGGGGCTTCGGGGAACAGGACAGTTACCGCAGTGGAGGTGAGACCCACTTACACCAAACCCTGCCCCTCCATCCCTGGTAACTGCTTATCTACTGGAATGAGTCTGACACTGATTGAACCAGATAGCCTCTCCTCCAGACCAAGGTAGCCACCGTTTCCAATGCACCAACAGACAACTGTCATATGGTTTTGTATGTTAGTCTGTTTCTTTTATTTTATTCTATTATTATTTTTCTATTTTTTCTTTCTTTCTCTTTTCTGATTTCCCTTATTTTTCTACCTTTCCTCTTGTTTTTGTTATTGTTGTTGCTGTTGTTTTGTTTTGTTTTGTTTTTGTTTTGTTTTGTTTTTCCTTCTCTTTGGAATCTGGCTTATAATTTCTGATTTGATTTTTGGTCAATTCTTAACATATATATGTATATATCTTTTTTTTCCTTTCTTTCTCTGTTCTGAATATTTTATCAAACGTTTTTACTCTATTATTTTTAAACATTTTCTGTATTTCCTTCTTCTTTATTTCCCTCTCTCTATCTCTAGATTAAGCATTATAGTTTCTATGACTCCCTGCATGGTCTTGTTTTTTTTTTTTTCACCTCTTCATTTCTCTCTTTGTACAGGATAAGGTCTCCTCCATCTGCCTCTTTTTTTTTTTTTTTCCTTTTTTCCAGGGTTACTCTAATTAACAAATCAAAGCACATTTGGTGGAAGGTGCAAACACTCCACCAACTACAAGCAAGGATGAGCTTTGCAGAAGACTGACCAGTATAATAGAACAGCCAAAGACACTGAACACTAGAGTACACACAACGCACTCCAAAAACACTTCCTGATGTCCCAGGCCTGGACAGTGTATGACCCCTTTTTAATATAGTACTACTCAGAGCTGCAGGGCACATAGCAAGCTACTAAAACAAGTAAAAGAAAGAAACCTAGCCAAAATAATGAAAAGAAATAATTATCCTCAAAAAGAATTCCAGGAAGAAATGACAACTAGAAAATTGCTCTAAACACATATAAACAATATATCTTAACAATAATTTAAATTATAGTCACAAGACTATTAATAGCGGGGCTAGAAAAAAGCGTAGACAATAGCAGAGGATTTATTGCTGCAGAGATCAAAGACCTAAGAATTTGTCACAAAAAAATTAAGATGAAGCTTAAAAAAAAATGAGGAATGAAATTAATAGACAATGACATGCTATTAGAGATTAAGTCATTCAGAAATGAAATAAAATCCATATCGTAGGAGTTCCAGAAAAAGAAGAGAGAGAAAGGGCAGATGGTTTATTTGAACAATTTTTAATTTTTTTTAATGTTTATTTATTTTTGAGAGAGAAAGACAGAGTGTGAGCGGGGGAGGGGCAGAGAGAGGGAGACACAAAATCCAAAGCAGGCTCCAGGTTCTGAGCTGTCAGCACAGAGCCTGATGCAGGGCTTGAACTCAGTGAACTGCGATATTGTGATCCAAGCTGAAGTCGGACACTAAACTGACTGAGTTTAACAAATTTTAACTGAGAACTTCCCTAATCTGGGGAAGGAAACACATCCAAGTCTATGAGGCACAGAAAATTCCCTTCAAAATGAACAAAAATTGGTCAACATCATGGCATATCATAGTGAAACTGGCAAAATACAAAAATAAAGAGAGAATTCTGAAAGCAGGAGGGATAAAAGGCTTTAACCTCCAAGGGTAGATACATAATGGTAGTAGCAGACCTGTCCACTGAAACTTGGCAGGCCAGAAGAGAGTGGCAAAAAATATTCAATGTGTTGAATAAGAAAAAAATATGCAGCCAAGATTTTTTTTTATCCAGCAAGGCTGTCATTAAGAATAGAAGGAGAGATATAGGCTTTCCCACAAACAAAAACTAAAGGAGTTCATGACCACTAAACCAGCTCTGCAGGAGACCCTAAGGGGGACTCTGTGAGTGGAAAGCAACAAAGACTACAAAGGACTAAAGACATTAACACAAGCAGGAAACCTATAGATAACACAAAGATAGGAAATCCATATCTTTCAATAATTACTCTAAATGTAAATGGACTAAATGCCCCAATAAAAAGACATAGAGTGTCAGAATGGATTATAAAATAAGGCCTATCTATATGCTGCCTAAACAACACTCATTTTAGACCTGAAGATACCTTCAGTTTGAAAGTTTGAAAGTGAGGGGATGGAGAACCCTCTATCATGCTACTGGATGTATAAGAAAGCTGGAGTACCCATATTTATATCAGACAAACTAAACTATAAAACTGCCGGGGTCCTTATTCCGGCGAATCTAGGGGTCCAGGAAGGACGGGCGGTCAGGCGAAAGGAAGTGAGAGAGCCACGAGAAAGATGGAGTCTGATGACCAAGCAGGCAGCCCTGGCAATTCTGGCATCTCTGACCTGCTAGTCTCAATGTCTTTATTTTTAAAGGTAGCGAGCGACATTACATCAGTGACAAGGTATTTTTAACAATATTTCTTAGGTTGGCATATTTGTGAATCCCCCAGACCTAGAAGGAGACAGTCTTATCTTAGATTAGGCAGTAACCATTTTTATGACTCTGTTCCAAACAACAGACCACGCACAGTTTTTGGGGCAGAGCTAGGTAGGCTTATAGCAGAGAAAATAACAAGATGCTCCTGTGCTGCAGGGTTGTTTTGATATTCACCAATCAATCAATTTGATATATCGCAGTAATAGAAGAAAGGATAAGAACCATATGATCCTTTTAGAAGATGCAGAAAAAGCATTAGACAAAATACAGCACCATTTTTAATAAAAAGCCTCAAGAAAGTGTAGTTAGGGGGAACTTACCTTAATATCATAAAAGTCATATATGAAAAGCCCGCAGCTAATATAATCCTCAATGTGGAAAGACTGAGAGTTTTCCCCCTGAGTTCAGGAACACAATGGGGATGCCCACTCTCACCACTGTTGTTTAACATAGTGTTGGAAGTCCGAGCTTCAGTAATAAGAAGACAAAATGAAATAAAAGGCATCCAACTTGGCAAAGAATTCAAACTTTCAATTTTGCAGATGCCCTGAAACTCTACATGGAAAACCTGAAAGACTCCACCAAAAACCTGCTAGAATGGACACATGAGTTTACCAAGGTTGCAGAATATAAAATCAACTATGTACAGAAATTGGTTGCATTCCTATATACTAATAATGAAGCAACAGAAGGAGCTATCAGGGAATTGATCCCATTAACAATTGCACCAAGAAACATATAATACCTGGAAATAAACCTAATCAAACAAGTGAAAGATCTGTATGCTGAAAACTATAGAAAGTTGATGAAAGAAATTGAAGAAGACACAAAGAAATGGAAAAACATTCTATGTTCATGGATTGGAAGAACAAATATTGTTTAATGGTTGATATATCCAAAGCATTCTACCTGTCCAATGCAATCCCTATCAAAATGACATCATTCTTCACAAAGCCAGAACAAACTATCCTAAAATTTGTATAGCACTATGAAAGACCCCAAATAGCCATGTAATATTGAAAAAGAAAACCAAAGCTGGAGGCACCACAATCCAGAACTTTAGCTTGTACTACAAAGCTGTAATTATCAAGACACTATGGCTCTAAAACAGACACATAGACTAATGGAATAGAATAGAGAACCCAGAAATAGATCCACAAATGTATGGCCAACTAATCTTCTACAAGGCAGGAAAAAGTATCCGGTGGAAAAAAGACAGTCTGTTTAGCAAATAGTGCTGGGAGAACTGAACAGCAACATGCAGAATGAAACTGGACCACTTTCTTACACCATCCGCATAAATAAATTCAAAACTGATGAAAGACCTAAATGTGAAACAGGAAGCCTACAGGAGAAAACAGGCAACAACCTCTTTGACCTCAGCCACAGCAACTTCTTATATGACATGTCCCTGAAGGCAAGGGGAATGAAAGCAAAAATGAATTATTGGGATCTCATCAAGATAAAGAGCTTCTCCACAGCAAGGGAAACAATCAACAAAACTAAAAGGCAACCGATGGAATGGGAGAAAATATTTGCAAATAACACATCAGATAAAGGGTTAACATAAAAAAAAATCTATAAAGAACTTACCAAATTCAATACCCAAAAAAAAATAATCCAGTGAAAAAATGGGCAGAAGACATGAAGACACTTATCTAAAGATGACATCTAGATGCCAGACGGACAGATGAAAAGATGCTCAACATTGTTCATCATCAAGGAAATACAAATAAAAACCAAACTGAGATACCACCTCACACTGGTCAGGGTGGCTAAAATTAACAACTCAGGAAACAACAGATTTTGGCGAGGATGTGGAAAAATGGAAACCCTCTTGAACTGTTGGTGAGAATGCAAACAGGTGCAGCCACTCTGGAAAAAAAATGTGGAGTCCTCAAAGAACTAAAAATAGAATTACTCTACGACCTAGGAATAGAACTACTAAGAATTTATGCAAAGGATACAGAAGTGCTGATTTGTAGGGGCACATGTACCCAATGTTTATAGCAGTGCTATCAATAATATCCAAGTCATGGAAAGAGCCTAAGTGTTCAATTAATAAATGTCTAAAGAATATGTGGTATATATACAATGAAATACCTCTCAGTAATGAAAAAGAATGAAATTCTGCCATGTGCAACAACACGAATGGAACTGGAAGTTACTATGCTAAGTGAAATAAGTCAGTCAGAGAAAGATAGATATCATATGACATCACTCATACGTGGAATCTGAGAAATTTAACAGAAGACCATAGGGAAAAGGAAGGAAAAATAATTTAGAAATAGAAAGGGGAGCAAACCATAAGAAACACTTAAATACAGAGAACAATATGGAGGGTTGTTGGAGGTGGGGATTGAGAGTGGGGAAAATGGGTGATGGGCATTGAGGAGGGCACTTGTTGGGATGAGCACTGGCTGTTGTATGTAAGTGATGCATCATGGGAGCCTATTCCTTAAGCCAAGACTGCACTGTATGTTAAATAACTTGACAATAAATATGAAAAAGAAAAAGGATTGTTTCTTACTATCAAGTTTTGAGAGATCCTAATATATTATGGACACAAGTTTACTTTCAGGTATATGGTTTATAAATATTTTCTTCCTGCCCATTTTTCATATGACTCTGAAGGAACATTTTTTAATTTAGATTAGATCCAGTTTATATATTATTCTTTTATAAATACTGCTTTCTGAATGTTTAAAAAATGTTGTTGGTATATAGACACATGAGTGATTGATCTGCTATACTCCAAACTTGCTTACTGCTTTAGGTAGCATTTCTTCAATTCTGTAGAATTTTCTGTATAGACTTGTATGTGAACATGGGAAGTTCGATTTCTTCTTTTTCCATTGTGAATAATGCTTATTCCTTTTTCTTATTTTGTAGCATTTCCCATATCTTATAACCTCCAGATCATTGTGGAGTACAAGAGATCAGAGCAGACATCTTTATTTATACACCTTAAGAAAATTACAGTCAGCCTGTCACCATTAAGCATCCTCCAAGAGATATTGTTTCATGAATTTAATAAGTTTAGTAAGTGCACACATGTTAAGGATTTTTCTGTCCACTTTATTAAATGATCTTCTCTATCCCTAGCAATTTATTTTGCTCCAACATTTAAATTGATTTGATATTAATACAGCACTCCACCTTTGTTTTCATTAGTGTTAGAACGGTGTTATCTTTTTACATTCATTACTTTTAACCTATTTTTCAACAATCTCACAATTTTTGTCATTTGTATTGAGTGTTTTGACCTTTTACATTCAAAATAATTATTGATATTATTGGGTTTAAACTTTCTTTGTTTCATATTCTTTTCATGAATTATGAATGAAATCTCTTATATATTTCTATTTAACTATAATATTCTTTGTAATTTTTGTATGGTTTATAGTATAACTTATCAGTCTGTTTTCATGTGAAAGTATACCACTTCCTACATCATATAAGAACTACAGAGAACACCTTCATTTTCTTTTTTTGCCCTTGCCTTATTTTTACAATACATTTTACTTCTAGGTGTTATAAAAATCATATTTTTAATATTTTCTTCTTTAAATAGGCAATTACTTTATAAAGACATTTATAAAAAAAATCTTTATGCTTACCCACATACATATTACTTTCTCTGGTTTTCAATTTGTTGTACAGGTCCAGATTTTCATCAAGCATTACTCTCCTAATGCCTGAATGACTTTTGTAAACATTTCTACTAGTGTACTTGCATTGCTAATTATTATTATTATTATTATTATTATTATTATTATTATTTTGGTTTTGTATGTGTGAAAAGTCTTTATTTTGATTCAAAATGTATTTTAAATGGTTATTATATTCTAGTTTGAGAGATCTCATGTCAGTCCTTGTATTGTCTTTGAAAATAAGTCTGATGTCACAATTAATTTTTTCCTAGTTTCTACCGTGTCTTTTCATTTCCTGGCTGTTTTTAAGATTTTCTTAAAATAACTCATTTTAATAATTTGATTATAAAGTAACCCAGTGGACTTTTTTTGTTTATTTATATTGGCATTTACTGAGTTTCTTGGGTTTATTAATTAATAGTTACTCCCAAATTAGAAAAAAATCAACTTATATTTTCATATTATTTATCCCTCTCCCTTATGCCCACTATTTCTCCCTTCTCCTTTAGAGACTCCAATTACATACATTAATTTCTTGAAGTTTTCCCACAGCTCACTGATGGGTCTCTCATTTACTTCATTTTTTCTTTCTTTTTTTTCCCTGTCTTTCATTGTGGGTAGAGTCTTATGCTGAGTGCTCAAGTTCCCTAATCTCTTCTTTTACAGTGTCTAAAATTCTATTAATGTTTCAAAACCTACATTATATTTCTCATCTCTAGAGATTTGGGTCTTCCTAAAATATTCCCTGTCTCTTTTTAGCATAATTTTCCCTATATTTTTGAATGTATGAAGAAGTAACAGAGACATAACTACTGTTTAATGTTTTTGTATACTAATTCATTCACTCTATTTCAGTATAATATTCTTAGCATAAGTAAAATTTTTCTGCTTCATAGCATGACTGTCAATTTTTATTGGATGTTATAAATTGTGCATTTAATCTTGTTGTTTGGATCTTAAAATTTATTATTCATTAATATTCCTATTCATATACTTGAGTCTTATTTGGGGACATACTTAAGTTACTTAAAAACAGTTTCTTCCAACTGAGTTTCAATTTTAAGTCTTTGTTTGAAGGAACTAGAGCTACTTATGGTATAAGGTAAATTTTGTTCTACTAAATAAAGAATACCCTTCTGATGCCTCTACTCAATGTTTTGTTTTACAAAATATTCTAGTATGGCTGGTAAGTTTACACAAATTCCCAGACCTGTGTAGACTTCAGAAATTATTCCCTCTGCCCTTTTCTGTAGATTCATTCACTGTCTCAGATTAGTCACACATATGATAATGAATACTCACTGAAGTAAATACCAAGGGGAAGCTTCTGCATAATTTGGAGCTCTCTTTTTCTGTTGTTGTTGTTGTTGTTTTTCCAGTTTTCTGCCCTCTGAACATTATCCATTTTGAGCCCGCTCTCTGGGCTCCAAGTTTGTTCTTTACAACTTAAAGAGCTTCAGTACTTTTCCTCATTCCTTCTTCCTATGATATAACCTGAGAGCTTTCTTTCGGAAGCAAGCTGAGGCAATTGTTGGGCTCACTTTGTTTCCCTTCTCTTAGGGATCACTGTTCTACATAGCCTTTGTTTTAAATTCTAAAAATCCTTGCTTCATTACATTTAGTCAGGGGTGTTTTTGTGTGTTTTGTTTGTTTGTTTGTTTTGTTTTGTTTTTGAGAGGGAGAAACAATTTCTATTACTTTGTCATATCTGGAAAAGGAAGTTCTATCAGTGGATATTTGACAATTATTTTCTAGAGTTGTTTTTTGTATTTTGATGGGAGAAAGTGAAAAGATACAGTAATCACGTTCTAACATCTTTCTTTCCGGAATTTATTCTTACATTCCATTCAAGATGATTAGCTTTTGTATATCTGTGTAATGTATTGTTAGCACACTGTAAACTATTCCAAAGTTAAAGTTTGAGTTACTTTTCTTTTTTCCACAGTCATTTATAGCATGCCTAGATATTTACATGTCCTCACATGAATTCGTTCCAGAGTTTAACCTTACTTTAACTCTATGTCTAGTTTATAATTCATTTCTGCCAGTACAGAATTTGTAATCTCAAACTATGTGCTTTAGCAAAATGCTATTTATTCAGAAATTACCAAGGTCTTGGTATTGGTTTCTACACTTTCCACACTGAAAGGTACTCTTGGAGTGAATTTGTTTTGTTCATTTTTTTTTCACTTTTGGTATTATTGGTTTGATAATCTCTAATGATCAATTTCTATCTCATGTTTGCTTTGAATTAAGAGTGCTACCTAAGGTTGTTTTGTAATTTTAAAAAGTAAAATAAATTAGGTATTTTTTTCTACCCATCAGGAATATATCTTCTAGAGAGCAACATCAACCTTGAAGGAATAGGGTTAAATAATAAATAAACAAATAAATAATGATTGTGACAAGTGCAAATTTCCATAAACAGTGTACCTTTTCCGGTGTACAGTTATTCCACAGCTATCTTAATTTAGAAGTTTACAAGTAGATTTTTTAAACCAGGTTAGTAAAGTCCTGTCACAATTCAAATTGCTAAATGAGGAAAATATTTTCAGTAATGTCTTTGTTTTTCTGCTCTGGTGATTAATATTACCATCACTTCATAAAATAACATACTAGAGATGATTAAACCCATAATATGTCTTACAGCATATGGATAGTTAAAATAAACTAAACAGAAATAATTTCCTATTCTGTTCAATATATAATATTATTATTATTTTTTAATTTAAACAAACTAGCAACATAATAGTCTATATACAGGGCATGCACATCAAAACAATTTCAGTCATGTGTTCAGTAACATTTAACTGTTAATACTTTGTAAAAATGCTTAATATCCTATATTTTTTTCAAGGACATAATCCTCTTATTTTAGTAAATAATTTTAAGTTATATAACTAAATAAATATAAAACATATATATCATAACATAATAACTAATAACAAAGAATCTGAGTCTAAATTAATTCGGTATATATCAAAGAGTTTCCTGTTAAATCTGAAAATGTTTTCCTACTTGGGTTTGTACTCCACACACGAATATGTGTACACACCACACACACACACACACACACACACACACACACACACACACTTTGAATAGGAAGCAAGAATAGGAAGAATAAGTTTAAGTGATTAGAAAGGAATATATAAAAAACAAGGAAATGATCTTTAATAATTATGGAGAATGGGAATCATTAAAAGCTACCTGCAGGGCAGTAACTGCATTAAATCACAGTCTTGGGGAATGTTTATAATTTAGAACTCACTCTATCACTTCTCTCTAAGGTGCATATTAATTTAATTTCCCTTGATCTATAATAATCCTCCAAAATAGGAAAAAATATATGAGGAAACAACTAAAACCTAAATAATAATTTCACATCAAAGGACTAACAAATGGTGCTGGGAGAATTGGACAGCAACATGCAAAAGAATGAAACTAGACCACTTTCTTACACCACTCATAAAAAATCGATATCTATTTTTCAAGTAATATTGAGGTAAATATATGTAATATTTACTCTTTTGGTCATTCGGTAATGCCAGACACATCGTAAGTACTTGGAATACTCCAATTATTAAATAAATAATTTTTGCTTTCTTAGATGATGCAGTGTTGGAAGGAAAACAGTGAATAAACAAATTACAAAGACTTTCAGAATAATAAATGCAAAAATTGCATATGAACAATTAATAACAACTAAACTAAAATTATTTACTGAATATGCAATTTTGTAAATATTTATATAGTTTGTGGTTCTCTGGTTATGCTCTGATTCAGTACCTCTTGACAACTTCTTATTCGAGAAATTTCAGTATAAGCTATTAAAATGCTACTACTTCAATCAGATTAAATTCAAAGTAAATGTATATATATGAATATATATACATATATATGCGTATATATGTATGTATGTATACATATATATATGTGTATATATATATATATATATATATATATATATATATATCCCTTTTCCTCACAATATATTTGAATACAAAGGAAAAACAAACTATGTCAGAATAGTTCAATATTTCTCAACATGTTTTTCTAAAGCTCCAGAAAGGATAGTTAGCTAAAATGTAACACCTTTCAAATGGAAAGGGGTCTTCTTGAAATGACTTGCAATTCTTGCATGATACTAATATTAATATGAGTGAGTTTATATGGAAGTCACTGAACCAATTGTGTTGTGTTCATTAAGTGGGTGAGTGTTCCATTTTATAAATTAATTCATATATTTGGTTATAGAGCTAGGAATAAGGACTGGCTTTACTAACCATGGGAACGACTTTTTTTTTTTTTTTTCTATGTCAGTCTATATTCTGAATTACTTTACTGAATCACTTAATTTATTTGTTTAGAATGTGGCATTAATGAAGTGAAGTATTCACAGGATCAATACTGTTTTACTCAGTTAGGTTTGCTTAAAGAAAACAAAACAAAACAAAACAACTCGCCACAGAATATATTCTTATCCAGAGAATGTTCTAAACATACTAGAATTAACTAACATCAGGGACGAATGCATAAGACAAATCCCTTGTAACACCAGACCATTATAAGAATGCATCCTTCTGTTGTGAGTACAGTATCAATTTCCAACGACGAGACTGATAATATATTTCCCAGAGTTCCTAAAAAGAACACCTTTAATTTTGCCAATGCAGGAAGAAAAAATTTCCTTTCAAGTCATCAGTTACAAGTTAATATTTTACTTCATGTTTTAAATTCACAGCAAAGTTAAATGGAAGGTACAGAGATTTCCCAGATAATCCTTGCTCCTGCACATATAGCAACTCCCCATGATCAGTATCCCCACAGGCTGCTACTTTCATTAAAATTAGTGAACCTAAACTGATGTATCATTATTATCCAGAGTCTATGGTTTACATTACGGTTTACTCTTGGTACTGTACATTCTAGGGGATTCGGCTAGTGTATAGTTTATAAGTGTCCATCATTATAGGATCATACAGAAAAATGTCACTACCCTAAAAAGCCCCTGTGCTCCTCCTATTCATTCCTCTCTTCTCACTGCTCCCTTGTAACCATTTATCTTTTTATTATCTCTAAAGTTTTGCCTCAACGTCATATAGTTGAAATTATACAGAATACAGCCTCTTCAGATTGGCCTCTTTCACTTAGTATTCTGCATTAAAGTTTCCTCCATGTCTTTTCATGGCTTGGTCATTCATTTCTTTTTAGTATTGAATAGAGTCCATCACTGGATGTACTATAATTAATTTATCCATTCACCTACTGTAGGACATCTTATATACTTCCAAGTTTGGGAAATTATGAATAAAGCTGCTGTAAATGTTGGTGTGCAAGTTTTTTGTGAACAGAAATATTTAATTTATTTTAGTAACTACTAAGGAGTACAATGGCTGGTATGTATAGTAAGAATATGTTTAGTTTCATAAAAAAATTGCTAAACCTGCCTCCAAATTTTGTGTATTATTTTGCATTCCTACCAGTTATAAATAAGAATTCCTATGACTCTACATTCTTGCTAGCATTTGGTGTTGTCCTTTTTCAGATTTTTCAGATTTTGGCCATTCTAATAGGTACAGAAAGAAAGGTCAAAGTTGTTTTAATTTTCATGTTTGTGATTACATATGGTGTGGAACATCTTTTCATATGCTTGTTTTCCATCTGTATATCTTCTTCGGTGATAAGGTGATAAGGAGGTATGTGATAAGATCTTTGGTCATTTTTTAACCTGGTTGTTCATTTCCTTATTTATGAATTTATTTATTTATTTCCTTACTTACTAATGTTTATTTATTTATTATTGAGAGAGAGAGGGTGTGAGCAGATGAGGAACAGAGAGAAAGGGAGAGGGAGAGAATTCAAATCCAGGTGGAGCTCAAACTCACGACTGTGACATAATGACCTGAACTGAAGTCAGATGCTTAACTGACTGAGCCACCCAGGTGCCCCTCTTATTGAGGGATTTAAAAAGTTCTTTGTATATTTTAGACACTTTAACTTCCCCATAGCAAAATCAATTACATGAGATAATGTAGGTGAAATGAGTTTATAATTTTCAAAATGTTGTATGAATGAAAGAAAATGTACAGAAATCTAAACACAAAGTACAATTCAGAGGTGATTATATTCTTCACAAAAAAAGTTATTGAGTATTGTAAAGAATGATTTGTTATAAGATTCCAGTAAATGATGATCACCTAGATTATTTTGGGAGAATTATTTTATTTACAGAATCTAATTTGCTCCCTTTTATGGAGAATTCCCATTATATAAACTGATGCAGAAACATATCTTTTAGATGACGTGATGGAGGAGCTAACCTTTAACTAATCTCATATGATGATTTTTCCTCACTCCATCTGAATAGATACCTAGATGTTTTTGACATATATTTTAAAGCTTTTTATAACAAAACACTTTGATTATTAATGAACTTGGATTTTCTGAATAACTCAGGCAATTGATTAGTTATAAAGATGCTAGTGTAGAGACTTTAGATGGTGGCTTTATGTTAACACCATCTATTTAATTAAGTCACAGTTCTAGGGTCAAGAATTTTGGTCAATTTTCTTCCTAATATTTTAATGATCTATCCTTGTATATTGGGCCAGACTGAAGTTTCAGGTGATCTAGTTCTGTCATTAACTCTGCCAAAATCACTGACTCAGCCATTCTTCATTCCAGTGCTTTTGGTCACATATTCAGTTTTAAAGTGCTTAAACTTTTCCAACTCTTAAGTTGTAGGGAAGGACTATTACTGTCTCTAGTCATAACCTAATTCCTCCTGTTCATGACAGAGTCTGTTACCTATTTTAGACCTCGTCTTTTCATCTAGGCTTGTAGGTATTTCTTATTTGGGTGCTATTTCTGACACTTCTTTTTCCTTCAGGGTATGATTTTAAATGAAAGTGATGATTTTTCAAACTTACCTGTAAGTGGTGCCTGTCATGTACATGCTTAGGGCCATCCACTTTGTGGTTCATGACATTTCTGGGGAAAATAAAAATTGTGATTTGTACAACTCTTAACTAAGAGTTTCTCCCAGCATCTTTTTACTTGTTGCACAATATGACTGTTATAGATGGAAAATACTATGGGGAAGGGAATTCATATGTATTGTGAATAATGTATTAGGTGTTAAATAAAGCATTAGTGTACATCATCACATTTAAATCACTAAACTAGGACTCTTAGACAAATATTATTCTCCAAATTTATAGGTAAGGAAACAGAGATTTTTAACTTTCTCATGGTAATATGAGAAATAAATGCTAATAAAAGTTGGATCCTGTATTTATCCAGGTTTATCTGACTCCCTTATAATTTCTGTTGCTCATCTCCATCCACAGAAAACGTTACAATTATCTAATACTTTTAATTATAATTGACATATAATAAGTTGAATATATTTAAGGTGCAAAGCTTGGTAAGATTTATAATGTGAAGAGACCTTTGAAACCAACAAGAATTCAAGTAAATGAACATATCCACCCTACTCTCAAAGATTCCTTCATACCCCTTCATAGTCCTTCCCTCCATCCCAATCCCTTAAAGTCCAGATAAGTTGTTTTTTTATCAATATATATCATTTTGCATTTCTAACAATTTCATTTAAATGAAATCAGATGATGTATACTCTTTTTTTTTAATCTGGCTTTCTTTACACAACATTATTCTTTTGAGATTCATCCATATTGATGTAGGTACCAATAGTTCATCTTTTTTATTTCAGAGTATTGTTCTATTTATTACAAGGATATACCACAATGATTTATTGCCAGTTATTCACAGATGTTTATTAATTCACATGTTATTTGAACACATGGGTTGTTTCTGTTACTGTTATTATTGTGACTGTTACTTACCGAACTACTATGAACATTCATGTACAACTCTGTGTATCTGTTTTCACTGATGGGCAGTGATATCTAGAAATAAAATTACCAAATCATGTGACAGATAACTGTTGATTATTTTAAGAAACTTCAAACGATTTTTTTCAAGTGGTTAAATATTTGACGTTTCCAGTAGAAGTATATGAGAGGTCCAGTCATTTCAAATCTTTGCCAACACTCAGTATGATTAGTCTTTCTAACTTAGCCAGCTCTATATGTGTTGCATGATAACTCATTGTTCTATTAGTTTGTATTTCCCTAATGACTAATGATGTTGAAAATCTTTCCATGTGCTTATTTCAATCCCTGTATCTTCCTTGGTAAAGTTTCTGTTCAAAAATTTTGCTCATTTATTTACTGAGTTGTATGTTTTCTTATTATTGAGTTTAATGATTGTCTATAAATTTTGCACAGAAATACTTTCTCTTAATCAGTGGCTTGCTTTTCATTTACTTACTAGTGTCTTTTGAAAAGTAGAAGTTTTTAATTTTAATAAAGCTCACTTTATTGTTTAATCTATCAGTCTATCTTTATACCAATATCAAACTATCTTGATTATTACAGCTTTATAATAGAACTAGGAATGAAACTAGGTAGTGATAGTCTTTCACCTTTGCTTTTCTTTCCCAGATTTGTTTTGAAATGTGAAGAAATGATCAGGGTGAGCATGAAGATCTAGCACAGGGAATAAATCACTTTGAGAAATGTTGTGGAACTTAAACCTTTTTATCAAAATTGTTTGGAAGTTCAAATAAAACTGAATTATCATGTAATTTCAAATCTTGGAGAGGTAAAATTCCATAAAGTTCATTCATTCAGATGAAACCACCCAGATCTAAAATTTCTCTCGGCTTCTCCAGTAGTGGCTAGATCTCATTTCAATTCTCGGTCAGCTCAAGAAAACCAAATGACTCAGGTTTCTATTAGGCTTAAGTGATCTCACAGCCATACCATGCAAGCCACCCAAAGCAAGGTTGACATTTTAAACAAATAAACAAATGGTCAAAAGCTGAAGCATTCAAAGGAAAACAGGTCACCTTTGATCCAAGAGGTGTTTATGTAGTTTACACTGACTCTCATTTCCAGTGTCCTGATACAGACTGTTCAATGGTCTGCCACATAAAATTAAGTGAAGCTTGGTAAAGTGACTTTAAAGAACTAATACGAATTTCAAAGTATCCCAAACAAAGTATAGAGAAGTTTAATTCTTAGGTATTGTGGAGAAGTACGAGTAGACATTAAATAGTCATAATGTCTACTCCACATGATTAAAAGCAATAGAGTAATAACCTATTTAATACATTGGTTTTAAGAATATAGTCAAACCAGGTGTGTCTGGGTAGCTCAGTAGGTTAAGCATCCGTTCAACTCTTGGTTTTGGCTCAGGACATGATCTCACAGTTTCATTAGTTTGAGCCCCATGTTACTCTCTGTGCTGGCAGTGTGGAGCCTGCTTGGGATTCTCTCTCTCTCCCTTTCTCTCTGTCCCTCCTTGAATCATACTGTCTCTGTATCTCTAAAAATAAATAAATAAATAAACCTAAAAAAAGGAATATATTCAAACCCTTGGGTACCCATTTTCTTTATGTTGTCCATGACTAGAGACATATGATTTTCCTTAAGAATAAAATGAATCATATGGTAAAACTCTTCATTTCACATCAAAAATAGTCTCCTTATTACTTTAATGAAGATTAAACTATGAGTAAGTTATTCCAGTGTAGCTGAGTAGCTATTATCATTACCTGCTTTTAATAATTAGACATAGGTTAAATGTTCTCTAATAGAATATTCCACATACAAAAGTCGTTGTCATCTTATTTTGGGACCATAGTAATCTAAAATAATTTTTGAAGAGAAGCAGAATTCCAGAGGAGATAATTGAAGTAAAATTTATGGAATCTCATTGTTCATTAATTTATTGTCCTCACTGTTCATTAATTTAGATTTGTTTTTACCTCTAACAATACATTCAAAAATTATGAGCTGTTTTTTCTTTTAAAAGTATATCTGATCAATATTTTCTTTAAAATGAAATAAATGAAAGAAATGAAAATCTACATTTTTAAAACATATAGATTTGGGAAGGCTGTATGTATATTTTCCATTTTTTACACATAATCTATATATCGATTATACTATTATACTTAAATGCTGAATAAGAACCATGAAAAATCATACGGTGTTGATTTAGTCTCAAATGTTCAGATTAACTGCTTTGGATATAAATCAAATTTTGCTAAAATGCCTGAAAAAAAATGCACACCAAATAGTGGGCTTTGCTTCTGTCCTCTTTCTCCTCTTCCCATAGAAAAAAGGAATTTATTGGTTACGAAATAGGATTTTATAATATAATACTATTACTTACTTTAGTATTCTTTGAAATTATAGGAACTTGTGAGCTTTACAGGAGGACTTCTATGACTCTAAAATAAAATAGGCTAATACACAGAAAGAAGTGGTGACTGCCAGCATTTAATATTGTTTACAATTTTTACAAATCTGGTGACTATAGCAATATCTCGGCAAGGCCATAGATAGGGCAGTACCTGTGACTACTGAATATAATAATCTGTCCATTGACTTTCAATTGGAAAGACTGGTGACTCTAAGTCAGGTTTAAAAGAAAAATGTCCTAGGTGGAAATTTATAGTACCCATTTCAACTAAGCAACAGGATAATCACAACCACAACCATATCTATTCTCATGACTTGATTATTTATAGCCATAAATGCTTAATCATTAGGCTGAGTATTAAATGTTACATACAATACATATTTAGGCATATGTGTATCTTAATGTACTGTCAGGAAAAAGAATGGGTAAGCATATACCCACACCTATGTCACAAAATATTTTTATATAAATTCAAGTATTTACATCTAAGATCATTTAGATTTTGCAATTTGCAGGGGGCATAAAAAACCTTGAGCAAATTATAGACTTCCATATTTGCTACAATGTAAGCAGTTTTTCAAAGAATATGCCCTAAATGCATCAAGCATTTCACATATAACTTTAAGAAAATTGATATATTCTTGTCAACCCTGGACAGTATGGCAAACCCAGGTCTCACCTTTCTCTAATAAAACATTTGTTGACTTGCTATAGTTGGTGACACTAGTCATGAACCAATGACAGTAGTAATGAACAAGAATTTAGTTGACTGAATTAGCCTCACTAAAGATAAAAAATACTCTAAAAGATAATTACTTAGATTAAATGCATATGTAATTGAAAAAGATGCTGCTGTATATTTTAAAATAAAATAATAATTTGAAATAATCTCTTTCTCTCATTTCACCTTGAATTACCAAGAATATGGTACAACTCACTACTAAAACTAATAAAGCTTTTACTTTTTTTTTGTTACTTTTTTGTGTCCCTCTATAAATTAAGTTGCTTTTTCCAAGACATTCTAATTATAAAATCCAGGTTTCAGTTATTCAAGTCAACTGTGAATAAATGGACCCACTTTAAGTCTGATTTCACCAGCCGTATTAATTTCAGACCATGTGTCTCCTTTCTTTGCTTTCCTCTATTGATTCTGGAAAAAGAGAATGGTATTTGTTTAGAATGGAAGTTTATACTCCGGGGCCAATTTTGATATTTCATTTGCAAGTGACTTCATGTAACGTCCTTTTCCTTTGATCTAATAATGAAAATGTGTCAGTATATTCTCATTACAGCAGCAAGGTAAAGAAGCCTAAGCCTCCTGGGGCCAAAAGGACTACGCTTAGTGAATTTAAAATGGGAAAGTTATACTCCCAGTGCTTGGTAAAGAGTGTGTTGGCAGACCTATTTTCTCCCTTCAGCAATTGAACCAACTGAGAATATTTAAAGAGATGCCACACAAGTGTTCTAATACTGAGGGCATGGGAGAGAATGAGAATACAAGTATCTATTAACGGTTTCCATTAAATTTTCTGCTTACTGTGGAATTGTATTGCCTAAAATAATTTTAAAACAAAAAATGAAAACATTGGTTGAATACACATCTTATAGTCATTGTCACATTTGAGATAAAAATCTGGTTTGTTCTTTGGTGTTAAGACTACTCTGAATAGCAAAAACTGAGATGTATATGAACAAATATTGGATATAATTCTCAAAACAGTTCTCCCTAAGTTCATATAAAAATAAATTTGAATAATATTCACTTCTAAAAAGCTGACAAGACATGAATATATCTGGAGAGCACTAAATTCAATATAGTGGGTAACTGGTTTTTGATAATTAGATGCATCTAACAAAAACGCATATGCTAAATTTATTTCAATTTTAAAATTCAGCTTACTTTGTAATTCATGCATATATTATACATAAGTGTGAAGGTAGTTAATATCTTTCAAGTTAGAGAAACATTTAAACTCTTTCAAAAAAGCCTAGACATACTATCTTGTTTTAGCTTTGTCTAAAAAGAAAATCTTGAAAAAATATGCGTAAGACATGTAATTAACATAGTTACATATCTATGTTAAATAATGTCTACATGTCTTTCCTTAGAGATATATCTTTAGCATTTAGCAATTTCAGTGCATTGAAGAGTGTCCCTTCAAAAGATATGTCCACATCCTAACCCCACATATCTGTAAATGTGAACTTATTTGGATGCTGAGATAAGTTTGTCTTGGATTCAGGGCGCGCCCTAAATCCCATGATGAATGCCCTTATCAGAGAAAAAAGAGAGAGATTGGCAGCACAGAGATATGAGAACAGCCATGTGAAGACACAGGTTGAGACTGAAGTCATACATCTAAAAGCCAAGGAACATCAAAGACTGCCAAGTCTCCTAGAAGCAAGGAGTGAGGCGCTGAACAGATTTTTCCTCAAATTCTCCAGAAGGAAGCAACTCTCTGACAACTTAATTTCAGATTTCTGGCCTCCAGACTATGAGAGAATAAATTTCTGATCTCCAAAACAGAAAGTTTGTGGTAGCTTACTACTATAGCCCTAGGAAACTACTAGCAGAGGGATCTAGTACTAAATTAAAGACCTCTAATCAAGATTTTAATTAACTCTCTGTAATGTCAAATATCAAAGATAATTATATATAGCAATCCAAATAATCCAACAAGAACCATCTCCTAAAGTATGCATACTTTGACTGCAGCAGTGACGACAGAGAATGTTTCCTGAGAAAATTCAAAGACACATGAAATACATGTAATAACATTTATTTTGTGGAAAAATAACACACATCAGGTAAGTAGGGGGAGGATAAACCAATTCCACAGGCATTTAATGTTCTGAAAGTGAGTTGAGGTGTGCCTGGGTGACTCAGTTGGTTAAGGATCTGACTTCTGCCCAGGTCATGATCTCAGGACTTATGGGTTCGAGGCCCATGTCGGGCTCTGTGCTGACAGCTCAGAGCCTGGAGCCTGCTTCGGGTTCTGTGTCTCCCCGTCTCTCTTCCCCTTTCCCACTCATATTCTGTCTGTCTCTCTCTCTCTCAATCTTTCTATCTCAAAAATAAATAAATATTTTAAAATAAGAAAGTTGATAATTTAACAGGAGGTGTTATAAATCTGCCTTTGAGCCTTTAGGAAGAAAGAACTGTTTTCAAAGGAGAAATTCTTAGTGCTTTCAAATAATTTGGAATATGCCTTTTTGACCAGATTTGTACTTTTTATTCGCCTACTTTCTCAAATTTGAGCCTAAAACCCCTTGCTTAAAACATAGATGCCTGGGTTCTTCCCTAGAGATTCTCATTCAGTAGAGCTGGGGAGATGTGAATTCACTGCATTTTTTACAGTCATTTGGATAATTGTAACAATGGAGGTACTGGACAACATTGTGAGGTATCTGCTTAGAAAAATGCATTCTATCACAATTAAACTTAAGATCAAACTTGCAAAAAGAAAAAGAAAAATGCATTCCATCCTTACTCTATCATAAAATATCCCTCAACAAATCTTTGTGAAAATACAAATTCTTCAAGTCCTACTGATTGAGAATCTGCTATATGTAAGACCTGATGTGATTATTATGACTAGGCTTTTTCACTAGACACTGGCTTAGAACCAAAAATCTGACCTTGATTGACTTTGATCCATGCATTAACATTAATATAAAAAAGGAGAGACTTAGAAAAATGCAACCCCATTAAATACCGTATATCAGAGGGTACGAGTTTTGATAAACATAGCAACCTGATGTTCTGGTAACTGAAAATTCAAGTTTTGTTCACAAGTACCTTTGAGGTCAATGTTCATCCTAGAGTCTTTCTCGCATCTGCAGATTCCCTCCGCCTGCTGCTTGAACAGTTGCTAATGAATGAAGATCACCCCAGCCTGCCCCCCTGCTGTTGCTCATTTGCCCATTAGCATCTGCTTAAGCAGCAGGCTGGGGGAAGCTCTGGTGCCCAATCAATGTAGCTGATGAGGGCTGGGGTAGGGAGGCCTCTGTTGCCAACAGAGGCAGAGCATAAATCAACTCCAATCTTGGCAAAGGTTATTAATCTTAGAAAGGGTGACTTATATATCACAGCATAGGGATGGGGAAAAGCTATCCTTGACATTTATGGGAAACAGGATAAAGCTAAAATATTATTTGTATGCTAACTTTAGCAAATCTTTTGAACACCAGTAAGTCTCAGTTTCCTTACCTAAAAAATGATTTACAGTAAGGTTCTTTCTTGTTCAAACATTATCTGAAGCTAGGTTTATGCCCAGAGATACAAAAACACATACATAGAAAAGACCTCTTTTCTCGAGTTATTGTATTATTTTTACCTAAAGCAAAAAATCACTTTTTTTTGCCAAACTCATCAGGGAAGGACTCATTCCACTATCTCAGTCCAACTGGCCATTTGTTATTATCATAATTTCCAATTTGGAAATTAGGTAACTTAAGTTCGACATTTAAAATAAGAGAAGTTGGGTGGAAACTAAAAAGAAAAAAATATACTCCACTCTAACTTTACCTTCATTTACACAAATGATCTACTTTAAGTACTCTGAACAGAGGCAGAATTCCTGTCCAAGAGAGGATTATATGAGGCAATGTAGTGGGAAAAGGGGGGCTGGCATCAGTTAGAGTGAGATTACAGTAGACTATTGCCAATAAAAATAAGCAGGGTATTAATTACACAGAAAATAAGGAATGTTACACTTACAAATAAGGAATATTATACTTCCAGTATTTGAAAGTCTTTTGCACATCGGAAAGTGCTAAGTATAAAAAGGTAAGTCTGTGAATGAGATGGTAATACTATCTAGTGTGATAGATTCCTAAATGGCACTACAAGTAACACTGAGCCAGACCCACTGAGGACTGAGTGTCAAGTACTTTACAGCTAAAAGGTACTTTGTAGAAAAATCCCTCTATATTTTCTGCATCCACTGTAAGCCAAATGCAGTGCTTGGAATTCACTTGGGTATATTATAGAAATAATAAACAAGAGTACTCTCTCAAGAAGTTTGCAGGCTGTTAAGATGTCATCCACATGAGAAAAACAAAATTACTGCATAATAATATAGAAAAAAGTGCCAAAATTTGAGAAACAACAGAAACACTGTTGTGAATAAAATCACCTTTCGGCTCCACAATGTTCTCTAAGATGATGTATGATTTACATAATTTCCCTCTATAATGTCATAATTTGCTCCAAATATGTTTCCTCCAGAAAAAATTCCTAAAATTGAAAACAAATATCTATCATATGTAATACAGAAATGGCAATTCTACTATTAATAGCAGATATTATTAAAAACTATGAAATGCCTGTATAATAGTATCAGTGGAGACAATTTATCTTTTCATCACATTATAAAGTGTAAACGTTCCCAAAACAACTATGATTTTGAGAATTACAGCATCTGGACATCAATACATGTATTTAACCAATTGTTCGCCAAAAACTTAGTACAAACTGCCACTAACATTTTTAAGTGACTTTGGGAATCACTTTCACATATAAAATACTCAATTAAAAAAAACAAATAAAATATATAAGTAAGCATTGTTCTTTAGAATATTGCAGTTTTTGCATTAATCAAAAAACAAGCAATCTGTGAATGAGAATAAAAGCACATTCAATAATTTGCAAAAAATCATATAGATTCAGACATATGAAAAACCCACTATGATACAAAAGAATAATGTTTTAAACATTCATAAATATATGAATGCATTTAAAAGAATCTTAAAAAGCTACATAACATACTAATTCAGGGAAGAGGTAAAAGTTTTAGCAAGATCAAGTGAGAAGTTTTACATTTCATTAATTTAAAAATATTCTCTACATGTATTTCTTACATACCCACAAACATAATTAAGGTGTGGAGTACTGAAACATTTGATTAATTAGTCTAATCAAAATGACCAATAACTAAATCAGAAACTAAATCTATTATATGTAGCAAAATCAAAATAAATGTTCCATATCTGGCCTGAAACTAGACATCTAAACTGAAATCTATGATGCTGGCACTTCACTTCACCTGCATCATTTTGAGGCATGTTAACATTGAGAATCTAAGATCTACCCAAGCCAGAAACGAGCCAACTGGGTCTGAGAAGCTGAAGAGCATTATCAAATAAGGTACATGTAAGCTACTACCTGTCCCATGAATTCCCTCATGGACCTAGGTGGCTCCTTCTCCCTGCCCCTGCCCCAATTCCCAGAATCAGCTCTTCCTGAGCTACAGGAGTCATCAAGAAAATTTACACTAGTCCTTACACTGGTAGCTGGCAAGAGTGGAAGATTATATCCACAATATATAGGCAAAATTTGGGAAAAAAAGAAAAAAAAGTTTGGGGGGGAGATTCTGGTTAGGATAGATTTGAGAGTTAAATATAGGAGCTTGGACTTGGGACACACTTGCCTGGAACTAAGAGGCCTCAGGCTTTCCCATGAGGGTAAAAGTTATGGAAGTCTATTTTTGTTTGTTTTAGTCAGAAGTATACTGAATGAGGAGCTGTCTCCATGAGGATTAGCCAGCAAAAGGTTTCCTCTTAAGCCATCTCTTCTCTAATCATTGAGTTAAAAACCTCTGGAATATTCATGACCTCACCAATTTACTTGATGCACTCTGGGGCCATTCATCCCTTTTCTTCACCAGTTCTACCATCAGTTCTCTTGGGAATTACAGATCTACTTCAAAACTCTGCAAGTCTTTGAGACACAAACCTATGCTCCTATGACTTGTATCCATACAGGAGAAGAGCTTCTGTTTCCAGCTTACCCCCAATTCTCTCTGGAGTGAAATCCCTTTATGCTTTTTTCTACTTTATTTCTATTTTGGAGATCATTTCCCAATACTCTGCAAGAATATCCACATTTGCCTCTGACATAACCCCTTCCAATACAAATATCTGTTCCTTGACACCCATCCACAATTGCAACAGCTATGGAGGGATTTTCAATAGCATGTTAATCAACTTCTGAGTTGTCTGTGTTACAGAAATTTGGAAACTCTGAAGGAGTGAACTTAGAATTTTTTATTTCATTTATTCATTAATTTATATAAGGAATGAAGGAAAATGGAGGAGCATGCCTGAAGAATAGAGCTACTATGGCAATTGGGAGTGTCATTCTTTCAAGAATTTTAGTTAATATGGTCCTTGTGTTATGAGTTGTATCGTGTTCCTTTAAAATGCATAGTTTGAAGTGTGTAACCCCTTATTCGTAATAAATGTGACCTGATTTCAAAAAAGGGCCACTTCACATGTAATTGGCTAAGATGAGATCATAGTGGAGTAGAATGAGCCCCTGATTCAATATGACTGGTGTTCTTACAAAAGGGGAAATTTGGACACAGATATACAGAGCAACTGCCGTGTGAGGATGAAAGCAGAGATCAGGGTAGTGCAGCAGAAGCCAAAGATCACTAAAGCTTCCAATAAACCACAGAGCCAGGAGGGAGGTTTCACAGATTCTCCCTCAGAGGGAACCAATCCTGCCAGCACCTCGATCTTGCACTTCTAACCTCCAGAACTGTGAGACAAATATTTTTGATGTTCAATACTCCCAGTTTGTGCTACTTTATTATGAGAGCATAGTAAAGAAATATGTCTTAATTTTAAGTTCATGGATCTTTAGGGGCGCCTGGGTGGCTCAGTCAGTTGAGCGTCTGACTTCAGCTCAGGTCATGATGTCGGGGTCTGTGAGTTCGAGCCCCGTGTCGGGCTCTGTGCTGACAGCTCAGAGCCTGGAGCCTGCTTCAGATTCTGTGTCTCCCTCTCTCTCTGCCCCTCCCCCACTCAAGCTCCGTCTTTCTCTGTCTCAAAAATAAATAAACATTAAAAAAATTAAAAAATATGTTTAAGTTCAGGAATCTTTAAATAATGATAAAACAAACCTTTATTTCAGATACTAGACCCACATTAGTCTATATTACAGACTGAAAACTGCTTGTATTTCATTCAAAGTCCCAAATCATAGATTTTAAAAAGATATCTGGAGAAACACTTTCCCATTCTTTATAGACTACAGGAGAGAGCGGAAAGTAGGGGGTGTACAGACTAAATTTTATCCCCCAAATAATGTAGCTTTCTTGACATGTTATGTTTAAATGCTTAACGTATCTGAATGCCTTTAGGTGGGAAATACATATATCAGTTGTATATGGATGCCACCCCATTCTATAGCCTTATTCTCTGCAATTTTACAAATTTATAGAGTCTTCTTGGTACCTGAATTTATTGTCTTGGCTCTGAATGACTTAATCCAAGGATATTTCATACAAAATATCAATTAATAGCTTTCACTGAATTGTGCATTCATCCGTGTAAGGATTACACTGAGGGACATCACTTAATCATCAGGCTATTGCTAAGGACATTGCCCACTCTATCATTCTGTGACAATGGTTAAAAAAGCATTATTTCTTTATACATTTGACCTTTGAACATGGGAGTTAGAATTATTAGCCCTCCACATAGTCAAAAACCATGTATACCTTTTGACTTCCCCAAAACTCAACTATTAATATCCTGCTGTTGACTGGAAGCCTTACAAATAACATAGGCAGTTGATTAATACATATTTTGTATATCTCTTATATACTGTATTCTTATAAAAAAGTGAGACAAAAAAAAGAGTTATTGAAAAACAATAAGAAAAAGAAACTAAATGTTATGTACAATACTATAAAAAAATCTAGATATAAGTGACCCCACTTGGTTCAAATCCATGTTGTTGAAGAGTCAACTGTAAATTCTAGTGAAAAATGACAATCGTACAACTGAATATGGATTCCCTTTTAAAACCTCGCTCAGAAGGGCACCTGGGTGGTTCAATCAGTTAAGCGTCTGACTTTGGCTTGGGTCCTGATCTCATGGTTCCTGAGATTGAGCCTTGTGTCAGGCTCCGTGCTAACAGCTCAGAGCCTGGATCCTCCTTTGGGTTCTGTGTCTCCGTCTCTCTTTGCCCCTCCCACACCTGTATTCTCTCTCTCTCTCTCTCTCTCTTTCTCGAAAATAAAGAAACATTAAAAATCAATCAATCAATAAATAAAAACTTACTTAGAAAAAAAAATTTATGTTATTTTATGCATTGCAATATTTTTTGTAATTTACTTATCAAAACCCTTTTCATATTAATGTGAAGTACAAGTACAAATAAAACTGGTAGATGAAAGAAAAACATGACCATAATTGTATAATATAATGCGGACATATTCAAATGGCAATATTTCAAAAATATATCACTATTTTGGACAGTATTGTACTCCTCAAATTCCACAGATTGAAGCTTAACCCTCAATGTGACTGTATTTGAAAACAGGACACTTAAGGAGGCTATTAAGCTTAAATGAGGTCATAAACATAGGGTCATCTCAATCCATTGGGGTGCTGTAACAAAAATACCATTGATTAGGTGACTGATAAACGCCTGAAACTTATTTCTCACAGTTCTACAGTCTGGGAAGTCCAAGATCAAGATGCTGGCAGATTCAGTGTCTGGTCAGGACCTGCTTCTTAGTTTTCAGATGGCCCTCTTCTCATTGTGTCCTTGGATGGCCAAAGGAAAAAAAGAAGTTATTTCCATCTCTTTTCTAAGGATGCTAACCTCTCTCATTCAGAATGCTCAAGACCTAATCACCACTTCCAAATACCATCACACTGGGGAGTATACTTTAACATATAAATTTTAAAAAGAAACAGACTTCAGTCTATTGCAGGCCTTGATCCAATAGGACTTATGTCTTTTTTTTTTGAAATTTTTTAACATTTATTCATTTTGAGAGACAGAGCATGAGTGGAGGAGGGGCAGAGAGAGAGAGAGAGAGACAGAATCTAAGCAGCCCCCAGGCTCTGAGCTGTCAGCACAGAGTCTGATGTGGGGCTTGCACTCATGAACTGTGAGATCATGACCTGAGCCGAAGTCTGAGGCTTAACTGACTAAGCCACCCAGGTGCCCGGACTTATGTCTTTTTTGAAGAGACACGAGGAGTGCTTCTGACAGAGTAAAGGCCATGTGTAAATATAGTGAGAAGGTTAGTCTGAAAGCCAGAAAGATCTCACCAGACACCAACTTTGCCAGCACTGCAATCTTAGACTTCTGGCCTCCAGAACTGTGAAAAAATAAATTTGTTGTTGAAACCACCCAATATGTTATTTTGATATACCAGACTTAGCTGACTAATACAATCGCTTAACATAGGTTAACTTTCAGTAATGATGTATAAGATAAATAAAATATAATCATGTAAAATCAATGTTATTATATGTAAAAACTTCCCAGGCATTAATTAAATGTGCTAGATCTTACAATCACACAAACCCAAGTAAAAATATAATGTTACTTGAATTTTAAATTGGGAAGAAATTTTGATAATGATGAAAAGACAAAAAGTACAGAGAAAACCTGAAAGAATGCAACTTGAATATATTGCTAAGTAAATTTTTCTTTTCATACTGTTTTCTCGTACATCATCCCTTCCTATTGGTATCTTTCCCAGCTCCCTAGAAAGGATATGCATCATGAACTCATTTTCTATTATGATTAAATTAATTTTATTTTTACTTATAATGCAATCAAGGAAACAAAGGATTCAATGAGAAGAAGCTGAAATAGGTGTTTTTACTAAGTATAAGAATAGTACACAGAAAATCAAAAGGAAATATTTTATACAAAGGTTTTAGTTAATAATTTTATAGGACACATAGCAGTATACTTAATATAATAGTAAAGTGCTATAATTAGTATTTTTGGAAAGCAGTCAAAGCTTAGAGTAGACATAGAGATGGATAAACCAAAGATTAAAGTAGTCAGTAGTATGTTTCTAACTGAATTCTGCTGTTTGTTGGTTCTTTAATAAATCATAATTACTTATTTAAAGCTACCTACAACACACTGCTAAAAACATATTAGAATAATTTTAGAGATAATTTAAGTTATATTCAGAAAAATCACATATAGAAATTTAGATGTGCAAGCACTAGAAAACCATTAATTAGAACCAATGTTATTTTTGAAATATGGACATTAGGGGTGCCTGGGTGGTTCAGTTGGTTATGTGTCTATCTCTTAATATTGCCTCATGCTGTGATTGAGCCCCACTTTGAGCTCTCTGCTGTCAGCATGAAGCCTGCTTCAGATCCTCTGTCCCTCTCTATCTCTCTGACTTTCCCCTGCTTTCACTCTCTTTCTCTGAGAAAAAAAATAAACATTAAAAAAAACCTAATAATTTCCAGCTCAGACATTACCAGTTACTCAGAGACACCTTTTCTGTTTAGAAGAAAGTCAATTATCACTCTCAAAATCTCATCATAGGTAGGATTTCCTTGGAAATGATATAGTAGATGAGTAGTATCAGGCCGTCTTTATTACCCAGGAGTAATGCTCACTGGTGCTGGTGCTCACTGTTTTTAGAACTAAGATGGAATGCCCGGGTCGCTCAGTTGGTTACGCATTTGACTAGATTTCAACTTATATCATGATCTCATCGTTTATGAGTTTGAGCCCCATGTTTGGCTCTGTGCAGACAGTGCAGAGCCTGCTTGGGATTCTCTTTCTCCTTCTCTCTTTCTCTCCTACCCCACTTGCTTTCTTTCTCAAAAATAAATAAACATTAAAAAAGAAAAAAAGAACTAAGATCATATAGGGCATGGACATGTGGACCAGAGAGGGACTAGTGATTAAGAGAGAGCTGGTCATATAATAAAACTAAAGACATTGAAAAGTTTCCTTTTGAGCAATGAGATTCAAAAGCCACATAAGTTTTGACACAGTAAAGAATTAGAAAATATAGGGCATTTTAAAATGTGGTTATAATTTTATACTTATTTTTAAATTTTTGAGATGATTATGAAGACTGGAGTTCCTGTTTGGACTATCCTTATTGAATAGGGCAGTACCATAAGACTAAAGTTTAGAAGTCATTTTTTTATTAAGATTTTTCCTGGATTTAAGTAAAATATTATCTATACTGTAAAACTTAATTCAATAGATATGATTTTAACAAAGGTTTGAAGGCTATACAAAATAATGCTAAAAGAAAGCATAAGGATGTATCAGCAAGTTGGAATATGGAGAGAAAAAAAGTTAAAGTA
Source organism: Paguma larvata (assembly GCA_030068075.1). Lineage (NCBI taxonomy): Eukaryota > Metazoa > Chordata > Mammalia > Carnivora > Viverridae > Paguma > Paguma larvata. The sequence continues at coordinate 54,621,976 of CM057832.1, forward strand.
AGAAAAGAATAATAAATATTGAGATTAGGTTAAAGGAACTCAGTGACATTTTCAAGGGTAATAGCATTTGCATCGTAGTGATCTCAGAAGAGAAGGCACATTTTTAAAAGAAATACTAGCTGAAAAATTCCTTAGTGTATGAAGGAAACAGATATCTATTCCAGGAGTTATAGTGTTCCAAACAAAATCAAACCAAAAAGGTCCATGACAAGATGCATAGTAATGAATATGGCAAAAGTATTAAAAGAGAGAGAGAGAGAGAATTTTAAAAGCAGCAATAGAAAATATTTACATAAAAAGGAAATCGCATTAGGCTATCAGCTGATTTTTCAGCAGAAATTTTTAAGGCTAGAAGAGAGTGGGATGATATATTCAAAGTACTAGAAGGAAAAAAAAACTGCAACCAAGAATACTCTTTCCAACAAGGCTATCATTCAGAATAGAAGGAGAAATAGTTTCCTAGATAATCAAACACTAAAGGAATTTACTACCAGTAAACCAGCATTACAATAAAGTTAAAGAGAATTATTTAAGTGGAAAACAAAAGTCACAGTAAGGAGTAAGAAAATTAGGAAAGGAAAGAAAGTTTACTGTACATACAAACATAATAAAAGTAGTATATTAATCACTTATAAAGCCAGTACAGAGGTTAAAGCACAAAAGCAGTAAAATCAATTATATCTATAAAAATGAGTCATGATATTCACAAAATAAAAGAATGTGAAGTATAACATAAAAATGAAACATGGGGAAGTTAAAATTTAGTGTTTTTAGAATGGGTTCAATCTTATGTGACCATCAACCTAACATAGATGGCTATATGCACAGGATATTATATATAAACCTAATGGTAGTCACAAATCAAAAGCTTGTAATATGGGCAAAAATAGAGAAAGGAATCAAGCATATCACTAAAGAAAAGAAGCAAACCACAAGAAGAGACCAAGAGAAGAAACAGAGAATTATAAACACAGCCCCTGAAACAAATAACAAAATGACAATAGCTACATACCTATCAATAACTACTTTGAAAGCGATTGTTATAAATGAACTAATGATCCAATAATGACATAGGGTGACTGGATAGATAAAAGTCAAGACCCATGTATATATGCTATCTACAAGAGACTCACTTCAAAAAGAAAATACAAAAATCGCACATATTTATGCAACCAACATGAAAGTACCCAAATACATAAAGCAACAATTAACACACAAAAAGGACGACAATAATGCTATAATAGCAGGAGACAGAAATGCTCCACTTACGTCGATGGTTGGATCATCTAGTAAGAAAGAAGAAACAGTGGCTTTGAATGACACACTGGATCAGATGGATTTAACAGATATATTCAGAACATTCCATCCAAAACTAGGAGAATACATACTCTTTTCAAGTGCACATTGAACATTCTTCAGAAGATATCACGTACTAGGTGACAAAAAAATGGCTCAGCAAATTCAAAAAGTTTGAAATCATATCGTGCAACAGTCTGACCACAACACTATGAAAATAGAAATCAACTACACACATACACATACAAAATACTACAAAACACAAACACATGGAGGTTAAGCAACATACTACTAAACAATGAATGGGGTAACCAAGATATCAAAGAGAAAAATAAAAAAAAAAATATGTGGAGACTAATGAAACTGAAAACATAACAGTCTGAAACCTTTGGAAGGTAGCAAAGAAAAAAAAAGTCAATACTTATTCTTCTCGAACTCTTTAATAATAATAAATAAATAATTTGAAATACAGGAATATACTAAGTAATCAAGACAAATGTGTTCAACATTGCTCACTAAAGGAAAGGTGATATAGGCATATCAACTCACTAACTACAAAATGTCTGATTAAAATAAGAGTATTCTTCCTTAGTGGCTAAGTTGCTTAATAGACTTTGTATAAGTGAATTAAGATCCTTAATACTGTATTTTAACTACTTTGTATTATTCAAAATTAAACACTGTATCTGTCTACCTCATTCTTATAGTCATTCGTTCCAACAAGTACTAAGCACAGAGCAATGTAAGAGATTTAACACACATATTTTGTTCACAACCTGAGTTATGAATTGCTTCTTTAACATATTCTCACACTTAATTTTGAGCCAATTCCATCATCCCATCCATTTATAACTGGATAAGCTTTCAGTTCCACTTTTCTATAATTCTGATTATATATACCACCATGTTTGCCTTCACAACCTCTGGCAAACATTCTTCCTAGGACATCCCTGTACCTTAGTGGGCAGTCACTTCTACTCAAGCTGTATTTCATAAGTGGCACTTCCACTGTTTTTATTGCCAACCATGCAAAGAGGAGTAGGAAAATGCATTCTCATTTTATTTCCCACACGATTTCAGTAAAAGTATTAATTTCTGTGAGAATAGGTGTTTATAAAGAGGGGAGAGATTTTCAAACAGTAATAAAAGGAACACTTTCCAGGAGTGAAGGAATTCTTCAGAAAATAAGCTTGTCAGATTTTGTGGCAAGAAAACATACAAAATTAGACACAGAGCAGAACAAGAAAGCATGCTATCTTTAGCTCCAGCATTAACATGACAGGTAGTGGAAATGGAAGTAATCTATCAAATCATCAATCGTATCATATGACCAGCATGCAACAAGGAGTAGAAGTCATAATTTCTACAATTTTTGCCTTTCCAAGCTTATGAATATTGATATTAACATAACTGTTTTTTATTTCATCTATAAAAATGTAAAACATTTCTTCAGATTACATAATTCTTTCAATGTTCTCTAAAAGCAATGGTTGCATTTCCTCAATTAAAGTGTGCATCATATGAAAAGTAAACAAACTGTCCTTTGTGCCTATTGGGAATCAAGCTAGATCTGTCAAGAGTTGATAGGTCTACTGTGCACTCAAACTCACCTAATGACAGATAAGGAAGACAGGTGTATTAGCTCTGTCTGCTACTGTCATGGCAGGATTGTTTGATAAGTTACTTTGAGTTATTATCTGTATCTTTGAGAAAAGACAAATGGATTATGTACCATGTCAGGGTCTTGTCATTTGCATAGATATAAAGTATGACAATTACTAATTTAAAATGTCTCAGAGCTTGAGACAGATATAATCTTTCTTTCTATAAACTTTCCACATGTAATTTTGAAAGGAGACATGAGTCATATCCTTCATGTGTCTGATATTTTCTTAAGTGATATAAACTCCAAAATTTATTTGATGCAGAGAGACTTATATCATGAATGTGATATTTTGAGGTTGAAGTAGAGTAGTGATACATTTCTTGAATTTTTAAAGTCTGCAATGTGATGTTCCCAGAATAGAATCTAGCTGTATATTCCTATGCGCATCTTATCATCTAGAGCCAGCATGTATTTCAGCTTTATTTTATTTCATTTCATATCTATTGTATTCTAGTCCTGAATCTAAATTAATTTTATCCAACATTGTTGGATTGACATTAAAATTTTAAAAAGCTAGCGCTTCCACATGTGGGCTTTTCCTAAAATAATTTTGTAATCATAGGCTTATGTTTAAGGGGACATTCGAGTTTAAAGTAACTCATTCTAGTTTAGTCACCTAGACAGATTCTTTTTTGCAATATCACTGTAGGATGGTCACTCATTTTCTGCCGAACTGCCGCTTATTGGGGCTGGCAATCTAAATCACTTTCGAACAGTGAATATTTAGAAAATTAGAACATTTAGAAAATTCCAGTTCATCTTCTAGTTGCCAAGTACTTTTCGTGGTACTAGATACCAGAGCAAAGCAAAACAATTTTATTCCTCCTCCTGAATGACAGATTCTCAAACATATGCATTCATTAATAAACGTACAATGAGTACATGTTATGTCCCATAAGTAAAATTACTCGAGGTCTCTACATTCACCAGCTTATATTCTACAAGAAATAAATATGCATGATGATATTTTAAGCATTCAATTTATATAAACTGCTTTATGAGAACACAGTGCTCTCTCAGGATTTTAGTGTTTTTATGTTTTCTCTAGGCAGATTGTATACAAATTCTTCATCTTGCATTTCTAGTGCCAAAACGCTTTTAGTGTACCATGCTAATAATGTCATTTATTTTTTACCTATATTATGTAAGAACAGTAACTTGCTACTATAAGATGAAATTTATAAATTATGCAAAGAGATATCATAAAAATAATGGAAAATAAACAGATATGGAAATTTTGATATTTTATTCTCAAACCCAAATGATCAACTTCCACAAGTAGAAAATGACATTTCTCAAACTTCTAGATACTGTATTTTGAATTATTTCTGCTTTCTTTTTAACAGATTTTCACGAAAGAAGCGAGAAAGAGGGCTTCTGCTCTTTTTTGATGGCAAAGGTCATTGCGAGTCTGGTTTCTGTGGTGGTATCCTCATAGTGACCATTATCTGGTAGTGGTGATTTTGTGAGCATGCTCAGTTTCATAGAAGAAGCAGCTTTCTTGGCGTCCTGGTCCTGAAACACAACTTTTGGAGTCCTCCCCTAAAAGATTAACCTAGAGTGGTTTTCTCCACCTTCCCAATAACTTTATAGCTATTTAATACCCAATAGGATATCGTTTTATGTAAAACAAGCTAGAACAAATTTTATTTCCTGTGATTTAATCCTAAAAAAATACATTGATAGGTTAATATTATTCTTCCTAAAATTGATACATTTTTTAAGTTTTTTTATTTATTTTGAGAGAAAGAGAGAGAGAAAGAGAGAGAGCATGAGCAAGAGAGGGCCAGAGAGAGAGAGAGAATCATGAATCCAACAGTTGTTAAATTGTTAATGACGTTTAAGGTTAATAATATTTTTTTAGATTGGGATAAATATGATACGCTATAAAAAACCTCAGCTACAACATTGTAACTAGAAAAAGTTGGAATTCTTTTTAAAAGTGCATTGGAGGGGCCCATGGGTGGCTCAGTCAGTTAAGCGTCCGACTTCGGATCAAGTCATGATCTCGCGGTTCCTGAGTTCGAGCCCGGCATCAGGCTCTGTGCTGACAGCTCAGAGCCTGGAGCCTGCATCGCATTCTGTGTCTCCCTCTCTCTCTGCCTCTCCTCGGCTTGTACTCTGTCTCTATCTCTCACAAAAATAAATAAACATTAAAAAAAAGGAAAAAAAAAAAAGCATTGGAAATCTAAGATTTGTCAAAGATATATAAAATGACCAACTTATTTTCCTTGGTTTTATCAACTGCATATATTTTTTCAAAATGCTTTCTTCTAACTGCACACCAATTTAATAGTGGAGTAAGATTAAAATTAAAGGTTAAATGAGTCATCAAAATATATTATAAAATCATAAAAATATCAAAACTTAAATCCCACACATTAATGAAATCATATGGTACTGGTCTTTTCCTGACTGACTTATTTCACTTAGTATCATATTCTCTAGCTCGGTCTATATCATTTTAATTGGCAAGATTTCATTCTGTTTTATGACTGAATAATATTCCAATGTTTATATACACATATGAGTGTGTGAGTGTGTGTGCACGTGTGCATGTGTGTACCTCACATCTTCTGGCCAAGAGATACGTGAAATCAAGGTCATAATCACTAAAGTAAGAGACCATTTTTCATAAAAAAATTACATCTTAATTTTCTTCTTTTATTTTGTTTTGTTCTAAATACATGAATTAGTAGTTGATTTCTGAAGAAAGATGTCTTTAGTTGTCCAGTCTACAAACATTAAAATTTCAGGGATAAATCAGTCTCCTAATCATTTGGAGTTTGTATGTGTTGTATACAATAACTTTTCACAAATAGTCCGTGATACATAACACCAAATATAAACACATTTAATTACTGTTAGAAAGTATAATTATTTTCTCCATATATGCTTAATGTTGTAATATTTTATTGTCATGGGAACAATAACTTCAATTCTAGAAACCCTTAGAATTTACAGGTGGTTTGAATTAGGAACTTAGATATTTTCATTCGTACTGAGAAGTAATTCCATCGACTATTTAAACTGCTTTTCTCCAGCCATATTGATTACTTTGGTACCTAGTTAGATAACATCAATCCTATTTCTGGTATTTGTTAGAATGCACAAAAATATGCTTTTTATTTAGGTAAAATTTCTAATTTTATTTTTCTCTGTTTAGATACATGCATTATTAATGTTAATATTTAACTGAAAAACAACTATTAACTAATTGCTAAGAAATTTCCAGAAAGAACTAAATAACCTTATGTTCACATCAAAAAAAGAATTATAACTTTCCCAAGTACAGAAATACAGGGCAATTTTCATGAGTAACACTGTTAAAGGTCAGTATTATAAACTGGCCTGAAAACTTTGCCAATCTTGAGCATAATTAAAATTAAAATTTTATAGCTAGATTGAACCCTATTATTTTCACTAATAGATTTCAATGTTAGACAGCCAAGTTTGCTGAAAATATAATACAATTACACCAGAACTCTAAAGTTTACTGATTTGAAATATTAACATTCGATTGAGAAATATTGTACAGGATTTAATACTCAAATTTCAAAAGTAAATATAAAAACTAAAACTTCAAAAACTGTATTTCCAGTTCTCATAAATATCTAGAAATATTTGATTTTACTACACACATCTCCATTTCTTTTTATTGCATATAGAGGATCTATTCTCAAAAGAGAACCAAACAACTATCGACTTTGATATTCTCTTATTCTGTTTAGTAAATATTTTTCATTAGGCAAACTATAAAATTTTATTTTATTTTTAATCTTTATTTTTGAGAGGGAGAATGTGAGTGAGGGGGGACAGAGAGAGAAGGGGACAGAGGATCTGAAGTAGGCTCTGCAATTAAAGCAGGAAGCCTGTTGTGGGGTTCAAACGCACAAACTCTAAGATAATGACCTGAGCTGAAGTTGGATGCTCAACCAGCCGAACCACCCAGGTACCCTGCAAACTGTAAAATTTTAAAAATCCTTACTTTATCTCCTATATCACCAAACAAAAGTGTTATTTTTCTAATTGAGACCATTTTTCATAAAAATATTACGACTTAATTTTCTTCTTTTATTTTGTTTTGTTCTCTTCACTTCTCCAAAATTACTATTATATAGTATCTATAAGAAAGTAATAAAATCATATCAATATGTCAATGGTTGACAATGATTACTCCAACACAACAGTTTGGCATTGAACACATATTGAACTACATATTAAATGTGGTTTTAGTAAAGTTGAAAGGAATTTAAGAACATCACTGAACTTTTATCACAGAAAGCTACTGTATATACTGAATTCCTAGTATGCTGTTTTGGTTGACATGGCTTATCTGTCTCATGAGGCATTAAGTATCTAGAGAACTTGCTCAGTTCGCGATATATGTTTATGATCTCTTTAAGCCTCATTTTTTTTCCCTTTGTAGGATGAAATGATAGGATTAAAGAATTATATCAGATAAAATGAGGGTGCCCGGCTGTCTCAGTTGGTAGAGCATGTGACTCTTGATCTCAGAGCTGTGAGTTCAAGCCCCGTGTTTGGTGTAGAGATTACTTAAAAATAATTTTTTTTTTAAAGAATTATATCAGAAAACAGTAAAAATTGAAATCTCCGATGCTGTAGTCTGAATATTTGTTTCCATTGCAAAATTCTCACGTTAATACCTAATACTTAATATGATGGTATCAGGAAGTGAGGCCTTTGGAAACTGAGTAGGTGATAAGAGCAGAGACTTTATGAATTGGTTTAGTGTCTTTATAAAAAAGACCCTAGAAAACTCTTTTAACTCTTCTGTCATGTAAGAACACAGCGAAAGACAATCATCTATGAACCAGGAAGTGGGCCATTACCAGATACCAAATCTATTTGCACTTTGTTTTTTTTGTTGTTGTTGTTGTTGTTAATTTCTTTAACGTTTTTATTTTATTTTTGAGAGACACAGGGACAGAACGTGAGCAAGGGAAGGGCAGAGAGAGAGGGAGATACAGAATCCAAAGCAGGCTCCAGGCTCTGAACTGTCAGCACAGAGCTCGATGCGGGGCTTGAACTCACAGACTGTGAGATCATGACCTGAGCTGAAGTCGGCTGCTTATCCGACTGAGCCACCCAGGTGCCCCTCTATTTGCACTTTGATCTTGAATTTCCCAGCCTCCAGAACTGTGAGAAATAAATTTTTATTGTCTATGGGTCACCAAGTCTATGGTATTTGTTAAAGCAGCCCTAATGGACTAAGGCATCTGGCTATGAGTAACTGCTGAATGAATACTCTTATTAGTAATGTTTTTGTTATTATGGCTGTTATTGCTTATTATTTTTCATTTGGTTGTCTTCCCAAAATGTTGTTAGAAAGAATTATTCAGAAAATCATTAATCATCATTAAATAAATAAATCATAATTCTTTCTTATCTCAAAGTGCACTATAAAAATTCGTCCAGATTCAGGTGGATTGAAAAACTAACATGCATAATTCAAAACATCTATACTCTTAACGTTTGACTCATGATTCATTTTTGCAAGCATCGTTATTTTATTCTGGCCCTAGGATCTTAATAACCCTTGCCTGTATCTCCTGATGTGTGGTCAAAACAGCTTTTTAGAGCACATGGGTTTCAGCTTTCTAGAGGCTGACTGTCTATGACTTTAATATGACTGCCCCATAACAATTGTGAGTACACTTCACTGCCTCTTCCCTTTTCCCATAACCTCAAGATAAAATGTTTTCTCTCTCTCTTTCCTCTCTCTTAGAAATTTTATTTTGGAAATTGTGTATAGATAGCAGGTTCTGTAAAATCTCTACCTCTAACTCCAAATCTCTTAAGATCATAGAAAATGTAAATGAATTTATTAGTATGGAAAACAAGATGAGGCACCACAAGCAAACCAAAAGATGTGATAAAACTCTAGAAGTATGATTGGATAAAATCACAGAGATAAGATCAAAGTAAATCAGAGCCAAGAACACTCATATACGACAAAAATTCTCTAAGGGGTCTCGGGAACGAGACCACTCAGTGTAAGCAAGTGACAAAGGGAAGGTGTTGGAAAAATTATCAGGGTAATTTATTACAAAGCTACATTTTCAAGCACTTGGCCAATTTGTTCTTCATCTAACTCTTTTGCTGGACCAAAAACATCAATAATCACAATTATGAACTGTGCTCTAAGAGAAAGGAACTACCAGTCTGGCAAGTGGAGGTTACTAGTGAGGGTAGATATAAGGCCCTGGGAGCAAAGCAAAACTTGAGATTTTAATCACCACTTCACTGCGGAACTTCAGGGGATAATCATAAGAACACACGCTGATGGAAATATTATTGGTAGAAAGGAAACTCACTGAAGCATAGTCTTCTGTAGCGTAGTCCAGACTGTTTAAGCGATTTATAGACTAAATGCTACAAATTGCCAAAAAACGCATCTACAGATGATAAAAAATCCTTAAACGTATGGAAGGTGACATATAAATCATCAATGAAATTTTTTTTCATCCATTATATTAGCTAAAGTAGTGAAGATATTCAGCAAAAGATTAGCTTCATACTATTCTGAAAGAAATTCCGAAATGTGACATAGCAGTTTAGTTCCTGGGTATCTATTCTACAAATACAAGAAATAGTTTCATATGTTCCTTAAATGTCATGTACATGACTGTTAATTGCATTACTGCCAAATAATTAGAAAATACACTTAAAATAGATCAACAAATAACGGTTGAATAATGTGTTACATTTATGTGAATCCATTAACAATACTGAAGCAGATGTGTATGTACATAGAAAATATTCCAAATATCATAAAGTAAAATAAAATGGTATCATACATATGTATGGGAAGCAAGATGCCATTTATTAAAGAGTTTTACATTTGTTAATTATATGGCTCTGTATCCTACATAGCTTCTAATAAGAGTGCATTAATAAAATAATTCTATTAAGATTTAATAAAATATAAAACCAAGAGCCTCCGACTCCTGGTTTTGGTGCAGGTCATGATCTCATGGTTCAACCCTGCACCAGGCTCTGTACTTAACAGTGCAGATTCTGCTTGGGATTCTCCCTCTCCAACTCTCTGCCCCTCCCCCAGTTGCACTGTCTCTGTTTCTCTTTCTCAAAAAAAAAAAAAAAAAAAAAAAGATTTAATATAAAGTAAAAAAAAATTACATTCTTTCAGGACTTTGAAAAGGAGGCAATATTTAATTATCTAAATCATATTTTGATTTTTTTAATTTTTTTAATGTTTATTTAATTTTAGAGAGAGAGAAAGAGTCTGAGCAGGGGAGGGGCAGAGAGAGAGAGACACAGAATCTGAATCAGGCTTCAGGCTCTGAGCTGTCAGCAAAGACTCCGACACAGGGCTTGAACCCACAAACTGTGAGATCATGACCTGAGCTGAAGTCAGACTCTTACCTGACTGAGACACCCACGTGATCCTAAATCAGAATTTGATTAGTAATGAAGATTCTGATATGTATCATTTTTGGTTTAATGTGCAATGATTTCATAAGATAGAAGTGGTCATTTCCCAAGCCCTATATGAATACCTTCATTCATTCACTGTAATTAATATTTAACCAAAATACTGCATTTGATCGATACCTGACCAATAGGATAAGGCCAAGAATAATGTTGCCTGGAGTATTATTCAGATGGAGACTTCTCCCCCAACACACTGTATGATATACGAGGTCTGTTTTGTTCATGGCTGTGTCTGAGGACCTATAAACAGTAGAAGGGATTGGGATGCATAGCTTATACCTCCTACCCCTAATCCTTCATACCTTACTCTCAACTCTGGGATAGTACTTTCTTGGTCAGTAAATAGTAAGCCTAACTTGGTTCGCCATGCCCCTGTGGGCTCAACCTCCTGTCTTGCAAAATAATTATAATTCAAGGCATGGGAGACATGTAAGTCCCTTTGGAGACATGGAGACACATCTGTTATAAAAGGTACATTCAGGGGTGCCTGGTTGGCTCAGTCAGTTAAGAGCCTGACTTGGGCTCAGGTCATGATCTCATGGTTCGAGAGTTCAAGTCTGCATAGGGCTTTCTGCTGTCAGCAGAAATAAAATAAATACAAAATAAATAAAATAAAAAACCTTAAAAATAAATAAAAGTAACATTTTGATATACATCTGTCTTGTTACTCTTTATACTCTTACTTGATTCTCAATGTAGATGGGGAAAGAATGGGGAACATATTGATCTTTTCGAGAAAAGTGATTATATAGTGCTTTATTAAATAGATAATGACTTCAAATAATACTTTACTTCAACTTTTATAGAAATTATTTTGTTTTCAGTTTGCCTTTTCACAGATTTCTATAATAGAGTTTAGTTAAAATGATGGGTCAATAAACATTCAAGAGTATTACTCCTTCATTCATTCATTCCACAAATGTATTGATCTGGATTTTCTCCGTATGTTTTATTTATATTTTTGTTTATATATTTGCCAGAAAAATCTTCCCTTTTCATAATTCTAAACCACAAATTGCTGCATAAACCTCTGGGCCTGACTCCTTCTGGACTGTATAGCCAGTTATATAGAACCTCATAAAAAACTAATGAAATGACTGAGAAGAGAATAGGAGAAAGGATGCACTGTCCATTTTCTCTTAATTTTCATGAATGTGGAATACAGGAAAATAAACATTGCCAGCCAACTAAGTTTACCTATCTAAATAATATATTGATTTAAAACATATAAATCAATTATGAATAATCAGATTAGTTGTCAGTTGAGTATAGTTTGCACTACTTATTTGTTGAAAATGAATTACGATTGAGTAATTTAATTTCTGTGACAAATTGGACATGTAGACTAAAGAATTCTCATTAGGGCATAAATGTGACAGGTTAATCTTTATAGGATGAAGAAAGTAATTTGAACTATATTATAGATAAAAAATCTGGGAAGTCAATTGATATGAAGGATTATACTACACACTCCACATATGGCACAGCAACCTATAACTGCGTATGTGCAACACAAACATATATTCTATTTAGAATTAAAAAACAAAATACACACAAAATTCGTGTGTTTGTGTGTCTGTGTGTGTTTTCACACAACAAAATTGTAGACTTAGGTTAGGTTATAAAAGATTTGTCTCACAGTAAAGGCAAAAATAAAATTTTTCCTGAAAATATTCGGGGGTAAATTGTATTGCCTTATGTGCATAAGACTGGTGACATTCTGAATTCTAGATACATACTTGGTAAATCAAATTTTCTCCCCAGGTTTAAAAATAGAAGAAACGCTTAGATGTTTAACAGAGAATTCATAAACGCTGACTCAACAACTTTTATTTCTGTGAGGGTTACAGTAGAAAAGTGCAGTCTTTAGAGTCTGGAAGACATGAGAAAATCCTAGCTCTTCTCTTTACATCACATGTGCTCTTGTGTTTCAGCTTCCTTGTCTAAACAAAGATGCTAATGATAGTACCAATTACACATTTTATTCCTCACAATTCTATAAGAATTACAGATGAGCATATGTAATAACTAATTATATGCTATGTTATAGGGAAGCTTAATAAATCCAATAGATCATTTTTGGGGTTATCATTTTCTGTCCCTGAGCATACTCAGGAAACAAACTCAGAGTTAACATCAAATGTCAATTGTATAAATCCACCCAGTATGACCTGGCAGTGATTTTCTTGACATTATTCCCAACTGCAGCCTTAATAACTAGTGTAAATTGGATATGCAAATTACCATCTGATAACAACCTAAGAATTTCCTACACTTTACGAGAAGAGGAGCACAGACATTTGATTAAGTGAGAAACAGAGAACATAAAAAAATTTAGAAGACCAATGTATTTTCACTTTCTTATATCACCAAGTGTGATGTGTAAAAACGTTATATTTTAAAGGATGTCAAGCCACATAAAATTGGGCAATCCTCTTTGAAGTCCATTTGCTCCATCATACCTTCTACAGTATGACAAACACTTGGCTATTTGAAAGCTAGAGTAAATAGAAAGGCATTTAATAGAGAAACATGAACTAATGGATATAATTTTGATTTGTAAGAGAGATGCTACATTTTTAGCCATAGATCCAGGGATGCATGTACCTTGTAAGAATGGCTAACTCATGCTGCCTCCTGGGATTTGTGTTTTCTTAGGCATGATATATACTGGTATTAAAAATACCATCATTTTATTCTGGAATAGCAAATTTTGTAAGGATTTTTTATAACGTCAGAGACATAGAAAAGGGAGACTTAAATATGAGGTAAGGGTTTTGACAATTTTATTTACAGTAGTTAGCCAATTCTCTGACTTCATATGGAAAGCTGAAATGTATTAAAATATATATTCACATGGTCTGTAATCATTTTGAGCCAAAAGCCCACTCCTAAATGTCACCAAGCACAGTTCTTATGGCATGACTATTTGGAGAAGACAGCATTTTGGGGTGCAATGGAAGCGTTTGGTCAGGCACCTTGCTCACTCACCCAAATAACTCCAGAAACTCATGGAGTGATGATGGAAAACTCATTTATCTCCTTCTATTCCTTAGCTTTTTCATATCGAAAAATTTTAATGACCCATGAATGGTAACAACCTACGAACTGTTGAGATCATGACCTCAGCCAAAGTGGGATGCTCAACTGACTGAGCCACCCAGGTGACACGACTTTTTCATTTCTAAAATAAAGGAGTTAAGGGGAACCGGGTGGCTCAGCGAGTTGAGCATCAGCTCCTGATTTCTGCTCAGGTCATGAACCCAGGGGTGATCCCAGGGTTGTGGGACTGAGCCCTACATCAGCATGGAGCCTTTTTGAGATTTTCTGTCTCCCTCTCCCTTGCTTGTGTGTGCGCACTCCCTCTAAAATAAAATATAAAAAATAAAAATTAAAAATGAAGCAGTTGAATTACATGATCGTTAAGGTCACTTTAAATGAGAAAAAATGAAATCTGGCCATGCGTAGCAACATGGATGGAACTGGAGGGTATTATGTTAAGTGAAATAAGTCAGTCAGAAAAAGACAGATACCATATGTTTCCACGAATAGGTGGACTTGGTGAGACTAAGCAAAAACCAGGGGGAGGGGAAGAGGGGAAAGAAAAAAAAAGACACAGAGAGGGAGGGAGATAAAACATAAGAGACTCTCAAAGACTAAGAACAAACTGAGGGTGAGGGGGATGAGGGAGGGGGGAGAGGGGGGTACGGGCATTAAAAAGGGCACATGTTGGGATGAACACTGGGTGTTTTATGTAAACCAATTTGAAAAAAAACTATTTTAAATTAAAAACAAAAAATAAATAAATCTTGTCACTTATGGGTGAACACCTATTGCTGAGATCTGTTTTAGCTGTCTAGGGAAAGTAAAGGCACCTGTTTTTTATGCTGCTTCTGTAAATAATGCCTACGTTCATCATGCCTTCTACATTAAAATATTTAAAATATTTCTTCAGGGAGCGCTTGGGTGGCTCAGTCGGTTGAGCATCTGACTTCGGCTCAGATAACGATCTCGCAGTTCATGAGTTCCAGCCCCATGTTAGGCTTTTCGCTGACAGCTCAGAGCCTGGAGCCTGCCTTGGATTCTGTTTCTCCCTCTCTCCACCCTTCATCTGTCTCTCACTCTCTCAAGAATAAATAAATATATATATTTTTAATTTTTCTTCAGGATTTCTGGAATATTATACAGCTAGATATCATTATATCGTTTTCAGAAAAAAAGCCTAATAATTGGTGTGATGGTTTGTTTCTTCTTTTTTATACATTCTGTCACAAAAAGTAAAACTAAACCCTTAAAAGCTTTGAGGAATTATTTAGGAAAAGTATGTAATTATACCACAATAAGTATGATATTGTCAAAGAGAAACTGTTTTTTATAGTTAAAATTTCAATTCTTAGTACATGTTTGTGAATTTATTTGTTGATAATTTATTTTATACCTTGTTTAATTTTACTTTTTAAAGTAATATTTACACCAGTGTGGGGCTCAAACCCACAACCCAGTTGCACACTCCACCAATTGAACCAACCAGGTACCCCATTTTTTGATTATTTTAAATAGCTTCAGAGATTTTATTCTTGAACGAAATCCAAAAGTGAAGAATATAATTTATTCTAATGTCTTTAATTTATACAGTTTCTTGCATTTTCAAATTCATTTATTTTAAAAAACACTAGATTTTGTAAGATGGGCAGGGATTAGTATTATAATTTTTTATTTCAAAAATAAAGACATTAAGATTCAGGTTACAGAGTTAGAAAGTAACAGAGATTAGAGTTACCCCAAATTACTCTATGGCTAGTAATGTTATATATTAAATAAAAGATGGGAATTGGTTTCAAGAATACGAATGAATTGTTTCTCAAAAAGTCCATTTTTGTGACTATTTAGCCCCCTTTTCTTCACTTACGAGTTTACAGCTCTTCTTCCTTTTTTTTTTTTTTTTTCTGTAAATAGAAATTTTGGATCAAAATCATGATTAACTTTGAATCAAGGCAACTAAAAGAGGATGGAAACATGCAAAAAAAGAGAAACAATTTAAATGTGTTCCAGAAATACAACATGTTAACATCTTTACTTTCTTTTCCTTTTGATATTTCCTACTCAGTGTCTCTGTCAGTACGTAACTTGGCCTTAAAAGGACCTAGATCATGGTTAAGGTTTTTTGTTTTTGTTGTTTTATTTTGTTTTGTTTTACCCAAGATATATTAGTAAGTTTAAAATGCCTTTATTGGCAAATATATGGAATTACTTGTCATAATTGGTTTCATAATTATCTTGAAATACACAAAGCTGCATTGTCTACACAGATGATTTTTAAATCAGTTTATTTTCCTGGGTATCAAACTAATGCATAGTCATTTTAGGGGAAAAATAGAAATAATTAAGAAATCGCCCATAATCTAACATAATTAAGGTAGCCAGGCATACTTTTTCTATTATTATTCTATATAAATCATTACATAATCATCCAATACACATGCAAACAAGTAGAACCTGAAAGAAAGTATATGGTTTCTTGCTAAATCAAGAACATTCATTTCCATCTTGTAAAGATGCCAAATTACAATTATCCATTTTGATGTTTGGGGATAAAAAAATTTATTCCAAAAAAATGTATATTTGTGTTTAAATTAAATTGATTTCTAAGCAGATTGAGATAGGATTTCTCAAAAGGAAGTAAGAACATCACAAAGCCTTAATATTAATCCGTAAAATTATTTCTTATAAATTACTAGATTAAAAAATAAATGTTACTATATTTAAAAATCATTAGATTAAATTAATTTTTAGGCAAAAATATAGGACAAAATCATACAATTGGGCAATTGTTATACATTAATTTAAATTGGTCAGCTAATTGAAAAGAAAAGAAACCCTATATCCTAATGTTGTATAGACCTACAACTTTCATTCATCAGCCCCTGGAAGAACAAAATAATAATTAATGTCTGTAGTCACTGAAGGTGAAAGGAAGAAAACTGTGGTCATGAAGTAGAGTAGAAATAAGGTAAAAAGAAAAACCAACCGAAAGGCTCCTACTGAGTCATGAGAACTTTCAGTATCTGCTCCAAAAGTCCATGAGTCACAATTATAATACAGAAGTAGCAAATTGAACATAATTCTTTGGAGAAAAAAAAAGCTTCAGACAAATCACCTAGATACCCATATTTAGGGTTCATTTAGAAGTGGATTGCAATCTGAATGTCATCAGACTTCCCAATAACACTTGAGATTAATAATAAACTAGAGAAAGGACCCAAAGCACATAGGAACATTATTTTTCCTAAAATTATATTTCCCTTGCATTATATACAAAGTTAAACTACACATCAATTATGAAGATGGAGTAAAGATATTTTCAGAACTTTACACCCTGACAAATTTATTTTTTATTTACTTTAGGAAAATAAGGGTAAGTTTACATTTACTTCTTAAATTACTTGAAGAGTTAATGTAATCCATGCATGAACATGCAAGAAAGAAAACAACATGAAATGTAGAAACCAGGGGATTCAATGTAGGTGAACAATGACAAGAAATTCTTGGCTACTTCTGTGCACTTTGCCTAAAGAGCAATACATCTAGACTGAAGTCATGTAACAAATGTGAAAGTAAAATTTTCTCCCAAAACGATTAAAATATAACAAAGCAAATTTAAAACAGTGTCCATTTTGAAATATTCTTTATAAATATGCAATAAATCTGTTTGCACTTTTGAACACATGCAGAAACAGTTACATTAAAAAGACTAACCAAAAAAAAATCAATGAAATAATTTTTAACTATAGGAAATTAAAATTTTACAAAAGAAAGGAAATGTAATCATACTATATTACCAATCTCAGCAATGAAATTATTTTACATAATCATAATATATAGGAATATTGACTAGCAAGTTAATCAAACAGTAATGTAAATAACATCACAAGTTAAAGACATGAGGAAGTTGAGGTAAGAAATGAGAAATAAGTTATATCCTTATTTATGAAAAGAGTATCACAAGACAAAGCAATGTGACACCCAGATTGAGCATTGGAGATTTTTTTTTCAAGGATTAATAGCCCTAGGTTTAAGTAGCAATTTTTTAAAAGGATCTAAAACAAAATAATAAAAGCTTTTCAGTGGTATGTGTCACTTCAACATCACAGAACCGTTACCAGCAGTACCTTGTGTGTTTCTTGGATTCTCCCTGGAAGGAAGATGACGAATGAACAGAGTGACATACAGAGTCCAAAACTGGGCCAAATGTTCTCTCACCTTCTATTGAGGGTGGGGAACATTTTCTAATAATTTCCAATCATTCTATCTGTATTTGTACCTACAGCGGAGGAGCATTATATAAATGCAAAATAGACTAAAATTGCATTCAACTCTTATTTGTGAACAGTTATTTTATATGAATTTATATACTTGTTGTAAATGTAAATTGATTTTTTAAGGCAACGGACTACCTAGAGTTTGTAACTACAAGAAAAATGTTAATAAAATGAAGAAGAAAACTGTAATTACAAATGGAGAAATAATGAAGACTGAAAGAAATGGTTTTGGTTTATCATGTAAAACACAGCAGGAGAGCTTTGCTTTTAAAAAGTCACCTTATAAAACAAGTTAACTTATTGTAATTAATAAAATATAATTAATAAAGAGCATAAAAATACATGTTTTAGATATGCATACTAAAATATTACAAACTAGTTCCTCATAATGGTAGCTCTATATTTAGCAAAATTTCATTATATGTGTCAGCTAAATAATTTGCATACTTAAAAGTCCCTGAGTACTCATAAACACGATCAATTGTAATGCCTGAAACGATTCTAGAAGCAATACCAGATTAAAAAAACATTATAAACCTGGCCCAAAACCCAGGAAAGGAGCTCTATCCTATAATATTGCAGAGCTTCATTCTTCGAGGAGTTGGGAATCTCAAAATCCAAATTAAAAATATTGTTTATTTGAAACTAAGCAAATGGAATACAGATTTCAGTTTGCCGAGATGGCGGGTTTCCCACATTAGACATAATTCCATGTGTTACATGAATGAGGGAGAAAAAAAGGGTGTGAGGCAGAAAGATGTGTCAAAAATTTCTCATAAAATTTTAAAAGATTACTTTATCCTTCTGTAGGTACAACTTAATATGCCATTTTACATTTGGATGAATTCCCAGGACTTGAAAATAACATAGTGCAGTTTAAGCATATGTGCTTTAGAAAAGTAAAGGAAAGTCACCTAATCAAGGCTGTTTTCAATGAATCAATGCTTAACATTTTTCAAAATTGTTAGAAAGTCATTAGTAATGCATTGCTGTATAATAGGAAACTTAGAATTAAATGGATAATTTAGAGTTAAAAATAATACACTACAGCCCAACTAAATGACTACTTGCACATTTACATTTATTAAGCATTTACAATGTGCCTAGAGTGGTTATGGCACTTTGGTTAGGGCAGTAAGCAAAATCAGAACAATCTCTGACCTAATAAAACCTCAGACACTGGAGTCTACAGTATCTCACGAACAGCTGCTCATGTATGTAAGAACGATAATCAGTGCCAAGTATTTTGAGGCTGAATCAATAAACTCAGGACCAAAACAGGTTGCCCATTGTACAGCAAAAATAAAAAGATAAAATAAAATGTTAATGTTTATTTATTTTTTGATAGAGAAAGAGACACAGAGTGTGAGTGGGGGAGGGGCAGAGAGAGAGGGAGACACAGAATCTGCAGCAGGCTACAGGCTCTGAGCTGTCAGCACAGAGCTCCACACGGGGCTTGAATCCACAAACCGTGAGATCGCAATCTGAGCTGAAGTCTGATGCCTAACCAAGTGAGTCACCCTGGTGCCCCAGAAAAAGTTTTAAATCTCCATTTGTCCATGTTATCCAAAGTGACTGGTAGGTTAATATGAAATATTAATGCCATGTTTTACACAAATTTTAGTATTCACTAATGAATGCTTAAAAACTTTTGGGAAAATTATAAATACCCTTTGCTCCCGAATTAAGATGAGATTTATGTAAATAATTATATTCATATTTTCTGATTTCATTGTCACCCTAGAAGACATCCTAGAATTGCAGAGCATATAATAGTCAAAATTTTGTGTACAATTCTCTTCCCACTGCCGATTTTGGTAATTATTGATACCAAATTGGACAAGGGGAACAAAAGAAAGCATAATTATAGGTCAATAAAAATTACTAAATATAATTATATATAAATGTAATAGATAATGAAAAAATGAATCTGAGAACTGCTTTATATTAGATAATTTATTTTTCCAATTAAAAGAAAAAATTCTTAAATGTTTCCTGGAAGGCAGTAGTTGTTAAGAGGAGTGTATCTCTAGGGACACTTGGCATCATCAGGAGACATTTTGGATGTTGCAACAGGGGTATAAGAGGAGACACTGCTAGTGTCTAGTGGGCAGAGGAGACACGTGCAGTTACAGGAGAGTTTTCTGAACAAAGAATTATATCTAGCTCAAAATGTCAATAGTGTCGAGATAGAGAAAATCTGCACTGACGTCATGAACATTATTAAATTGGACAAATAATTATAACTGTAGATTTAAATTTTAAATAGTATCTC
The DNA here is from genome assembly GCA_030068075.1 of Paguma larvata. NCBI lineage: Eukaryota > Metazoa > Chordata > Mammalia > Carnivora > Viverridae > Paguma > Paguma larvata. Next base: position 54,642,008 of record CM057832.1, read on the forward strand.
AAGTCAATGACACAGATTGTTTAACAAACCTTACTTTCTTACACTCAATGTATGGTGTTATAATTTTTATATCTTATATAATTTATCATAAATTATAATATTCATATCATAATGTTCCCCAAATTATTTAATCTTGGCTTAAGATTAAAATGCCTTGAAAAAATCACCCTCAAACTTTGTAACATTTTGTAATCATTACAGAGTTATTAATTTGAATTCTTTTAATTAGCTAATTTTTAAAAATAAAGTTTGGTCTTTAGAACAGTTTTAAGTTCACAGCAAAATTAAGTGGAAAGAACATATTTACCGTACACTCCCTTTCCCTCATTCAAACAGAACCTCAACATCCCTACCAGATGGTGCATTAGTTACAATTGATGAACCTATAACGACACATCATTATCTCTTAAAGGGCATTGTTTATATTAGGATTCACACATAGGGTGTACATCCTATGGGTGTGGAGAAATATATAATGATATGTATCCATCATTACGGTATCATATAGAATAGCTTCCATGCCCTAAATATCCTCTGTGCTTATCCTATTACTCTGTCCTCACACATACCCCTGTCAACCACTTACCTTTTTACTTTCTCCAGAGTTTTACCTTCTCCAGACTGTCACATAATTGAGATCATACCCTAGTTAGCCTTTTCAGATAGGCTTCCTTCACTTAGTAAAATGTGTTAAGGTTCCTCCAGGTCTTGTATGGTTTGATAGCTCATTTCTTTGTAGCACTAAATAACAATCCATTGTCTGGATGTAATTGTGTTATTTATCCATTCACCTACCAAAGGACATCTTGGCTACTTGTGAGTTTTGGCAATTATAAATAAAGATCCTATAAACTCCTGCGTGCAGGTTTTTGTGTAGACAACTTTTCAATTACTTTGGCCAAACACCAAGGAGTGTGACTGATGCATCATATGGTAAGAGAATGTTTAATTTTTAGAGTTTTGACTGAATTTCATAATCAAGTTTTTTTCCCAACACCCAGATCAATCACTTTTGTTCTAAAATATTACCTTACCTTTTCCTTCCACACCTTTAATGGCTTTTTCCTGTTTGTAATTTTCCTCTGAATTCATTATGATTATTCTGTCTTTCTTCTTTATTAAGCTATTAATTTTCCATCTTTCCAAATTTTTTTCTCTCGATTTACAAATTATTTTTAAAAATGATGTTTTGATTTTCTATTTATTTTCTTAGCTCCTTAATGTAAGTTTTCATGTAATTTGGTATGTTTATGATCTGGCTTTAATTATATCCAATCAATTTATGTGTTTTTGACATAGACTAAACATTATATCTACTAGTTATTTCCCTCCACTCCAAATATTGACTTATATTTGGTGTTTTATATCTTCTTTGAATATACTACCACTCTGTTTAAAGCAGAGTTGCATACTCACAAAACCATTTTAAATATATTTGCTTATAAATCAGTGGCTCTGCCCTGATCTGAGCTAGGAGGTAAATGCTTCTCAAGCTAGCTATATTTAAGATGAGTTTTCTTTTAAACTTATTTTGCTTCTAATCCATCCAGGACTAATACATAGTACTTCTGTGCATGACTTGTCCGCGGATCACACCACACGTGACAAACCATCCAAGTTGACATCGTTTGAACTGAAATATGTACTATTAAATGGAGTGAGTCCACTGATAAAGATTTTTTTAAATCTCAGCAATGCCAAATTTCTATCAAAGTTCTTAAATGTTTCCTCTCAATTCGATATATTTCTTACAATGAGATAGTGATACACATATCATGGAATGCCATCAGCCCACAGATCACACTTTAATTAAAAATGTATAGACTTTTTCTTGACTTGTTTCCAACTCTATGTAAGATTGGTTTCTTTTTACCTCTAGACTATATAAAGTTTGATGTCTACATATATCATGGTCTGCCCACTTTTGTGTAACCTGAGGGCAAATTGTTGAAGTTTCTAGAAGGATCATTGGATGGTAAATATAGCCCTGGTTTGGTCCATATTTTGTAGTTGGGTTTCATAATTTATGTAATAGCTTCTTCAATTTAGTTACTAGAATGCTGTATTATGGGGCATCTTTCATGTCATGCATTTATTACTTGTTATTCATATCCCCCCAACTTAATATAAAACCTTCCAAATCTTCATTTGGATCTGAGAGCAATGTTTCCAATTTCAAGTGCCACTCCCAGTCAGATATTCTATTAATGCCAGGATCTTGAGAGAAAATATAGAATTCCCGCCAAATTTGAAGGTTTTGAAGGTTTGAAGGTATAATGACAACTATCAGAAATTTTCTCACATTGCAACGTGGCTTCTGAGAGATAGGATTCAGATCAGGAACTGCCTCAATATATGCTTTGATCTTCTATTTTTCTCTTTAGTCACAGTTTTTGAGATATGTGCCATTTGATTGAATTTATTATTATTAATTATTATTATTATTATTATTATTGGTTTCAGTAATTTAGTGATTCATCACTTACATATAACAGCCAATACTTACCCCAACAAGTTCCCTCCTTCATGCCCATCACCCATTTAGCCCATCCCCCCACTCCACCTACACACCTCCACCAATCCCAAGTTTGTTCTGCATATTTAAGAGGCTCTTATGGTTTGTCTCACTCTCTTTTTATATTTTCCTTCCTTTCTCCTATGTTCATCTATTTTGAATCCTAAATTCCACACATGAGTGAAATCATATATTTAATCTTCTCTGACTAACTTATTTCAATGTAGCATAATACATTATGGTTCCCCCATGCAGTTACAAATAGCAAGATTTCATTCTTTTGGATCACCAAGTAATATTTCATTGTATATACATGTATATATGTATGTATAATGTCTATATGTATACACACACACACACACACACACATCTTCTCTATCTAGTCAACAGTTGACGGGCATTTGGGCTCTTTCCATAATTTGACTATTGTTGATAGCACTGCTATTAACGTTGGGGTGCATATGCCCCTTCAACTCAGCATTTTTGTAACCTTGGATAAATACCTAGTAGTGCAATTGCAGAGTCATAAGGTAAGAAAGCAGCCCAGTTTCACTCTTTTGCTTGTTGCTGTCCAGTTTTCCCAACAGCATTTCTCTTTTTCCATTGGATATTCTTTCCTGCTTTTTCAATGATTAATTGAAAATGGGTGTAGGTTCATTTCTGGATTTTCTATTCTATTCCATTGATCAAAGTGTCTATTTTTGTCCCAAACCATAATGTCTTGATCACTACAGCTTTGTAATATAGCTGGAAGCCCAAAATTGTGATGCCTTAAGTTTTGCTTTTCTTTATCAAGATTGATTTGGTTATTCGGTGTCTTTTGTGTTTTCATAAAAATTTGAGGATTGTTTGTTCTAGTTCTGAAAACTTCTGGTGACATTTTGATAGAAGATTGCATTAAGTGTCTAGATGACTTTGAGTAGTATAGGTATTTTAACAATATTTGTTCTTTCAGTCCATGAGTATGGAATATTTTTCCATTTATTTTTGTCATCTTTAACTTCTTTCCTGAGTGTTTTATAGTTTACAGAGTACAGGAGGTTTTTTATGTCTTTGGTTAGGTTTATTCCTAGCTATCTTGTTGTTTTTGGTGTCACTGTAAACGGGATCGATTCCTTAATTTCTCTTTCTGTTGCTTTATTACTGGTACGTAAAATTACAACAGATTTCTGCACACTGATTTTGTATCCTATAACTGTACTGAATTCATTTATCAGTTCCAGCAGTTTCTTGCTGACGTCTTTCAAGTAGTGAAAGATTTACTTCTTCTATGTCTTTTACTTCTTTTTGTTGTCTTATTGCTGTGGCAGGACTTCCAGTACTGTGCTATAGAACAGTGGTGAGAGAGGAAATTGTTGTCTTGTTCCTGACCATATATTTTCTCCATTGAGGATGATATTAGCTGTGGGTTCTTTATATTTGGTCCTTTTTATGTGAAATATGTTTCCTCTAGCCTTCCTTTTTGAGGTTTTTAATCATGAATGGATGTTTTACTTTGTCGAATGTTTTTTCTGCATCTGTTGAAATGATCATATGATTCTTATTTTTTCTTTTGAAATGTGATGTATCACAAATTCAACCACTCATGCAATCCAGGAATGAATCCCTCTGACCATGGTGGATGATTTTTTTTAATGTATGTTAGATTCAGTTTGCTAGGGTTTTATTGAGAATTTTTGCATCAATGTTCAACAGGGATATCAACGTGTAGTTTTCTTTTTTTAGTGGAGTCTTTATCTGGTTTTGGTATCAGGGAAATCCTGGCCTCAAAAAATGAGTTTGAAAGTTCTCTTTCTACTTATATTTTTTTTGGAATAGTTTGAGAAAAATAGGCAGTAATTCTTCTTTAAATGGTTGGTAGTATTCACCTATAAAGACATCTGTCCCTGGACTTTTGTTTGTTGTAAATTTTCTGATTACTTATTATCTGTCCATTCAAGTTTTCCATTTCTTCCTATTTCAATTTTGGTAGTTTATATTTTTCTAGAATTTATTCGTTTTTCCAGGTTGTCCAGTTTGTTAGCATATTTTTCATAATATTCTCTTATAATTGTTCATATTCTGTGGTGTTTGTCATTATTTCTCCTCCCTCATCTGTGTTTTTATTTATTTGGGTTATTTCACTTTTCTTTTTGATAAGTCTGGTTAGAAGTTTATCAATTTTATTGATAAAAAAAGCTCCTGATTTTGTTGCATCTATGTGAGTTTTTTGTTCGTTTGTTTTTGTTTCTGTTTTTTATTTTTAGATTCCATATCGTTTATTTCTGCTCTAATTTTTATTTTTTTCCTTCCTTCTGCTGGCTCTGAGATTCAGTTTCTTTTCTTTCCTATCTGCTTTAGGTGAAAGTTTAGGTTATTTATTTGAGATTTTTCTTGCTTCTTCACTAGGCCTGTTTGCTCTATACTTCTATCTTACAACCTTTTTTGCTGCATTCCAGAGGTTTTGGACCATTGTGTTTTCATTTCCGTTTTTTTCCCCTTGTATTTGTTTTCAGTTTTGTTCGATTTCCTGGTTGACCCATTCATCATTTAGTAGCATGTTCTTTAACTTCTATGTATTTGTGGTCTTTTTTTTTTTTTTTTTTTTTTTTTTTTTGTGGTTGACTTCAAGTTTCATAGCATTCTGGTCAGAAAAGATGCATGGTATGATCTCAATCTTTGAGTATTTGTTGGGTCTGATTTGTGACCCTGTATGTGATCTGTTGTGGAGAATATCCCATGCTTTTTGAAAAGAATGTGTATTCTACTGTATTAGGATGGAATGTTGTGAATATATCCATTAAGTCCATCTGGTCCAGTGTGTCGTTCAAGGACATGTTTGCTTATTTTCTGTTTATATTGATCTGTCCATTGATGTAAGTGGGGTGGTAAAGTCCTCTACTATTGTGTTTTAATCAATTAATTCTTTATGTTTGTTTTATATATTTGGAGGTGACCATGTTGAGTGCATCAATAATTACAATTGTTATATATTTTTGTTGGATTTTCCCCTACATGATTATATAATGGTCTTCTTTGTCTCTTGTTATAGCTTTTGTTTTAAAGTCTAGTTTGTCTGATATAAGTATTGCTGCCCCAGCTTTCTTTTGATATCCATTTGCCTGATAAATGTTTCTTCATCCCCACATTTTCAATCTGTAAGTCTTTAGGTCTAAAATAATTCTCTTATAGGCAGCACATAGATGGGTCCTGTTTTTTCATCCATTCTGAAATGGATGTCTTTTAATTGGAGCATCTACTCAATTTACTTTCAAAGTAATTATTAATAGATATGTATTTATTGTCATTTTATTATTTGTTTTGTTATTGTTTCAGGAAATTTTCTCTGATCCATTTTTGCCTCTGTCACTTTTGGTACCTTTAATATTAATATTTCTTGTAGAAATATAGTGTGACCACTTGGTTTAGTGGTCACGAACTCCTTTAGTTTTTGTTCGCCTGGGGTACTCTTTAACGCTCCTTCTATTCTGAATGACAGCCTTGCTAGTTAGATTATATTTGGTTTCAGATTTTTCTCATTCAGTACTTTGAATACATTATGGCATTCCCTTCTGGCTTGCCAAGTTTCTGTTGAGAAATCTCAGCTAGCCTTATGGGTCTTCCTTTATAAGTTAAGAACTTCTTTTCCCTTGCTGTTTTTAAGGTTTTTTTTTTTTTTTTTCTTTATCACTCTCTTTTGCAAATTTAATTACAATATGCCTTGGTGCTGGCCTCCTTTTGTTGATTTTGATGGGAGTTCTCTGTGTCTTCTAGATCCAAAAATCCTTTCTTTCCTTCCCCAGATTAGGAATGTTTTCTGCTATTATTTCTTGAAATAACTTTCTGTCCACCTTTTCTCTCTTCTTTTTTTTGGGCTCCAATAATACGAATGTTATTACATTTGATGGAGTCACTGAGTTCCCTAAGTCTCTTCTCATGTTGTAAATTTTTTTCTTTCTTTTGCTATGCTTCATTATTGTGCATTACTTTGTGTTCAACATCACTAATTCATTCCTCTGCTTCTTCTAGTCTGTTGTTCACTGCATCAAGCCTGTTTCCAATCTCATTTACTGCATTCTTCATCTCTGATTGTTTTTTAAGTCTTTTATCTCTGTGGTAAGGGTCTCATCGATATCTTCTATTCTTTTCTCAAGCCCAGAGAATATCCTTATAATTATTGCTTTAAATTCTCCATCAGGCATATTACTTATATCTTTGCCTTGATCTCTAGCCCTGGCTTTATCTTGTTCTTTTATTTGGGATAAATTCCTCCATCTTGGCATTTTTATCTCAGTCTCTGTCTTCTTCTCTGTGTTAGAAAAGCCAGTTATGTCTCCTGATCCTGAAAGTAATGACCTTATGAAGAAATGGCCCATAGTGCACAAGGCCTGGTGCTTCATGGAGTGTCCCAGATGTGTGCCACATATGATCTGCTTTTGTGCTTTGACTGCTCTATCCTTCAGACAAGTTGTCCACAGAAGCTCTCCTTGCTTGCTTTTAGCAGTGTTGGGTCCCTGGCTTGAATGTGGTGAGTTTTAACTAGGTGTGCTCTGCTCTGCTTGTGATATGAGATCTGACAACAAATCCACCAGAACTCCTTACAGCACTCTCTAGTTAAGAGACATGGTGTGGGCAAGGGTTTGTGCTGGTCTTCTGCAGCAGGTGTCTGTTGCACTGGGACTGAGGCAAACAACTGAGAAATGAAGTTGTGTGGGAGCCCAGGGGGTGGAGTTTGTTATATGCAAGTTCGGAAGCAGTGTCTGTGCTGAGTTGCTTCCCTTAGGTGACTCTATGTTTACCCCATGGGTGGAGGAGGGAAATGGCACCAGCCAGCTACTTTGTTCTTACAGAGGGGATCTATGTGAAGTTGCCCATCAGGAAAGTGCTCTGAAAAGAGTGAATAATCTCTCCACTGTGTGCCCCAGGTGTTCTTCAGATGCTGTTTCTATGTCGTCTGCCCCCACCCAGATTCTTTTTTCTCTCCAGGAGAAGGTCATTGTCCTACGGGTCTATTCCAGCCAACCCTGATGACTTTTTAAAATTCCAGGTTTTCAGTTTCATTGGTTGCAAAAACTTACCAAAATTCAGTCCCTCAAATTTTCAAAGCCAATGTGTTTGAAGAAATGTTTTCCTTATGTGTTTCCCTGTTTCATCTCCCTCTCTCCTTTCCCCATGACTACTGCTCTGTCCACCCCCTGTAGCGCCCATGATCTGTTTCTCCCCTAGACCACATCTTCACACTCCCTACATTCTTCAGTGTGGCTTCTTCTCTCCCTTTAGTTGTGGATTTTGTTCTGCCAGTCTTTAGGTCTTTAGCAGTATTTAGGGTGATTTGATAGTTACTTAGTTGTATTCATTGGATGAGAGGATCCTAGGATCCTTCTACTCTGTCACCATCTTGAAGAATCTAAAGCATTTTTAAAAGGGAGGAAAAAGAGAAAATATTCTGGGAAATATACTAAACACAGAATAAACTAACCTAATCTGAAGGTTTATTCAGAATATTAAAAACTGCTGTGTTTATTTTTAATGGTATATATATTTATTTGAGATGTAACAGATTCCACTACCTATTTTGAATCATAGTACATGCATGTATATGGGAATGTGTGTCTATATGTACATATGTGTGTCAAAGCCTAAGGTGCAGCAACAACTTTTTTTTTTTTTATTTTACCACAAAGATATCTAAAAGAGGCACTTAAATACCAATGGGAATTGGAGGTGCTGATTCCTTAACCATAGTGACAAGAACTCACTAATTATTTAGAACTGAAATAATTCTCATTTTTCCCTCCTTTCCCTCCCACCCTTTCTTTTCTTTTTTGTCTTACTCAAAAGATCCATGTTTTGAATTGCTTGGGTTTGGACTTAACACTTTCTTTTATTACACCTGTTTGGGCAGTGTATCATTTCACATTTTGTCATGTTAAATGTCATAATAATCATATTATTTGTATCTCTTTTTCAATGCATCAAATTTTAGGAACTTAAACATAAAAATTATAAATTATTATTAAACAAAAATAATTCTGTTATTGGGAATGAAAGGATTTTCAGAGGTCAATGTAGCTGTAGGTAACATGTGATTTCTATTGTAATATGCTATATATGTATATAACTAAGACAAAAGTTGATTCTCAAAGTAAGCAATAATAATAAAGCACAGATGTTTAACAAGGCAATAATCTAATCCCACCCAAGATAAATTATAAGACAAAAAAATAAATAAAACTGTGGTCCAAATAAAGAACAGTGAAATGCTATTTTTCTTATTATAAGTAATTTATATAAAGTAACTTCATATAAATGTTGAAAAACACTGTATTTTTAAAAGGAAAAAAATGTTAGCTAATATGCTTAAGCATATATTTCTTTTTTTAAATTATTTATTGTTTATTTTTGAGAGAGAGAGAAAGAGAGCAAGCAGGGAGAAGCAGAGAAAGAGGGAGACAGAACCTGAAGCAGGCTCCTGGCTCCAAGCTGTCAGCACGGAGCCCAATGTGGTGCTCGAACTCACAAACTGTGAGATCATGACCTGAGCCAAAGTCGGACACCCAACCAAATGATCCACCCAGGTGCCCCAAGCATGTATTTCTTCACAAAAGAATAAGAACAGAGGGAAATAAATAGAAAAATAAAGTTACATGTGATATTATTATCACTAGCTTATTTTACTAAGAATTATAAAAGTTTCCAGTCATGTCTGCATGAAATTCTAGTATTAGAGAGATTTTAATACAATGTAAAATTAGGATTTCAATTCAAGCATGATAGGAGATCCCTTACAATACTCTATAGAGTCATATGAAGTAGCACAGATTGAGAATCTCAGTCTTTAAAAAGCGAAGGGAAAGAAAGCAAGAGCTAACATAATACTACTGAAAATATGACATTTATGAAACCAGATAAATTATTTAATATTATTTCTAAAAAAAACCATTAGATTACTGATATCATAAGAGGGACACTTATTTATGATACAAATGTGGAACTTAGGCTTTTAGCATATGTTTTCTCAAAAAAGGTCATTTTTTTTCAAAGGAGACAGTAAAAAGAATACATCAAATCTCAAGAGGCAAGGATCTATTAACTATCTTTTCTACAAAAAGCAATGTAACTAGCACAAGGCAGAATTTATACTGTGAGAACCATAGACAGTTATTACTTACCATTGCAACTCTAAAGTATCAAAACTTAATAATGCGTAAGCAACCAAACCTCTTTGTTGGGTGACTGGATAGACTGGTGGTTGAGAAGACTAATTTAGTAAAAATGCTGAGTTAGCAGTGAATAGATTAGGTTCCAGTTACATTATACCGACAACTTGTGTCAAAGACTTCTACAGGTCTACAATACTTCCTTGCTTCAATTTCCATTTTAAATATATTGATAGTACAAGTTCTATCTTCGGATTTAGGAAGTTTTAAATTGCATTAGTTTGAATCCTATATAACATTATCGTTCTTGTCAATCAAGTATCAAGTTTCATGTAAGAATTAGAAAGTAACTTATTCTTTCTAACGAAAATTCCATCAAGCTATTTTGTAGGTACCGACAAATTGATTCTAAAGTTTATAAAGAAAAGTCCTAAATTAAGCGACATAATACTAATGAATAACAACAGGATGGAATGCATGTACATATTTATTAATATATATGTCCTCAATGGATTCATACATATCTGGTTACATTTATTTTATATAATTATGTGTGAATATACACACACACATATATTTATGTTTATAGTTTGTGAGATGGTGCTATACCAAGTGCTTGAGGTAAAGCAATGAATAAAACATGGCTTTAAATTTCAGGATCTCAAGTTTTCTCTATTGAATGCTATAATTGGGATACTGGGATGATGGATAAATGGCATGTTCGATTTGGTGGTACTGCTAAGTAATCTTCAGGAACTACTTCGAGTTATCTACACACCTGTCACTTCCTGAACACATATAGTTTGCCAATGATGGAATTAAGTTTGGCCATTGATTCAAAAGAATAGGTCTGTAAATATATATCCTTTCTTTTTTCCCTCAAATACCATTTCTTTCAGAAAAAATTTTGCAACATAAAGGAGGGGAAAACAAACAAACAAACAAGACTTTTAGCTCTATGCGCTTCCTTCCAATATAGAACATGGGTAGAAGACATGACATTTGAAGCAATGCAGCAATGTGCCTAACATAGTACTTAGTATATACATGACGTCTTGAACTTCCAGTCTTACTATGAAAATGAAGTCACCAAGAATAACAGGGTGTGAGAAATCATGCATAAAATATGTGGATATATTTATTCGACATAATAAAACATTTTTAAATGGTTAGTTTAGTGGTTTAGTTAGCAGTGGTTCATTGGTCAAATTCTTATTTACAATCAAAGTTACTTTACATGATTCATAAAGGCAAGATTTAATTAACTGAAGGCCTCATACCTGTCTACTGATATTCAATCTGATTAAACAAAATAAAAATAGGACCACCCATGTGTACTGTTTTACATAACAGTAAGGTGTAAAATAAAATTAGCTAGTATTGATGAACCAATTAATGAAAATGAACCAAAACAGACAATTTATGAAGCACTGGAACTAAATGGCCAGAAGTTACAGATTTAATTTATAAAAACAATGGAAAATTGTTGCATTGGGTTTATTTCTTTGGATAACTCTTTTTTCCTTCCCCTCTCTCTCTCTTTCTCTCTTCATAACTGGCCATCCCTTACAATATTAGTATAGTAGAGATTTGAGTATCACCTCACTATGCAATTGTAATGTGACCCACAGATTTGAAAATACATCCCTCATTAATTTGTAACAGTTCTCGGAGTAGTATGAGTAAAATTTAAGTCTCCTTTACTAAGCAGTAGCTATAATCAGGATTTGTTTATAGCTTAATCTTTATATATTGCCCATATGTCCCTATTAAGCATATTTTGTTTTAAAACCAAAAAAAAATTAGACAGAAAATACTAATTTGGCCATGTTTATAATTTTAATTCTGTAATGTAGGACCTAAATGGTGATTTACAAGTGATTTCCATATTTTAACCTTTTTGAATAGTCACATTCACAAATGGGATTTACAATATTAGCCATGCTTGACAACGGAAGGCCTTGATGCCAAGTAAGGAATCTGTTTTCCAAACAGATGTCAAAACATTGTAGTTCCACATATATTCCTGATTGCCCAGCAGCCTTTCTAAATGCCTTGTTCTAATTCCTCTGCAGACTATACTTCCAATTTTTAAGAAATTTATTTAATGGCTTTGAATGTCTCTCAAACTTTCCATTTTTCAAGCATGAAATTCATATAGAGATTATTTTGTGTAGTTATGAGAGCATGTCCTTGTCATTCACCATAGCCTGAAAAGCAATGTGTTCGCTTTCTAATCCCTGTTAATCTGTCATTGGGTAAAGTTGAAATAACAAAGCAGCCAACACTGGGGAAAGTATTAAAGTGATCACTTTTTGAATAATCTATGTCTCTTCTCAGCTCGTTAATCATGGAATAAACACAATTATTTCCAAGTATAAAGTCTTTTGTCGCTATATATAGGTAGCATCTTCTAAGGAATCTCATAGATACTTTAAACAATAAGAGGCACAGAAAGGCAACAGAAATTGCCAGGCACAATTTGTTTCTTCTAGTATATAGACTAACATGGAAAGGAACAAAGTTTTGGTTACATCTTGGTATGTGATTTGGGGTCGATCATCACTGGATTATTTTTCTAAATCTCAAATGTTCTTAAAAACATGTAAATATTTTTAAATTAAAAAAAACAATCTAAACATGAAAAACAGATAATATTCCATATTTGACACAAGGTTAAAAGACAACAAAGACTGTTGTGCTAAGTGTTGATAAGTAAGGATTCTATATATATGAAATCTATATAAATTTACATTACATAATCTAATTTAAGAACATCATTATCCATTATTCAATTTTGGTGGATTCTAATGTATCTATTGTTTTATTAGTCTGTGTTATTGGGGTCATATTGGGGTATTTAAGAAACCACTGCCAAATACAAAGTTGTGAATATTTGCTCCCATGCTTTTTTCCTAAGATATTTATAGCTTAAGTTTTAAATTTTGCATTTGCTCAATTTTGAATTTTATTTTTGCATATGCTGTTTGATAAAGGTCTACACTTCATTCTCTTGCAAACACATATCCAGTTTTCCCGGCACTGCTTTTTGAACAGATTCTTCTCATTAAATGACTTGGCACCATTGTGAAAATTCAGTTTAGCATAGATTTAAGAGTTTATTTGTGGGCATTCCATTTTATTCTATCGGTCAAATATGTCTAACTAATCATCAGCAAGGCACATAATGACACAGTCAAAAATCAAAAACACTAGTAAAGGTAATTGAACACTCAGATTTAGAAAACACTAATTTTGTAATTTGATGGCTGAGTCAACCGCTTATGTTGTGCATAAAAGTAAAGCGGAAAGTAGTACAAAACTACAGCTGCTATAATTTGTTAATGAATACACAATATAAAACTCGGTAAACTGTGACAACAAGAATGGAAAAGAGGAGTAAAAGAGCAGAATTGTTATATTCTTAACTAGAGAGGGAATACAATTACTGGTATTCCCTCTATGAAAAAAAATTCTGTATTATTTTTATCAGAAATGTAAATAATAGTATCTCAGATCTGCAACCCTGGTTTGCCTTTTTGTGATTTTCTTTTTTCATATGAGAGAAATATAAACCCCTATCATAGTAACCAGCATTATTTTGGGGTCTCTGTTACCTGTAGTTGAGCTCAAATTGCATCTGATTCAAAGTTACTACTACAGTTAATTGTTGTTTCTATTAAGTTGAAACAAGATTGAAGAGAAGCCACTAGGAAGGTAAAGGACATTAATTTATTCAACCATACTAAAAACTTAATATAGGCCTCAAATTAAGTAATTATTTATTATATAGCAGTGAAAAGACAAATATGGTATGTGTCACTGTAGAGTTTATGGTCTACCTGATGTGGGGAAAAAGGCAGAAGAAAAATAAATTTTTCCTTACAACTTACAACCCATTGACAAGCCCTTGAGACAGACAGAGTGACGTTCTTCTAGGAACTCAACTGCCTTGCTGTTAATACTTTGCTAAGGGCAAAAGCAACCTTACTTAATATGAACCCAACCTCCAAGATCCTGCAAGTCCCCTTTAACATATAAAAATTCCTTTGGAAACCTCTTTACCTCTAATCCCCAAGATATATATCAACCATCGTCCTCCAAGCATATAGCCCACTGATGTACACCTGAAGGGTCTCGTGACTAAGGTTTTATTTGATAGTAATAAGTGACCTTTTCCTAACAATAGCTAGTCACCTAAGGTCCTGGAAACTTTGTTTCCAAAATTCCTTAGAGATTTATGCTATCCCTAACCCTTTCCAACTTGAAAGTGTACAATCAGTCACCCCTCACAACCCCAGTGCAGTTCTTTCTGCCCATGTGTCCTGTCCTTGTGATGAGGGAGCATAAGGTAAACTGAGGGCAAAGTACAATCTAACAGCACCACCCCACACACACTCAGGTGGGATATGTGTGACATTCTTCAGGAACTCCTGGCTGCCCAAGAACAAAGGAAAGGAAAGAAAACAAATGGTTAACTGATAGAGATCACAGTCGTGCAGGACTTGAGTCTCTCATCAATTAAAAAGTATCTTGGGGCGCCTGGGTGGCTCAGTCGGTTGAGCGTCCGACTTCGGCTCAGGTCATGATCTCGCAGTCCGTGAGTTCGAGCCCCGCGTCGGGCTCTGTGCTGACGGCTCATCAGAGCCTGGAGCCTGCTTCAGATTCTGTGTCTCCCTCTCTCTCTGCCCCTCCCCCACTCAAGCTCTGTCTCTCTCTGTCTCAAAAATAAATAAACATTAAAAAAAATTATTAAAAAAAATAAAAAAAATAAAAAGTATCTTGGTAAATTACAAGAAAAATGCAATCTAATCAGCAACTTAATTTACAGAGCCCCAATATCATCCTCCCCCATAGTGATGTGGGAAGGAAATGCCAGGTAAGGTCACAATCACAAAATTTGAACATTATTGGAATCCACGAAAATGGAAATACATTTCGTCAAAGAAGACACAATATTAAATATGATATGGATTCCAGCAGGTGCACCTGCTATCCACAATGTGGCTTAAATCTTGTCTAAGATTTAATGAATTTTTCAGTATCTTATTCTGCAGATCGAATTTAACTACTACAGTGTGCCAAGAATTCTTGTTTTTGACCTAAAACTATGAAAAAGATAGGCAAGATGGCAGCAAGGTCTTTAGTTGAGTCAATGACAGCCTATTGACAAATACTTCAGGTAAATAGAGTAGAACATTTCTCCAAGAACCCCAACTGAACTAATGTTAATGCCCTAGTAGAGGAAAAACAACCTTAGCTAGACAATAGCAAGGTCTCAAGTATCCAAGGAGTCCTCGTTACCATATCAAGCCCCACTGGAGGCCTCCCATTTGCCTTTACCTCCCCAACCCCATAGTATATAAGCAGTCACTCTTCTAAACTCCAATACAGCTCTTTTTGCCCATGGGTCCAATCCCTGTGCTTTAATATAATCATATTTATGCACCAAAGAAGTCTTCCGGAATTCTTTCTTGTCTGTTAGCTCCAAAACCCACTGCCACTCCAAAATCCCATCACCTGGGGTTTAATAAAACCACCTTTCTGCACCAAAGGTGTCTTAAGAATTCTTTTTTGACCATTTGTTCTAAACTGCAACATTTCCATGCCGTATTTTAATATCCTTTCACCTAAGAAAGTAGTGCTTAGAGTTCTAAACCAGCATCATTTCATAAATGAAGAGCTTATAAGTCTGGCTGTGTATCTTTGCGTTTACTTTTTCTTTTCCCTCGGGGTTTTCATTCTTGTATTTGTACTTGTTTGTTTTAACCCCAAACGCCTGCCTTCTCTTTGCATTCCCTCACTGACAAGTATAAGAAAAAATATACTCAGTTTCTATTTTTTTCTGTCAATCTAGAATAAATTATCTATAACTGAGATCACAATGGACTTCCTAATGTGATTTTTAAATATTTTTAAAGACATACATTATTATGGTAGTATATTAGATTAAGTATCATACATTGTCATGTTATCGAATACTTCTCCAGCATGTGACATCATTGACTACTCCCTCCTGGAAGGACTCTCCTTTTTGACATTTGTAATGAGTATTCTATTTGGGGATCCCCCCACCCACTTAAACTGCTCAATATTTATAAATTCATTTGCCTTAATGTCAGTGCCCCTCAGGCTCCAACCCAGGATCTTTGCTGTCTTCAATGCATTTGTTCTCCCTAAACGTGTACAGCTTTGTTGCGGAGGAAGACCTTCCTCTGCCCTATGCTCCTTCTAGCTGAATTCAGAATCAATTTGACACGAGGCAGATTAACAGAAGAAAATATGGGGAATCCACATAAACATGAAATTCCAAAGACAATGAGATTACTTGAAGCACCTGAGCTAAGGGGAGAGGTGAGAGCCTCAGGGCACAAGGGGGAGAAAATTCATTAGCAAGAAGGTTGAAAAGGGAATTTGGGGGGAAAACTAAGGTTGCTCTATCATGAAGATCCTTTCCTTTGGTAATGTGGTCTCTGCTAATACTCTTCAGGTTGCAGGATCTCTTTTCCAACGTCCATTTAGGAAGTTATATGGGGAGGCAGGAGCTTTTCCAGCATCCATCGTTTTTATTACTTTTTTTTATTAAAGTTCTTTTTTTTTTTTTCAAGTTTATTTTGAGAGAGAAGGAGAGTGTGCACATGCACATGAACTGGCAAGCCCTAGTGGGAGAGGGACTGAGAAAGATGGGGAGAGAGTGAATCCTAAGCAGGCTCCCCACCCTCAGCATGGAGTCTCATGGCAGGCTCGAACCCAGGAACATTGAGATCATGACCTGAGCTGAAACCAAGTGTTGGAGGCTTCACTGACTGAGCCACCCAGGAACTCCAGTGCTTTTGCTACTTTTAACTTGAAATAATCTTTATGCCAAAGTGGCACATTTTGGGAGCATCTCATCCCGTGCTCCTTCAGCTTCAAGGACCACTTTTGTCCTAATTATTTTACAAATTAGTAACCTCTAGCCCAAACCTTGATTTTGAAGTTCCCTTATTATTTAATACAGCTTACTGTTACTATTCTTTGAAGCTAATGGGGTTCCAAAAAAAAGTGAGGTCATTTTACCTTATTATTGAAATCAATTTAAATATATTCATTTAATTACCCATAAGAACATACTTTTTTAATCACCTGTACAAACATGTAACATACAAATCAAAGAGAAAATGTTAGTGTTTGCAGAGTTCTATGCCACACTAAAAACTGGCTTCTCTGTCAAACCTCCCTAGCAACAAGAGTGAAGAAAAGAAGTTGATTTATGCAGCTGTTACAATAGTGCTTCAATCACATTTATTTCTCATTTTACAGAAATTCACACGTGGATGACATTGAAATTTACATGCTGAACTGTCAATTTTTTCATAGTATTCCACATTATGAATATGTAATACGAATTGAAGACCTTTCCAAAAATGTAATTACTTTTTCTGTCACATAATAAATGAAATAGAAAATACTGTTTTACAAACTTCATATGACGGTTCAAACAGTAATTTAAAACCAACTTATCATTGTTTTCTTTCTTAACTTAGCAATCTTTTTACACATTCTATTAAAAATTAAGTATGATGCAGACAGTTTTCTATTATTAAACAGCATTAAATGCTATGTATCAAGTTTAA
Organism: Paguma larvata; assembly: GCA_030068075.1. NCBI lineage: Eukaryota > Metazoa > Chordata > Mammalia > Carnivora > Viverridae > Paguma > Paguma larvata. The sequence goes on from CM057832.1 coordinate 54,659,278, forward strand.
GATGTATTATGGAATATTTCTTAATTTAAATGTACTATTTTGAATACAAATATGAAAAACATCAGATAAATTATAATAATTAATTTTTGAAATTCACATTTCCCATTGCGAAAATAAGTAAAGATAAATCAAATTTTTATTAGAATTAAAATTGATAAGAAAATTTAAAGCACAGTTTAAATATCATTGATCAGTATTCAAGCTAGTAGTTGTCTGGAATTTTGCAATGCTTTTAAAAAACTATTTCTCCCACTCCCCTGTAAGGCTGTGGTATTCAGCACAAAATTAATATTGTGTATTTGGCGCTGCTGGATTGATCACTTGTACACTTATTTAAAACCTGTGCTCAACTGCTTGCTCTCAAACACCATTTAACCACAGACTTTGCAGTGTTAATATTCACCCCTTTCCCTTGACATCTAATCTAGTCTTTATTGGCTCTGATGCTAGGCAAGCACTTTTAGTTTGCACAGATGGTAATTACCTGGATTTATGGTACGGGTTTTGTGAATTGAAAAATCTAAAAAGGAAGGGAAACAGTTGCAATTGCCTGAGGGTCAGGCTTGTGGGAAAGGAGGAATATAAAATCCAAAGCAGTTTTAGCAGCACACCTTGTCTGCTAGTTTGGTCTAGCAGTAGATGCATGTGTTTCCCTATTCTAGCGTACAATTTGGTAATTCAGCTACTCAGATCTTTCATGATGCTTGCCATGGACTCCAAATCCCTGCTTTACACAAGCGTTCCAGATACTTTCCTCTGGATGGATGATGTTTATCCATTGTTCCCACTACCGATTACTGATTCATTCTGATTTCCCATTTAAACCACTCTGAAAGAGTAACTCATTGATTTAGTTTTTCATTATCCATTTCAAAAGACTCATAGGTATCACTCTCATTCCAGGGTAAGTGATAGTCCCTTGGGCACTCTAAAGAGAGCCCAATCCAGTTCCAGTCATCTATGATCAAATGAGTTCTACTGTTTCCATTTTTTTTCAGAAGACAGTATAGGGTAGCTTCCTAAATGAATGTATCGATGCCCAACTTCCTTGGTAGTACCTCTTTTTTGGAGATCTTTTCAGAAACATGACTTTGAAAATGCTTCAAACTCAAAGAAAACTAATACAGCCTGCTGCTCCTGTGGGCAGTCTCCACCCTGACCTTTGAATGAAATACAATTATTCCTCACCATTCCACACAGTTAACAGCATTTGTATTACATGTAAGAAAGCATGTTTAACTGGTAACGAGATGGAACTTAAAATAGTTGAGATATATTTAAAATTTAGAACCTTTATTATACAAAAGCTAGCTCATTCCGCAAAGCATCTAGGGAAATAAAATTTGTATTCTCTGAAATAAATAAGAGTTTCAAGGCAAAATTTCTCTTAAAAGATACTTCAATGGTAGAGCAAAACAAACAAAAAAGATACTAAGCTTATAAGAAGGAAATTTGATATTTTCAATGAAATGTGGGGTTTACATTCTCAATGGAAAAGGAGGAAGCAAATTCTAGGTATAATCTAAATCATCAATATAGATTTATATTTATTTTGTTTAGGGGAGAATACTTATTACTTTTGGGGAGAATTACTTATTCAAGTAAAATTTGATAGTAAGGCCTTAGATGCTAGAACAGGAATTTTTAGGTTGGTCCTATCTAGAGCAGAGTCTATTAATTTCATGATGATTGAAACTTAAACTACCTCATTTCTTCCTCTTTTTCTCTTTTTCAGATTATCAGGCAGAATGACCTATCGGGCAGTGTAGTCAAGTAGTTAAGTGTTCAAAGCCTTGGTATCAGAAAGACTTAGGTTTTTATTCTGAAGATTCTTTATTGTTAAATAACTTAATTGAATCTAATTTTTCTTATCTGTAAATTCAGGATAATGCTATTCAATCATATGGTTGCTGTAACAAGTACCAAACAGAGTGTATGGCACATAATATATGCCCATGAGTTCATCACTATTGCCATAGTGTCTTGAAAATAATACAAAACTGGAAATTAGAATTTAGGATTCTAGAATCTACTTTGCAAAAACTGCTGCTCTATAATAGCCACTTTGGGTTTCACCATCGTCATCTGAATAATGGGAGCTGATAGAATCTCCGATTCTCTGAATATCTTCTAGGATGGATGTTTATAACTTTAGGAAAGATTATAAAAGTATATGACGCTTCCAAATTATACCAATACATAACTTTACATAAACAGATGAAAAATTGATATTTCTTTATCACAATCAAGCCTGACATAGCCCCATATCACTACCTACAAACAAGATGGTAAGGTCACAATCACAAAATTTGAACATTACTGGAATCCACGACTAAAGACCTCGCTACCATCTTGCCTATCTTTTTCATAGTTTTAGGTCAAAAACAAGAATTCTTGGTACACTGTAGTAGTTAAATTAGATCTGCAGAATAAGATACTGAAAAATTCATTAATTGTTAAACCAGATTTAAGCCACTTTGTGGATAGCATGTGGATCTGCTGAAATCCAAATCATATTTAATATTATGGCTTCTGTGATGAAATGTATTTCTATTTTCAAACAACTAACATGTTAAACACATTACTTATTTCTAAATGTAGCATAGGGCATAACAAATTAAGGGAATCAAACACATCGCTTTGGTAAGTAGTGGTATTTTAATATCTAACTATCATGTTTAATCTTAATAAAGCACTCAAATAAAAGTGGTAGTGAAAATTCCATTTTCATTTTGAATGATATTTAATTATATAGTTTTGTGAATATGCCACTATGGACAAATTTAATAAAGAAATAAAATTCACATTTTAAAATGATGATTTATTTAATGAAGAACAAACTTCATTAAAATTGTGTTGAATTCTAGTCACACATTGAAATGCAAATCTTAACAATGACATTGGGAAAAGACAAATAATATTTCTTAAATATCGTGCGACAACTTTGTAAAACTTAACTGAGTCCAGAAAAAAAAAAAACATTTGTAATAGAATAATCTAAGTATATTACATAGTTGTAGTAATGAAAAGAAATGACTCGTACTTGGATGTATATATCTAAAAGATTTTATGAAAAACAAAAGAGCGGAGAAGTAATGCTTCTCTTATTCCAAGTTAAAAGTCCAGACTGCAAGAATATGGAATTCTAGACACTGGGAAGGTGGTGTCACATGATTCAGGTCCACCTATGCACTGACTATTCTTTCTCCCTTCGGTTTCTTAGTCTGGGAAAATCAAACAAGTTCAAAAAATAGAACAAAACAGAGGGACATCTGGAAATATTTTCTTAAACAGTAGCAGATAATTTCTTATTTACTTATTTTCAATCTATTGCTTTATTTATTTTATTGTATTTATCATTTATTTTATTTTTAATACAGATTAGCTAAAATAGTGTAATAATGATTTTAGGAAAATACTTTAGTGGTTTATCACTTACCTATATCATCCAGTGCTTGTCCCAACAAGTGACCTCCTTAATGCCCCCACCCATTTAGCCCATTCTTCCACCCAACACCCCTCAAACAACTCTCTCAGTTTGTTTTCTGCATTCAAGAGTCTTTTACGGTTTGTCTCACTCTCTGCTTTTATCTTATTTTTGCTTCCCTTCCCCAATGTTCATCTGTTTTGTTTCTTAAATTCCACATATTAATGAAATCATATGGTATTTGTCTTTCTTTGACTTATTTCGCTTAGTAAAATACACTCTCGTTCCATCCACGTTGTTGCAAAGGACAAGATTTCATTCTTTTGGATTGCCAAGTAATATTCCATGGCATATATATACCACATCTTCTTTATCCATTCATCAGTAGATGGACATTTGGGCTCTCTCCACAGTTTGGCTATTGTCAATACCACTGCTATAAACATTAGGATGTATGTGGCCTTTGATTCAGCATTTTTCTATCCTTTAGATAAATACCTAGTAGTGAAATTGCTGCGTTGTGGCGTAGTTCTACTTTTAATTTTTTGAGGAACCTCCATACTGTTTTCCAGAGTGGCTGCACCAGTTTGCATTCCCACCAACTGTGCAAAAGGGTTCCCTTTTCTCTGCATCCTCAACACCTGTTGTATTCTGAGTTGTTAGTTTTAGACATTCTGACTGGTGTGAGGTGGTTTTGATTTGTGTTTTCCTGATGATGAGAAGTGTTGAGCACCTTTTCATGTGTCATTTAGCCATCTGGGTGTCTTCTTTGTAAAAATTTCTATTCATGTCTTCTGCCCATTTCTCACTGGATTGTTTGTTTTTGGGGTGTTGAGTTTGAGAAGTTCTTTATAGATTTTGGATACTAACCCTTTATCTGATATGTCATTTACAAATATTTTCTCCCATTCTGTCAGTTGCTCTTTAGTTTCCTAATTGTTTGCTTGGCTGTGCAGAAGCTTATTATATTGATGAGGTCCTAATAGTTCATTTTTGCTTCTGTTTCCCTTGCTGCAGGAGACATGTGAAGTAGAAAGTTGCTGTGGCTGAGGTCAAAGAGGTTGGTGCCTGTTTTCTTCTATATGATTTTGATGGCTTCCTGTCTTACAGTTTAGGTCTTTCACCCATTTTGAGTTTATTTTAGTATACGGTGTCAAAAAGTGATCCAGGTTCATTCTTCTGCATGTTCACTGTCCAGTTTTCCCAACATCATTTGATGAAGAGACTGTCTTTTTTCCATTGGATATTCTTTCCTGCTCTGTCAAATGTTAGTTGGCTATATGTTTGTGGGTCGATTTCTGGGTTCTCTATTCTATTCCACTGATCTATGTGTCAACTTTTGTACCAGTACCATACTGTTTTTGCTTTTTTTAAAATAATTTAATGTCTGTTTTTGAGAAAGAGAGAGAGAGAGAGAGAGAGAGATACAGAGCAAATAGGGGACGAGCAGAGAGAGAGAGGGATACACATAAGCAGGTTCTAGGCTCTAAGCTGTCAGTACAGACCCCGATGCGGGACTCAAACTCACAAACTGAGATCATGACCTGAGCCGAAGTTGGATGCTCAACCGACTAAACCACCTGGGTGCTCCCAGTACCATACTGTTTTGATGATTATAGCTTTGTAATACAGCTTGAAGTCCAGAATTGTGATGCCTCTAGCTTTGGTTTTCCTTTTCAAGATTACTTTGGCTGTTTGGGTCTTTTCTGGTTCCATATAAATTTTAGAACTCTTTATGCTAGCTCTGTGAAGAATGCTGGTGTTATTTTGATAGGGATTGCATTGAATATGTAGATGGCTTTGGATAGTATAGACATTTTTAACAATATTTGTCCTTCCAATCCATGAGCAATGTTTTTCCATTTCCCTGTGTCTTCTTCAATTTCTTTCATAAACTTTCTATAATATTCTGTGTATAGAACTTTTACATCTTTGGTTAGGTTTATTCCTAGGTATTTTATGGTGTTTGGTGCAATTGTAAATAGGATTGATTCCTTGATTTCTCTTTCTGTTGCTTCATTATTTGTTATAGCGATGCAACTGATTTCCGTACACTGATTTTATATCCTGCGACTTTGCTGAATTCATGTATCTGTTCTTGCAGTTTTTTTGGTGGAGTCTTTGGGGTTTTCCATGTAGAATATCATGTCATCTGCAAAGAGTGAAAGTTTAACTTCCTCCTTGTTGATTTTGATGCCTTTTATTTTGTTGTTGTTGTTGTTGTCTGATTACTGAGGCTAGGACTTCCAACACAATGTTAAATAACAGTGGTGAGAGTGAATATCCCTGTTGTGTTCCTGACCCTAGGGGGAAAGCTCTCAGTTTTAGGATGATGTTAGCTGTGGGTCTCTTATATATGGACTTTATTATTTTGAGGTATGTTCCTTCAATCCCTACTTTCTTGACAGTTTTTATTAAGAAAGGATGCTGTATTTTGTCAAATGCTTTTTTTGCACATGTAACTTCTTATCATAGGTTTTAACAGAATGTTAGAAGGCAGGTGTACAGCACAAATGCATGACCTTACCTATTTCGACTGTGACAAAAGCACAATCATAATCCTTAAAGAGTCATCTTAAAAAAAAACAACTGTGCATGGTTATGACACTACCTTCCACCTTCGTTCTATGAACTTCCATGTCATTGCCTACGGTCTGAACAAACAGAAGAATTACAACAGATATGGTAAACATTTTGCAGAACCAGTTACCACAATATTTTCTATCTTTGTACAGATGCATCTTTGCATTGTGTTTGTACTATTTCAATTAAGAGGTAGAATCTATTTTTCTATACCTCATATCTAAACTGTGTGTGTACTTGTTTTGCTTTAAGAGGATATGGCAAATGTGACACTGTGCAATGTCCAAGAGGTATTGCAACTTCTGCTCTACTCGTCTTCATATTCTAAAATTGAAAAAAATAAAAAACTCAGGGTAACTTCTATTCAATGAGACATCTTAAAGAGAGAGGACGTGAGGTGTAAGCCCACAGGCAACACAATAGATTCACATGTAAGTGAGGTAATTTTGGATCATTCAGTCAGATTACTAAGGACTTGTGAGTGACCACAGTTGATATTAGCAGAAGAATGATTCAGCTTATCCTAGTCCAAGAGATCAACTAATAGTATCATAAGCAAAGATATAATTATCATCATTAAAACGAAAGTCCCTGTGTTTTCAGATGGTTTGTTATGCAGCAAGAAATAACTGAAAGTTGAGGTGTGTGTGTGTGTGTGTGTGTGTGTGTGTGTGTATGCAAAAGTGCAGGTGCATGCATCCCCCTATGCATGCACATCAGAAGTTTCTTCCCACCAATCTGAAGATCAATCATATGCATTGGGAAAACTAAGCAGAAGATTACAAATTTACCAAATAAAAAAGTATTTGTCACTGATTTGCTTTTCCAATAGCGCGGTCTTAACAACCACATTTATTGTGATTTATTTTACAATTGCATATATGTAGAGCACAATATAATGATGTGGGTATTAACATTACACCATACTATTAAGATATATTTGAAATAAATTATTTTGAACTTCATGTATAGAGAACATACTGAATGTTCCTATAATATAATGCCAAATACCTTCCTCTTTCTCTGTTTCAATACAAGAAAGTCAAAACCATTCGGTAAAGTGATGCATTATTTCTGAAGGCAATTACCAATTGAACGAGTAAATAAATAATTCAAAAGATAAGCATGAGATGTGTATTTAATATGGTCACCGTATGAATAAATACTTTTTTAAGATAATTTAAAAATACTCTATATAGGCAAACAGATGTATTAAAGAATAAAAACACAAAATGATCTTTACCAAACATATTTTAGTTGGAGGTCACCACTATGATAAAACTCAGTATGCAAGTCAATGCCAGTGGCAGAATGAGGTTGAATGCATAAAGCCAAAACAAAACAGACGAGATTAGGAAGGCAGATATATACATATATATATGTATATATTTTGTTCTAGAGCTTGATTGTTTTTTCCCTGTTTGGAGTTCTGATCTTAATAAGATCTGTGTTGCCTTCAGCTCAGGATAAAAACAGAGACATTGCAGTGTAAGTTATCACCACTCACCTTGGAAAAGTCAGAAACTCTATTAGGGTGCTGTTAATTTAGCAGATATATAGTGAGCTCAGTCACTAGTGGGAAAAGTAAGAAATACACCTGGGCTTTGCAGAAGAGTTTTCTAAGAAAATTCACTATCCAGTTAATGACATATGTTTATCTAATATAATCTGTATCTCTTGTCATCATCAATTAGGTTTTTGAGTCAATTGTGTATGAAATAGAGCCTGTATCAAAAAAAAGTATAAAATGAAAAAATCATTCACTATGACTACTGGGCTTAATTATAAGTATCCTTGTTAGACTACAAAAACCCTCAGATATTTTCCTACTATAAGAAGAGATATTAATATTTGATATAATTTTATACTATTTAATATTAAACTATTATAATAATAGTAAACATCTTGAAAATGAAGAAAATTATACTCATACAACTATTGTCATTTTTCCTGCTACTAACTCTTAGCAAAGGTTCCTAAAGTATATGTATGGAGTGATTATTATTGTTCTTACTAAACGGAAGAAAAAACAGTCTCAGTATGGTTAAATCACTAACAACTTCACCTAGGTTGATGAAAAATCTACATATGAAAACAGAATTACTGATTTCAAGTTATTTATGTTTAATTATTTCATAAGACTTATTGCTCAATGTTCTCTGAATTAAGTGGTTCTTGTAGATAATTATCAAAATATGCCCACAAAAAAGTATAAATCTATTCTATCAGTTCAGTAATTAAAACAAAGTAATTTCATTATATAAATGGAATGTGAGATTTGACAGAATACAAAATATTGAAAAAGAATTGAAATACTAGGGATGTCTGGGTGGCTCAGTCGGTTAGTGTCCAACTCTTGATTTCAGCTCAGGTCATGATGTCACGGTTCATGAGTTCAGGACGCATGTCTGACTCTGTGCTGACAGTGTGGAGACTGCTGCTTAGGCTCCTCTGTCTCCCTCTCCCTGCCCCTCCTCTGCTCATGTTCTCTTTCTGTCTCTGTCTCTCTGTCTCTCTCTCTCTTTCAAAATAAGTAAATACACTTAAAAAATTAAGTTCATTTATTTCTTTTGAGAAAGAGGGAGAAAACAAGAGAGGGAGGGACAGAGAGAGAATCCCAAGCAGGCTCCGTACTATCAGCACAGAGCCCTACATGTGCTCAAACTCACAAACCAGGAGATCATGACCTGAACTGAAGTCAGGAGTCGGAGGCTCAACTGGCTGAGCCATCCAAGCACCCCCAAATAAGTAAATAAACTTAAAAAATTAAATAGCAAAACATTCTCAAAGTAAAATGGTAGACAATCACTTTAAGACCATCTAAAAGGGGCAATGTGAAACTGTTTTCCATATCAGATAATCAAAAGCAAGTATCCTATGACAACATTCAGGACCTTTGACATGTAGAATTTCTGATCATCACAGGTAAATCTTTATACCAGTCCAAAGGGATAACTATGTGAAGAGTTCAATCCCACTGTTTCCATAGCAACCTATTATGATTATGCTCTAGACAAGAGCATTATTCCTAAGATGGAAAGTTAAGAGATGATGATGGGGGGTTACTGGGTTTCCTACCTAGATTATTGCATCTCTTATTTAAAACTAGATGCTGAGAATGCTTAGTATAATTAGCCTCATACAATTTAGTAATTAGAATAAATACTATTGGTTAATGTTTATCGCTTACTCGACATACCTACTGAACACCTACTCTGTTTGAGGCACTGTTCTATTTCCAATGTCTCAGCAATGGACTCAATGATAAGAAGGTGGAGGGCTGAAAAATTTCTTCAAATTGAAATGAACCTAGTTTCAATCCCAAACAGTACTCACAGTATAATACAAGTAGCACATTAAAGATGGAAATCTGTGCCTTTTGGAGAAGCTTAAGAAGTTGAAGATTGAACTTGGCTTAAAAGAGCAAGTAAAGTTTGTGCTCCTGGAAGGTAAACGGTAAGCTACTTCACAAGAGAATTCATGCTCAACCAAATGTTCCACCCAGTTGACCCTGAAGTATAGTGTCTTAAGATGGAAATTTGCCTCTTGATTCGAGACCTTTAGTTTCTTCTGATATAATCATATAATGCTATAATTTTCCTTATTTGTATTTCTTTAGTTACATACCATACATTTTGATATGTGCTTTTATTTTTGTCAATTTGTTAATTTTATAACTGCAATCATATCTTCCTATTCAACCATTGCATTATTTAGAAGTCAGCTATGTATTTTTCAAAAGTTTTTATTTTAATTTTATAGATGTCATTCTCACTAATTTCTAGTTTCATTCAATTATACTCAGCCATTATATTTCATATGATTACAATATTTTAAAGTATGTTTTGTAGGGATTTTTTTTTCACAGACAGATAGAAGATAATTGACTAAACTGTTTTTTGAACATCTATAAGACAGAATAGATTAACAGCTGGTAAAGTGAGCTTTCTGAAACTCAGAGGAAAGCCACAGAGATAGGTTAAACCTTTGAAGAAGAGGAGAGAGTTAACATGGTTTTAAAATACCTACTGAAGTAAATCCATTATGGAATCAAGAAGAGCTGAAGGAATCCTACCTCTGACCATGTTGGGATAGAGAGACAGGGTTTACCTATCTATGTGAAACAATTAAAAAAAACTGAAAAAAAAATAAAAGAGACAGTTATTTTTAAGATACTCAGTATCATGAAACAAAATATAGAGATCTGATTGATGAGAAATGAATGAGAAGAACTGCATGACTGCCACAGTTTACAGTCTTAAAAGTTTCCAGGCCACTATTCAGTGAGAGGGGATGTGGGCAGATCAAGCAGACACTTTGAATTAGGAAGAGACATTTGAGAAGCTATGAAAGAGAAAGCAGCTAGGGTTTATAGGACAGAGTACTGGAAAGGAGAGGTACACAGCAAGAATTCTGGAGATAAGCAAAAGATTTTCCTAGAATATTGATAAGAAGATTGATCAATACGTACTTATGAGGAAACTATTTGAGGCCTTGCAGAAAATGATAACGGATAAGAGGAAATAGTATCTTATTCTCACACTGAACTTAAAAAAATTAATAAATAAAATTTTGCCTTGTTTGCTTATTTCTATTTCTATGTGTTCATTTTTAAAAAAAATAATATCAATTTATATATTTTGAGAGAGAGAGCATGGGGGAGGGGCAGAGAGGGAAGGAGAGAGAGAATCCCAAGCAGGCTTTGCACTGTCAAGCATGGAGCCCAACACAGGGCTCGATCCCAAGAACCGTGAGATCATGACCTGGAGCTGAATCCAAGAGTTGGATGCTTAACCAACTGAGCCACCCAGGGGCCCCTTGTGTTTATTTTACTAACTGTGCTGGAAAAGCTCATAATTCACAGATACTGGGAAGAGTACTCTGATTGGAATAATTAGCTCTAGAATAAACACGGCTCTTGTCCTGCCTGAACAATTTTTACAGCAATAACCCAAAGGGTCAAAGTGATTCCTAGTAATAGAAGTGTGTCTAGAACAAAGTTCAAGAATAAAAGTAGGAATATAAAGTTATTCTATCCCCAAAATGGTAAAATGTACATTTGGCATCCAATCAAAAAGTGCCAGGCTATATACAAAGAAGCAAGACTATATGGTCCGTTATTCAAAGAAAAATCAATCAAAGATGCCCTCTCACCACTGACACAGTTAGGCATCAAAGATATTAAAAGAGTTATTATAACTTATAAATATACATATTCATACATCTAGGGATGAAAAGTACAATGAGAAGAAACATACATGAGATGGGATTAATAGCAGGTTAAATATCACAAAAAAATATTAGTGAACTTGAAATCATAGAAATATAAGCTATCTAAAACAAAGAGAACAAAAGCAATAAATTGTTTATATATGACTTTGACATAAAATACACATACTGTATATAATAAAGTACATATAAAGTATACAAATGCACACACACACACACACACACACGCACAGAAAGCATCAGTGAACCATTAGACAATTTTAGTAATCTATTGTTAGTATGTAACTAGACTCCTCAAATTGGAGAGGAAGGAAAAAATTATTAAAGAAATAATGGTTTGGGGCGCCTGAGTGGCTCAGTTGGTTGGGCTGCTGACTTCAGCTCAGGTCATGATCTCGTGGTCTGTGAGTTCGGGCCCTGCGTCGGGCTCTGTGCTGATGGCTCAGAGCCTGGAGCCTGCTTCGGATTCTGTGTCTGCCTCTCTCTCTTCTCTTCCTCTGCTCATGCTCTGTCTCTCAAAAATAAATAAACATTAAAAAACTTAAAAAAAAATAATGGTTAATTTTTTTTTTAGATTCAAGGAAGTCAAAGAACCCAAAGCATAAGAATAATGAAGAAATTGCACTCAGGCATTTTATAATCAAATTGCTTAAAACTAGTAATAAGAGAAAATCTTAAAAGTGGCCAAAGAAGAAAGACATGTTTTGTTAAAAACAAAAATCAGAACACAGAAATCAAAGATAAAGATGACAGCACATTTCTGAAACAGTGCATGGGAGAAAACAACAGAGCATTATCTTTAGTGTATGAAATATGGTGTCAAACTAGAATTTGATGCTCAGGAAAACTATATACATGGGACTACACTAGGAATGAAGAGCAGTAGAAATGATAATTACAAAGATAAATAATAAGCATATTTCCTCTTATATAAGTCACTTTCAAAATATATACTCTTAAAGACTAACATATATATTTTAGGTTTGGAACAAAATTGAAACAAGGGTACAGAGATTTCCTACATACACTCTCCCTCTACATATGCATAGTATCCTCCATCATCAACATCATTCATGAGAATGGTGCATTTTTTATCAAAGATGAACCTACACTGAGCCCACAGTTTACCTTAGGGTTTACTCTTTACATTGTACACTCTATGGGTCTGGACAAATGCACGATAATATATATCTATCATTATAATATCACACAGAGTATTTTCACTGCTTTAAAATTCCTCCGTGCTTTGTCTTTTCATTTTCACCCTTCCACCTTTGGCAAACACTGACCTTTTTTTTTTTTTTTTTAATTTTTTGGAGATAAGATTGACCTACAACGTTGTGTAAGTTTAAGGTGTACAATGTGATATAAATCAGTTTTAAAATATAATTGACTGAATAAAATGAATAATAATATAGAGTGGGGCCAAAAGATATGTAAAAATGAAATGTTTGACCTTAGTAGCCCAAAGAATAGAAGGGGAAATGAAGTGCATTATTTTAAGGTTTTGTATCATCACTTTAACTTAGACAATGATGATTTTTAAACATGTCCGTGATGAACCATAAAGCAGCCACTATAATAATAAAATAAAGTGTCATAGTCAATAAAACAGAGAAAAAAATGGAACCACAAGAATAAATACGAAAAAAAAAGAAAGGATGGAAAGAAGGAAGGAAGGAAGGAAGGAAGGAAGGAAGGAAGGAAGGAAGAAAGGAAGAAAGAAAGAAAGAAAGAAAGAAAGAAAGAAAGAAAGAAAGAAAGAAAGAAAGAAAGAAAGAAAGAAAGAAAGAAAGAAAGAAAGAAAGAAAGAAAGAAAGAAAAGAAAAGAAAGAAAAGGAAGGAAGGAAGGAAGGAAGGAAGGAAGGAAGAGAGGGAAAAAGGGAGAAAGAAAGGGAGAAAGGGAGAGAAAAGAAAGAGGAACGTCTGAGTGGCTCAGTCGGTTGAGGCTCTAACTTTGGCTTAAGTCATGATCTTACAGTTTGTGACTTCAAGCCCTGCGATGGGGTCGGTGCTGACAGCTCAGAGCCTGAAGCCTGCTTCAGATTCTGTATCTCCCTCTCTCTTTTTCTCTGCCCCTCACCCACTCATGTTCTTTCTCTCTCTGAAGAATAAATAAACATTAAAAAAATAAAAAAGAGAGAGAAAGAAAGAAAAGAGGGAGGCAATAAGAGAGGGAAGAAAGGACAAATGGACGGATGGACCAAAAATAGGACAAATGGAACAAAGATTTTGAATTTAAACAGAACACCATCATAAGTGAAAAGGTAGTAATAAATGTTTAAATTAAAAGGCAAAGATTGTCAGATTACATAAAAAGGTCAAGACACAACTACAAGGAATGCATTTAAGAAATACATCACACATACACAAAAGGAATAAAATATTTGCAGAGCTTTAAATTATCTTAGCTAAAACATGTATTAATGACACTGGCAATTTTAATATATGCCCACAAACTCTTTCATACATATCTCTCCAATAGCTGGGAATTCATTCCCTCCCTTTGAGTATACCTGGATTTGGAGACTCACTTCTGGCTCACAGAATATGAAAATGGTAAAACAGCAAGTTCACAGTGGAGAAATGCGGCAGACACTACCTCACTCAAATGAACAAGTTTAACATTACCCTTAATGAGTCATTTTGATAAGCACTTCCTGATATGAGAATGAAACATAATGTCTTTTTTATTCTTCCCTAAAATTCCTCGTCTCATTGTAATCATAAGAAAACATACCTATATTCAGTGGAAAAATTTAGCAGTACTCATCCAAAATGTCAAAGTCATAAAAGAAAAAAAAACTGAGAAACTGTCAGATTAGAGGAGACTGAGGTGACAGGACAACTACAGGCAACATGATACTCTAAAGTGTCTACTGGGAGACAAAGGAAAAACTGGGGAAATAAATGCACATATTTTAAAATTCATATATTCAAAGTCTATAGTTGAGCTCTAGCACCACACCAATGTTATTGATAAATGCACCATGGTACATAACTATTAACATCAGGAGAAGCTGGGTGAAGAAAATACAAATAGCCTGTGTACTACTTTTGCAAATTTTCTTTAAATCTAAATTATTTTCAAAATATGAAGTTAAAAAGATACTATCTCCAATAGAACCATTCAAATATATTTAAAGCCAGATTAACTATGATTTTAGAATGTCCTTAACACATAAGATATTGTAGATAAGCCCTGCATGAAAAATCCTTAAATTATGACTTGAAAATATTTAAGTTTGAAATTGCTGGTACTAGAAATAGAATAGCAGTTAAAAAATGGGTCATCTTTAGATCTTTAAGGAATACATGTCTTCAAACGATTTATCACCATTATCCCACGTGTATAGGAATGTCCACCCCATGTGCAAAACTGGCAGGTGCACATGTTTTTAAATTATTCCATAAAGGGTGTTTTAGATTCTGGAATTTTAATGGTGTTATCCAATATTCTCTTCTATACAAATGTGACTAATCCCATATCTTTACCTTTCCTGGTCCTATATAAATGCAGCAAAGAAGAGAAACCAAAAGCATATTTTTTAAAGAAATACCAACATGCTGCTAGTATAAGTAGGAATAACCATTTTCTAAATCTTTTTCTCAGGGAGGCCTGTTAAGATTGGAACTATTGTACAATATAGCACAGAAATCAAAGCAATGAAGCCACCGTCTACAAGAATAGTTTCGTATTCAGTAAATGCAATGAGACACTCCATAATGTCAAGTCACCATGTTTAATTACCTCCGTAGCAAACAGAATGAATTTTCTAATAACCAATTTCGAATTATTATGAGGTTCTCTCACCATTTAGCATTGGTAGGTTTTCTATTGTTTTATAGTTTATCACTCTGTTGTATTTTCCAAAGGATTGCCTAAGGCAATTAGCGGTCAAGTGAAGAGAGAGATGGTGTGTGCCTCTTCTCAAGTCATGGTTGACACTGAACAAATAATTCTAGCGCTATATAATCATTTTGCTGGGTTTGAAATAAACCTATAACAAAATCTTCATAATTAGGCTTAGTGGATGAACCCACTTTATATCTTGCTTGCATTCCTTAGGCACATTCTCAGAAAGAGACCAGAAGAAATTTCTATTTATTAAAAAAAAATCCTTATAGACAAGAAGAGATTTGAAAAGCTCTGAAATATCTGTAGTTAGAATGAGTTTATCTCTACTTATTGCCCTTAACCTGGAACTACGCCGTCATATTGTTTTGGCCACCACACAAGTGTTAGCAACTAGGAACTACAAGCAAGAAGATATTTTTATTGTTAAACATTTTTTTTTCTGAAATAATTCTAGGTTGGCAGTTTGAGAAAATTACATAAATCTACTGCTATAAGGTAATGAAAGACACTATGGTGATTTCTGCCCAGTAAAATTCTTATTTACAGGCCCATCATTGAAGTTGCACACTACTTATACTTCAGTCTTGAAAAGATTGGCAGCTCCCTCTGCTGTTTCTCTGGGTGAGGTGCGAGGAATCAAGGCTCACCTCTTTGTGTAATTTCCTTTCCTGTGATGCTGGACTTTCACAGCTTGTCAATTAATGGCCTTCAAGCTGGCAAGCTTTCAAACACTGGCTGACTTTCAGCAGTAAGATGGCACCTTTAGGACACCTGCTTCGAAGACCGCTCTGCTTCAAAAGAAAGCTTGATACAGCTATTAAAGCAAGGCATGTGAATCACACCCTTTCTTTGAAGCTTTCTATTTCTGTATATATCCGTCTGGTCTGTTTATAACAGATGCAGGCTTCTTAAAAGCAGTCCTGCTTCGCAATAAAAATTTGTGGCTTCAGAATCTGATTTCTTTTACATTTTTTTGCAGAAACATTTATTTATTTTTTTATGAAGCACACACTGGTTGGTCTATTTTTATAGACCTCATTCACATCATGTGCACACACCACATTTTTTCATGTTTTCATCCTACTGGATACATTTCACTGGATAATAAAGTCTACATCTCTTTCATCCACGCTTTGGTATTGTGGCTACACATAAAGGGGTAAGAAACAGGTGCTACTGTCTCTTTCAAAAGAATTTTCCAGAAATTGTCTGCACACATAATTCCCTTTTTGTATACTGAGAGGATTTTTAAACAGCCTGGAATAAAAGTATTTATTATATTACCCTGGTTCAATTATTTTAGCTTGAGAGAAAAGGTTAAAATAACGTGCTTCATCTACTACAGCATGTAGAAGCATAATTACTTTATTTTTCTCCTAAAATGAAATTTAACATATGAGTACAGAGTTCTCCATTATAAATTAATCTAAATATACAAGAAAATGAAAAAAAGAATAAACATCATTCCAGTATATGTTCTTAGCAATATTACTATTTATGAAAAAGACCATACACACTTATTTCTGGCAATTTGAAGTTTTTATTTAAATTTCAATTAGTTAACATACAGTATAATATTAGTTTAGGTCAGGTGTTTTTCTATATTCAAGTGACCATGGCTACTAAGAAGTCCAGATCAAATGAAAAAAGCAAAGTAAAATCTACTTTTACTAGAAAATAATGATTGTTCTTTGTGTATATAAAGAATTACTCAGGATATATGGTGATATTATTGTGCATTTCCTCTGAGGTCAGATATTTATTTTCACTACAGTGAAATTAAATGCAAAGAGATTCCCGCGTATTGACAAATGCGTAAGGGAAGGTCCTTCCTTTTCATCCCTAGCTTTTTCAAGGTTCTGTAAGACAGTGATAAGGGTAAAATAATAAAACAGATCATGGATACTACGTTTGAAATGCTGACAATTTTGAAAGAAAGATACGTACACAAATAAATACAAGCTCAAATGGCAAGAACCATACAAAAGCGAGATGTAATGCTTAGAGAATGTGAAGCACACAGCATTTAAGTAAACAGAAAAAAAATTCAACATCTTAAACAGTATACTATGAGAAAATAGTCTGTTTCTACATGGTGATGAAGCAATCTTGTCACTAAGATAATTGATTTCATTGCATAAGCAGATTGCAGAATTTCTCACACTGATCTTCCTTAAAATCTAGACAAATTACTTTTTATTGAGAATATTTCATATTTTTTAGATCCTAGGAACCTAAAGATGGAATGAAGAACACACGTATATTTTCACTTTTCTTATTGCATCGTCTAACTGTTCTTTATTCATTCAATAAAATTATGAATAAAAATCATGATACTGGCATATTATGACAAGAAAATGTTGAAACACAATAAATTACATAGAATTAAATGTACCTATAGGATTTTAATTTGAATTTTGAGAGAAATCTTAGTCCTTAGCCAAGGAGAATAAATAAAAATCAAGTTGGTGTAGGCCAATTTTGTGAGGTGCTCAAGACAACTGATAAGTATGGGGTTCTATATGAAAATTATCTCCTGTGTTTGTAATGTACTCTCTGTCATTCTCTGAAAGTTTATTGAGCTAACTCAGCCCCACTCTAACACACTGCAGCATTACATCTGCCATCTCATGTTATTACAGTATTCACTGGAGCATTGTCCAAAGTCGCTACGTACAGCAGATGAACTGTGATGGGCAATGGAATATTTCATTTTCAGGGATCTAGCTCCTAGCTTGCTATGTTGAGATCCATTAACTCTGTATTTCCATTCTAACCATTGACTCACACAACTGAGAAACAGGGCATGATAGATGTATACTCGCAGCTCCTGAGACTCTGGATGGAAAACTAACCAACTCTAACTATGATCAGATACCTGGTTGTATAAAACAAAATGGAATAGTTTTGTTGAACAAGCAAACACAGAGCATGGTTCAAATAAACATTTAATCCCAGAAATCACTGATTCAAGTGATAAGAAATATCTTACATCTGTTATTTTTAGAAAAACTGTGCTTTTGTATATTTTTTTTTGCTTATCTCTTTGCAAAGTACCCCTATAGGAGGAAAAAAGAGTCTTCTATATGAAATATAATACCTACTAAACAGTTAATAAACTTGATGTTGGCCATTGCTAAATATGAAAAATAAGTTACATATGTCTTACTAACCATTATAAAGAAGGTTCCAAAGAAATAGATTGTTTTTAAGCCTCATGTGTATCTTGTTATTAATATAAGGATAATAGTGTATTCATATCAATACTTTAAATTAAGATATTTTTTTCCTTTTGCAGACTTTAAAAATAATTAAGTCTTTTTGGCTGTATTCTCCAAAGTACAATGAGCAATAGGCTATTATGCAACAGCTGATAGTTTCAAAAACATCCCTCTAGGTGGAAAGTTTTGTCATAAAATATCAATACAAAAATGTGTATTGACAGTCACTGCTATATGTTCTTCTCCAATTGTGATGTTGAAAAATTATCTTTTGTAGTTCTGTGTTTTACAGATGTTATGATATAGAGAATGTTATATCTTAATATAAATCTCTGTGTGCGGATTCATGGAGAAACAAGTCCTGTAATGAGAATTACAAGTTGCAACTCTAAGGAAACTGATCAGAAATAGAGTCAGAACTGCCTAGTGCATTTACTGTTCTCTGGATGTCTGTCTTCCAATTGTAAATTATAATGAAATAATTGTTTGCAATAAATATCCACACATCCTGCATTGATTTTTTCATCTTTGGACCTCGGAATGATTTTGAATCTCATCTTTTCTGTGTGAAAGTATGCTCATAGTAATTACAAATTTTATACTATTTAATTTAAGTGTCTTCTAAGGTTTTATGTCACACTTACTAAAAATCAAAATGACACATTATATTATACTGAAATGACAAACATACTGCCAGATACTTATGCTTAGTAAGAATACAATGACGATAATCATATAATAACATGAGTCACGTATGTTTGCCACTTGTATTTGTATTTACAAATAAAAAAAGTTCTATGGAGCTGTTAATAGCAACTTTTTTTGTTTGTTTATATATATTTTTTAATCTCAGTATAGGTGTTATATAAGGTTATATTAGTTTCAGTTGTAAAATATAATGATCAACAATTATATATATTATTTAGTGTTCATCGGGGTAAGTGTACTCTTAATCCCATTCACCTGTTTCACCAATCACCCCACCTACCTCCCCGTCTGGTAACCATTAGTTTGTTCTCTATAATTAAGAGCCTGTTTTTTTATCTTTGTTCATTATATAAATTTTCTGTCCCCTTTTCTTTCTTTTCTCCTTTGGGATTCCTATAATGTGAATATTATCATGTTTGATGGTGTCACTGATTTCTCTTAGTCTATTTTCATTTTTATCATTTTTTCTCTCTCCTATTCAGCTTGATTCCTTTCCATTACTCTGTCCTCCAGGTTGCTGATCCATTCATCTGCTTCCTCTAGTATGCTACCCATTCCATCTAGTATTTTGAATTTCAGTATTGTGTTCTTCGTTTCTGATTGGTTCTTTTTTGTTTTCTATCTCTTTGTTGAGGTTCTCCCTGAGGTCCTCCACTCTTAAGTCCCATGACTATCTTTATGACTGTTCCGATAATTTCTCTATCAGGCATATTACTTATCTCCATTTTGCTTAGCTCTCTAGATCTGATTTTGTCCTATTCTTTCATATTTCATGTTCCTCAGTTTCCTCAGCTTTTCTACCTCTCTGGATCTGTTTATATGTGTTAGAAAAGTCAGCCATGTCTCCTGCTCCTGAAAGTAATGGCCTTATGAAGAAGAGGTCCTGTGGTGCCCTTCCGTGCCATGTCCCTTATCCACCAGAACCTGGTACTCCAGGGGCATCTCCTACATGCGTTGCATGTGCCCACTCTTACGAAGAAGCTGTGTTCACCATTAGTCCAGGTGTCCGCAATGGCTCTCTTTGCCTGTTGTGAGCAGAGTTTTGTACCTGAGTTGTCACTAGGCCAGTCTGGGCCCTTCTTGGGCTTGAGTTGAGTTAGACCAGGCACTTACCAGAGATACAGTAGCCACCCAACTGCAGGGTGCTTCCTCTACAGAAATTTAATTGGTAGGCAAGGCCTGTAATCAGACCCAATGTCTGCCCTCAGGCCACTGCTGGAGCTGCAGTTGGATAGGTACATGTGGCTATCTTTCCTTCTCCCTGGGACAGGTGTCACAACATTGTAGTAGTGCTGGCCCCATTTGGGTTTGCTTGCACATTGCTAAGCTTGTTGTACCACTTTGGATGGGCCCAGACAAGGACACATTGGAAGGGTGGGTCTGCAGGAGAGTGCAGGGGCAGAGCATGCTTTTAGTAAGTTAGGTGGAGCATGTACAAGCTGCACTGGTTCCCACGGGTTTCTGTACCTATCCTCGGGTTTGAGGAAGGGAAAATGTGCCTGCCAACTCTTGTTCTTGAAGAAGTCCCTCAGAGATTCCTGCCCCTCCAGCACATGCTTTGAGATTGGTAAATGAAACTCCTTCCTGCATACCCCAGGTGTGTTTTAGACTTCTGCTTCTATTCTGTCTCTTATCAGAGCTGCTTGAGCTGCTTGTTGTGCTGTCCCTTTAACAGGGGCTCCACCCTCCTTGTTCTCCCAGAGTAGAGCTCGCTGATTGTTAAAGTTCTAGGTATTAAACCCCACTGATTATTAGGCCCCTTTGTTTTTCACAGCTAAGTGTTATGGGGATTAATCTTCCCCATGTGGGTCCCCTATACCTGGCGTGCTTGGGATGGGGTCTGGTCCTCTTCCCTTTCCATGCCTCCCTTTCCATGTCTGCAGCAACCTTCCCTCCAGTGGACAGTCCTATGCTAACCATATCTCCAGTTTGATGTCCCCTCTTCTTTTCATTTAGCTGTAGAGAATCAGTTCTGCCAGTCTTCAAGTTGTTTTCTGGGTTATTTACATCGATGTGGGTGTGTTATCTAGTTGTAACCATGGGAAAAGGTGAGCTTAGGATCCTCCTACTCCAATATCTTCCCTGGAAGTCCTCCTGTTAAGGGTAAGTTTTAAAACTCTTCATTCATTACAGGTTAACTGCATTTAAACTTCTTTCTTAAGGAAATATATTGCCACCTAATGTGTTTTATCTGTCACATTCTTTATAGCTTAGCTCTGCTCAAACACAAAGAACATTTTAGATGCCTTGACAACCCCTCTACTGCTTAGGGCTTTAACTAAAAGCATGAAGTGTATGAAATCAAATAATTAACTTCATTAATATGGTCACTAACATAATATGATTTTAAAAACAACAACAAATGAGTGGGTCTTGTCTCTGGATATGGGTAAAAGGTACTAAAAACTGGTTTATCTCACGGACATTAACCATATTGGATTGAGAATGCTCTATATAATTGCCATGGTAATTGGACATGCTAAAGGGAAGTATAATATGACTGCAGTACTCTAGGTACTTTAAAATATGATCAGAGTGAGTTTTCCTTTCTCAAACAATTATACCAATAAGCGAAGTTGCAAATAAATGAATAAATTTAAATAAAACCACAGATGCTACAACTATCAGCTCAGAGCCAATTAGCTAATAAAGATTACTTTTTCAAGAAGATAGAGTTTGATTCATCCTAGTAAGGAGAAAAACCACACTTGTGTGATTCATGAGCTCCTAGAATATCACCATTGTTTATTTCACTTTTGCAAGACAGTCCTTAAGAGACTGTTGAAGCTTGGGGTCAGGAGAGAAAACATGTATGAATCATACACTTAATGTAATCAAACATATAAGAGTAAATATGTATAAGGACAAATACAAAAGAGAACAAGGTTCATCGTTTTGATCTAACTCCAAAAAATAATATTGCAACCTGTGTAGAAACTGGTAAGTTGGCTTGGAACATAAGACCTATGGGTCTGAGACTGAAAGGACCTCTTCCAACTGCCTTTGGCTTGAAAAGAGGGACTTAGTGGGGGGAAAAAAAAGGAAAAGAAAAAGATGAGAATTTTTAACTGCAAAAGGTTCAGGACCTACTCCCATATGTCATTAATGGTATGATAATATTAAGAAACAAAAAAACACAGCGCCTTGGTGACTCAGTGGGTTAAGCATCGACTTCAGCTCAGGTCATGATCTCACACCAGGTTCAGTGCTGACAGCTCAGAGCCTGGAGCCTGCTTGCGATTCTGTCTCTGTCTCTCTGCACCTCCCCAAGTTGCGCGCGCACACACACTCTCTCTCTCTCTCTCTAATATAAACATTTAAAAGATTTATTAAAAAAAAGAAACAAAAAAACAAACTTACTCTGCACCAATATTGTACTAAGACTATATAAATTGTTTTCTTTCGTTTTTCAATATTGCTATGTGAGGTAAGATGGCACTTGTATTGTCTTTAATTGAATGATGAAGACACAGATTTGTTCTCATTAGTGTTGTTTTGCTTATTGTTCACATTTTCTGTATGTTTTTGTATCTATTTTGGTAATTATCATTTGTCTAGAAAAACATCCATTTTGCCTAGTTTTGGGCATTCATTAGAATAAAGTAATTCATTTTAATCTCACATATAAAGTATCTATTTTCATTATGGCTATTGCTTCTTTCACCTCTTAATATTTCATACTTTTCACTTTTTACCTCATAGGTCTAACTAGCAGCTTAATTCTATTACTTGATTTTAAGGAAATCAGTTTCTAGTTTCTTGTAATTCTTTCACTGGGTTGTTTTTCCCAGTGACTTTTATTTGATTTTTATTTAATTTTTAAAATTTTTAAAAATCTAAATCCTAGTTAGTTAACATATACTGTAATAATGTTTTCAGGAGTAGAAGTTCTTGTTTCATCACTCACATGTAACACCCAGTTATCATCCCAACAAGTGCTGTTCACTGGGGGTCTTAAAATGTCTGTTTATTTTTCTATAATTTAATTAATTGTAATTGGTGAATGTAGCCTGTAAGCTTTTGATTATTTAACACTTCTTGAGAAGTTCTATATATCTTAATTAATGGTTCATCTATTACAATAACTCTTCAAATTCAAAACCAATGCATTCTTTCTATTTGATAGAAAGTACGAATTTTGTAGATTCCATTAGGTCCTATTTGATAACTGTGGCTTTCAAAACTCCTCTGTTATGTTTTATCGGTCTAAACTATATATTTCATAGAGAAGAATAGAGGGAAAAAAGTCTATCACTATGATGGTGTGTGTGGTAAATTAAATGATTGCCTCTCAGTCATTTGCCCTTTGCTATTCCCATGATTTTATACTTTTGCAGGTCATTTCATAGGGGCACAGTGAACTATCTCTCTTTTTGTTTAATTTTTTTTTTTTTTTTTTTTAGAGAGAGAGAGGGAGTCAGGAGAGAGATCAAGGGAAAGAGTCTTAAGCAAGCTCCACGTGTGGAGTCTGATCTGGGACTTGATCCCACAACCCTGGGGTCATGAACTGAGCCAAAATCAAGAGCCAGTTGGTCAACAAATTGAGCCACCCAGGTGGCCAGCAGAGTGAACTTTCTTGATTCTTTACTGACTTGGCTAGCTTTAAATCATGTGTTCTTAGCAGATTTTGTGGAAGTAGAGCATGTAATGAGCTTACGCAATTGGGCTTGCCTTTTACTTCTCTGCCCTTTCCATGAGCAATGCTTCTCCTAGATAGCTGCCAGACTCAGAATGATCACAAGTGGAGATCTGAATCAAGCCATCTATTGACTGCAAACCCAGCTGGAATTGCAGCTTGTAGTAGAACTGCCAAACTGAATCCAGCCCGAATCAGCTGATCTCCAGTTGTCCCACTTTTATACCTATTGTTTACCCTTCATATTTCCCAAGCCAGGGGTCATCGTTCTTACACCCATTATTTTAGCTGATCTTTGCAACATATAACTTCACAAAGACTGTATTAGTTTTGTTATAGGTGTGTCTATCACCAACCATGTAAGTATATAAATATTTTATTTTAAAATAGATTAGCTTTGTAAAAAAGTTGCAAACAAGTTCATATATTCCTCTGCCACACTCAGTTTTCCCTGTAGTTAATATCTTACATTATTATGACACATTTGTCACAATTAATGAAACAGTAAGTCCACACTTTGTTCAGATTTTTTTTTTATTTTTATTTTTTACCTAATGTTATTTCCTTGTACCAGGATCCAATCCAAGATATCACATTAATTTTTTTTTCCCCAGTTTCCTTCATATCATCCTCCTGGGACAGTTTCCCAGACTTTTCGTTTTTGATGGTGTTGAGATGTTTTGAGGAGTACTGCTCATGCGTTTCATAGAATGTCTTACAACTTAGGGTTGTCTGATAGTTGTTTTCACAGGCATATTGGAGTTTCGGGTTTTAAAGAGAAAGACCACAGAGGTTAACGGTCATGCTTATCGTATCACATTAAGGGTAAAAGTTATCAACGCTATCGGTTTCACTTACTTATGATGGTAAGCTAAACCACATCGCTGAGAGAGTTTATGTTTGGTTATCCAGTGTAAAGGATAACCTCTTTCTCCTTCTTTTCATACTTTCCTTTTTTGAAGATAATCACAATGCATGGCCCATATTTAAGGGCATGATGGTGTCTTAGTTTCTTCTGCTGGTGTAACAAAATAGCACAGTCATAGTGGCTCAAACACACAACTTTATGATTTTATAGTTCTGAAGGTCAGAAATCTGAATGGGCCTAATAGGAATAAAATCCAGGTGGCAGCACAATCGTATTCCTTCGTAAGGCTTTTGGGAACAACCTGTCTCTTTCCTTTTCCAGCTTTTAAAGCCATTTGCCTTCCTTGGTTTTATACTCTTCTTCCATCTTCAGAGCCAGCAGTACAGCAACTTTCAGTCTTCCTCTCCTCTTCTGACTTCCGGTTACATCATTATATCTCTTTCTTTGGTCCTTCCACTTTTTTCCTTTACAAAGGAATGCACCTTGTGATTACATTGGGCCCATCCAGAAAACCACAAAATTATCATTCCATCTCAATGTGCTTAACTTAATCATTTTGCAAAGTTATTCTTTGCCATGTAAAACAACACATTGAAAGTCTTCCACAATTAGAATGTGGAGAGAGGTGTTGCCTATCACACATCCTGTCTACCACAAAGAGTCACCTATTGGTTTATATTTTTTTAATAAAATTGTTTCAGCTAGTTCAATATTTACATTCCTATTCCAAACATAACTTTCCTTAATTACCCATTAAAACCCTCCCATTCTTTATCTTACTGCTTAGAGTTTTAATTTTGCTAGTTTTCTGAACACACAAAAAACTAAGCTGTTATTTATATAATCAATAGGTGGCTAAATTTTCTGAAATAATATGCCAGTTTCTGAAGCAGTGTGATATTTCCTTCCTTCTTGTTAGTTCATACTTGCTAACAATATTTTTAATGGTTTACTGTGCCACAGTGTGTCAAAAATAATCTCATTTTTTCTATCAGAAAATGTCATTATTTTATATTCATCTTTCATATAGTTTATGTATGAATTTGAAGTTGACCAATACTTTCCATTATTATTTTAAAGATATTATTTGACTGTTGTCTTAGAGTTCATAGGAAAATGCTGTCACCAAATTATTTTTCAATTATAAGTAATTTGCTTTTCTCTCAGAATTTTCTATCTGAGAATTCTCTCTTATATCTTATAAAACCATGAGAATTATCTATCGTTTCCTTGCTTCTTTACATCTTCAGAATAGTGTCCTTGGGTACGTTCACTTAGGTTTATTCTTTTAAGTTACTGGAGTGTACTTTCTATCTGGAAACACAGATCTTAAGAACTAGAGATTCCTCTGTAATTACTTTTTCATATATTCCTTCTAATGCATTCCTTCTGATATTTTATTCTAGAACTCCTGATTGATGCATATTACCATCTTTCACATTACTCTTTGCTAGATGCTTTTATTTTCTTTAAATTTTGATATTGCAGATGTTACTAGACCAGATGATGACATAGGAGGCTCCTGACTTTCTCTCCCTCCATGGAGGCACGATACACAGCTGTAAATGGAGTAAGTCCATCTGAGAGAAATCCAGATTGACTTGAGTCCTTTCTAGACATCAGACAACTGAGAAAATACTATATTGAAATGTATAGGAAAGGATGAGACATATTCTCATGACAAATTCCATCCCTGTCATGTAATCAAGGGGGAACCCCTAACTCCTAGCTTTTCCCTGGGAGTTCAGGGTTTGGATCTCATATCTACCACCTCAGGCTGTAAGACTCCCACATTAGGGATGGGCCCCTAAGAACCTCCACCTCGGAAAGACAAAGGAGCTTGTTCTCATGAGTCCCACAAGACTACAGCAAACAAGGAAGCAGTTTTAAACAGTAACAGGAGCACATCCCATAGCTATGCACCTGGCCTCAGAGCACAACGAGTAGGCACAATTGCCTATTTCACAGTTTTTTTCTAGAAGGGATTCAACTGCGTGCTTTCTTAGGTCCGGAGGCCCAGTTTCTAATCAGGCCCCCATCTACATACTAAGATCCTCTCCTTTGGGATACCTCAATTACTGGCAGCCATTAAGAACACTACAAAAAGGGGTAAATTGTGCCATTAAATGCATAAGATAGAGATTAGTATAAAAATGTAGATCTTCAGTATGTGTTCAAAGTTAACTTATTATCATCTTAAAATAGACCCTTATGTCCATTTTATGTACTCATCATGATAACCACAAAGCAAATCTTTATAGCAAATTCACAAAAGTGAAAAAAAGAGTCAAAATACACCCCTACAGAAAATCATCAAATAACAAAGAGAGCGTGAGGAAGTAAGAATAGCAAAACCAAGAAAAATAACCTGAAAACAATTAACAAGAAGGCAATAGTAAATCCATACGTATCAATAACTATTTAAATGCAAATGGACTAAGTTCTCAAAAAAAAAAAAAAAACACACCAAAAAAACCACCAACATTAAATTGCTGACTGAACTAAAAAAAAAGTCTCAACAATATGCTGCCTACAAGAGATTCACTTCCATGTTAAGAACATACACTTAAAGTGAAGAGATTTAAAAAGATATTCCATGCACATGGAAATCAAAAGAAAATAGTAGTAGCTATACTTACCTTAGACAAAACAAACTATAATACCAAAATTGTCTTTCTATAATAACAAAGGGGTCAATTGATCAAGAAAATGTAACAATTGCAATATTTAGGCAACCCAATATCAGAGCACCTACATACATTAAGCATAATATTAACAGATCTGAAGGAAGAAATAGCAATGATAGCAGGAGGCTCCAAAACCCCACTTTCTACAATGGATAAGTTACAGAAAATCAGTAAGGTAACATTGAACTTAATGCACAGTCAGATCAGATAGATCTAACAGACATGTATAGAATATTCCATCCAAAAGCATCTGAATAAACATTTTCTCAAACATAAAACGTAAATTCTCTAGGATAAATTATATGTTAGGTCACTATGTGAGCATCTTTTCCAAACCCAATGGTATGAAATAAAAAATCAAATGCAAGAAGAAAACTGGTAAATTGACAAGTAGATAAATGTTCAAACAGCATGTTCTTGAACAACCAATGGGTCAAACAAGAAAACGAAAGGAAAATAGAGAAAACAAACAAACATACAAACTTTAGACAAATGCAAATGGGAACACAATAACAAAATTTATGGGATGCAGCAATTTTGGCCCAAAAATGAAGTGTTTTTTTTTTTAATATTTACTAAAGATTTTTTTCCTGTTTAATAAGTGTCTCCTTTGTTATTTATTAATGCTAGGAACTTAAAAAGTAGTCATATTCAGTGTTTTCAGAATATGACATAACATCAATTGCATTAACTTCAGGAATTAAGTCTTGCATGTGCTTATTCTTTCCAAATGATATTTCATAGATTAAGAGGTGATTTTAAGTCTCATATTATAATCATACTCATACTATTATTTTTGAGGCTACTTAAATTATGTTTAATGTATTTTGAAGCTATCTAAATTACTCATGTTATTTAGGTATTTGCTATAGATTATATTTTTTCACTATAAATATCATTTTCTTTTAATTAATATATTTCGTATCAAATTCACTTTTGTCTAATAATTTCTTAATCCCTACTTTTTCATTTTTCGTTTGCCTTCTATCTTCTCCATTCTCTTATTAGAGTAAATTCTTTGTGAAGTCATAAATGTAGATTAAGAGAAAGGTAGTGAAGTAGTAGGAAAAGAGAGAAAAGGTGATTGTCAATCTACCTTGTGTTTGTTTTGGCTTCTGAACCTGAGTGGGCCCAGTCTTACCTCAATTTCATAAAAATAAAATTGGACATCAATGTCTACTTTCATTATTTCTTTGATTATATAACACCATTCATGAAGATCAGCTTGGTGATTTTTATGGGTTTAATGTCTATTAGGGCCCAGAGCAGTCAGGAACTTGTGTTTAAAAATAGTTACAGGCACCTGGGTGGCTCAATCAGTTGAGCTTCTGACTCCCACTTTCGGCTCAGGTCATGGTCTCACAGTTCATGAGATTGAGCCAGGAGTCTGGCTCTGCGCTGATAGTGTTGAGCCTGCTTGGAATTCTCTCTCCTTCTCTCTCTTCCCCTCCACCTCTTGTGCACACATGCTCTCTCTCTCTCTCAAAATAAATAAACATTCTTTAAAATAAAATGTTTATTTATTTTTAAGACATAGAGACAGAGCATGAGCAGGAGAAGGGCAGAGAGAGAGGGAGACACAGAATCCAAAGCATGCTCCAGGCTCTGAGCTGTCAGCACAGAGCCCCACGAGGGGCTCGAACTCACAGACCGCGAGATCATGACCTGAGCCGAATTCGGAGGCTTAACCAACTGAGCCACCCAGACACCCCATCAAAATAAATAAACATTAAAAATTAAGTTAAGAATAGTTACTTTTAGAAATCAGCATGGTCTTTCTTCAAAAATTCAGATTGTCAAGTCTATGATTTATTTATTGGGACTGAGCAATGGCTATATTTAGTATACATATTTGCTGAAAATATTATTCATAGCATTGGCTTTGTCATATAGCACAAGTAGGAAAAGATCTTGTGTGGGTACTAAGACAGTAGAACCTTTGCTTTTTTTTTTTGTTTTTTTTTTGTTTGTTTTTTGCCTCAGACATTACTGAGAATGGGACACCTTAAAGGACACATGGTAAATGGATCTGAATAGCATGCCCAAATATGGTCTATGATGCCTGCAGAATTCAAAATGCACCTCATCAAATATCTGGCTTTTTTCGTGGTGTGAGGCATAAAATATAGCAAATTTTACCTCACTTTAGAAAAATACACAAGTTTTCCAAGGCCATTGGATTCCTAGGATTTTCTTCAATATGGCAAACCAGACACCTTGCAGAATTTGTCCTCCTCTGGCATGCAAGTGTTTTACTAAGGCTTCCAGGCTGCATGCTACTTCTGGTTTACCGGGAACATAGAGCAAAATATAAGTAGCCTAACGCATGGCCGTGTTTTTTTCTGGGCTATTAATATTATGAAGGATTCTCCAGGCAATATTGTGATAAACAGAAGAGTTACAATAACTAAGACA
This sequence comes from Paguma larvata, assembly GCA_030068075.1. Taxonomy (NCBI): domain Eukaryota; kingdom Metazoa; phylum Chordata; class Mammalia; order Carnivora; family Viverridae; genus Paguma; species Paguma larvata. Next base: position 54,688,911 of record CM057832.1, read on the forward strand.
ATGTAAGTATTAAACTGCTTTTGCTAGGTAAAAACAAATTGCTTGTGATTATCTTTCTTATATGATAGAGGTGAAGGGATTACTTAGATCAATAGTTATAGAAAGCTATATACAAGATATCAGGGAGTTAAGAATACTTCATCTGTATCCACAGCTGAGACTGGCATAAAGATGCTACTAGTTTTCTAGCAGTTTAGTATTATTATCCATCTACTTTTTGCTCTGGCCAAAATATGGTACTAGTGGAAATATGATAGGAATCACCCATAAATCTTTCTCTACTATCTGTAATTCTAACAGAATTGCGATACTATTATCTTACTTCCTTGGCCAAAAAACAGTAGCTAAAGAATTTTCCACTTGGTCCCGATTCCAAATATCAAGAATCCTATTAGAAATGTTTTCTATTTTGGGGGCGCATGAGTAGCTCATTTGGTTAAGCAGCCAAATTTAGTTTTGGTCATGATCTCGTGGTTCATGATTTTGAGCCCTGTATAGGGCTTTTTCTTGTCAGCACAGAGCCAGCTTCAGATCCTCTGTCCCTCGGTGTCTCTCTGCCTCTCCTCCCAACACACGCACTTTTTCTCTCTCTCTCACTCAAAAACAAATAAGCATTAAAAAAAATAAGAAATATTTTCTGTTTTTTAGTATACCTTTTTCCCTAGTACTTTGGAAGAGTGAAAAACAAAACAAAACACAACGCTAAGATGGGTCACTGTTACCGCTGAATTAATTCACTCTGAGGCAGACTTCTTACATATGTGAACTGCATAAGCTCCAATTATGACTAACAGAAAAAAAACACTATATTTGTCGCCAGGTACTAGTGTCAAACAAGAGCCAATTTTTGGCTCTCATAAAAATGCTTTTAAGAATATCCGTGTGCAAGTCTTTGTGTATATACATGTTTTAATTTTTTTGCATACATATCTCAAAATGAAATTGTAGGGTCTATGGTAAAATTAGATTGAAGTTTTTAATGAACCGTTAACTTGTTTTCCAAACTGGAACATAATTTTACACTCCACTAGCAATGCACAAGTGTTTCTATTTCTTCACATTCTTACCACCATTTGTTATTCTTTATTTACATTTTTTTTTAAACTAAAGCTATCCTTAGTGAGTGTGAAGTGATATCTCATTGTGGTTTTGACTTACATTTTCTTAATCATTAATGATGCCTGCATGATTTCATTAGCTTATTGGATATTTGTATATCTGCTTTCATAAAATTTTTATCTGATTCCTTTGTCTCTTTTTTAAATTGGTCTACTTGTGTTTTGTTTTTGAATTGTAAGCCCTCATCACAATGTTCTCAACACACAGGAAATCAGTGGCTGGAGAAATTAGAATATTTATAATAGAATAGCTTATCACAACAGAATTTCTTCACAGAAATAAAAATTAAAAATGAAGCTAGGATGAAAGTAAGGTTTCAGTGGTTCATGTGCTAGCCACATAATGAAAGATATTCACAGATAGGTAATTAATTAAATACTATTTGGTTGAATCAAAGAAATGTATCCAGGGAAAATAAACTTATTTAAGAATATGACACTTTCAGTGAGAAGAGTTTCTTGGAGACTTGAGAACACTGGGAGCAACATCAACAGTTAATTAGGAACACGCTACCAAATATAGTATTTTTCAAATTTCTACAATAATCTGCATTGATATGAAACATAAAACAAAATCATTTCCATATAGAAAGTAAATTACCCTAAATTCTATAATATCTCATATTTAATAGTCATTAAATATTTGTTAGAAGTGAAAAAAATGGGTGATGTATGGAATTGTTGAATCACTATATTGTATGCCTAAACATAATATAATACTGTATGTGAACTAACTGAAATAAAAATACAATTTAAAAAGAAGAAGAAAAATGAAAAAAAAAAAACAAACGATTTTTTTGTTGTTTGGATTGGATTTTGAAAATTACAACGATGTAATTGTCCCTGCTCAGTTATTTATTCAAGGAGTTACTGCCAAGTATAAGGTAACTGAAAAATTAGAGCACACCCTGTATGAATAGTCTTCATGAACAATTATAGGCAAACATCTTTTAGAAGTGGAGAAAATATTATTTTAGTATAAATTGAAGTGAAATCTGCTAAGAAGTATTAAAATTCATGGTAGTAAAAATATTTGTGGAACAGGAGAAAAAAGATTTCCGTGTACAAATTTCCAAAGAATATGAAAAATTAAGGTATTTAAAGTCCAGAGTATTCATTCTATTATTTATTAGCAGATACTTTGAGGAGTTTTTAAAATATGTGACTCTAGCTTGTCCAATTAAGCTAGTGGGGTCAATGGCAAATGACATTCACACTTGTGCACTTAATCATTGTTATTTCTAGGATTTTTTATTATAATATAGGTTTAATATCCCTATTTCTCCTACAACACACCAGTTTTATACTTTAGCATTGCTGAAGTTTTGTTTCAATTTATTGAGCTCAAGACCAAAATTGAAGTTCTTCTCGATTGGAAGAGCTATTTTCAATGACTATTATTTAACGCTGAGTGATTTTGGAAATTAGCTTTTTCTATATACTTGGAAATATTTCTTAGTGAATTTTATCTAAAATTACAAGATAAAATAACTGTTTACATGTGAATCTTCTATTGTAGCAAAGTCATTTTGAGAGTGACTGATGTTTGAATCACAACTGATGTCAAGAGACTTAATACACATTTTATCCTGTCAAAAGTTAAAACAAAGAGCAAGATATCTTCTCCCACAAAAATCTGCAGTAATTATGTTTTCTACATTACATGTCACCAGCCTTTTTGGGACCCCAGTGTAAGCACAAAGGAAATTTGGATATTGTACAATCCAACTAACTGTGTAATCGGGGCACTTCTAACTAAGCTTCAACTGGAATTCACTGATCTGTAATGTGACGGCATGCTAAAGGGTACATTTCAGAAGAAAAATTGAATACAATTCTATAAAAGCCTTCCAAGTGGTAAACATGCTCAGTTAAAACTACACTCATAGACTGATAACAGAATTTAGCAGCATTTATTTATAAGAAAAGACACATTTGAAGATGACATGTAAAATGTAATCAGATCAGCATTAACAGAGGAAGTTCTGCAATCAATTTTGTTAATGGACCTTGACTTTGAACACTAATTAAAAAAAAAAAATCCCCCCTAAACGATTCCATTATTCTAGTCACTAAATATGTACTCCAAAAATATATGTGATTTTCATTTTTATATTTTAAAATCATCAAATTAAAAGGTGTGGATTTTTTTCTCTCTTGTTATAGTAGGATCTACATAATAGCCTTGATTTGCCTCTTAGTCCAACAAACCAACGACAGTTTGTTATCTGGCCCTTGACATGTAGCTGATCCCAGATCTATGGTATGGTTTTGTTGTGTGCAAGAAAAAAATGATAAATGCATATGTATTTGCAATTTTGAATAAAATGACACTAGAAAGTTAATTGAGAGATTAATGAAACTGTTTACCTATAGGGCATGGAAAAATGAGATAGAACGAATACTGGAAATTTTGGAAGATAACATTTCTTTTTTTTAATCCTTAGAAAAAATTTTTTATTTTTATTATTTTTTTTTATTTTTGAGAGATAGAGGCAGAGAGCACGCGTGGGTGTTTGCACGAGTTGGGACAGAGGGTTGGAAGTGGGCTCCACACTGACAGCATATAGCCCCATGTGGGGCTCAAACTCGTGAACTGGGAGACCATGACATGAGCCAAAGTCAGATGCTTAACCCATCAAGCCACCCAGGTGCCCACAATATTTCTCTTAATATATAAGATATATATATATATTATATTATATAATATTTTTGCATCATCCTGCCACTTTACTATTTTAATTTTTCGCATATTCATAAATAAGTAAACAAATGAATAAATGAATAAATAACTAAATAAATACAATCCATAAATTATGGGTGAAAAAGGGGTACCAAGGTGGCTCAGTCAGTTTAGCACCCAACTTCAGCTCAGGTCATGATCTCATGGTTCCTGGTTTGAGCCCACATAGGGATCTGTGCTGACAGCTCAGAGCATGTAGGCTGCTTCAGATTCCGTCTCCCTCTTTCTCTGTCTGCCCCTCCTCCACTCATGCTCTGTCTGTTTCTCAATTAAATAAACATTAAAAAAAGTATTAAAAATGGGTGAAAATCTCTAAAATTTAATACAGACTCAAATGATCCAAACTGTATTTCAAATGAACAACAGAATTACAGTAAAGGGAATAAAAAATAATTAAGTCAACTAACTTTTGAATACAATATAAAATTGTATATCCTCATGCTAAAGACAAAAAATAAAAAAACAAACAAACAAATAAATAAATAAACCCCTCTAAACAGACATTAAACTCTAATTAGTAGGTTTATTTTGCAGAAACAATAACACTTCTGGAACTGATTTTTATACATTCAAAATTCTAGCAAATAAGTGAATATATTTTGGATAATGGAAACTACCTTTCTTACTGTCAGAGTGGGAGTTAAAAATAGAGAAGGAATAAAGATAACAACATTGTGGCACTGGACTGGGACTAGAGTTATCAAGGTAATCTGATGGTTTTGTCTATGCATTTTTACGTAGCATGATATAAAAATGGATGTATATATATGAGTGAGTAAATATATGTTGCAAAAATTACGCAAGTTGGACAACTGAGAGGAATCCTAGACTCTACAGAACATAAATATGTAGGGTTTTTATACCAGTAAAGGGTAGGGTGCAGCAGAAATAAATCACAGGCAAGCTTCGGGGTACACAGAGACTTCCAGGCTCAGTTACCCAGGATCATTTTCCAGTTGCATAGGAGTTTTATTTGCTGAACATGAACCACCAAATTTTCCATGCAGAATCTTTATTTTAGTTGAGTCAAGGAGATGGCTTTATTAGCTTTTTATATGCTCCATTTGTTACTTGCCCAAGTCAGGTTGCCTAATGGGTTTGACTAGAATTAAGCTGTCAATTTGCACATGCTTAAGCTATATAAATTAGCTGACTTTGGGTGTGTTTGTGTATTTATACATGGACACATGTATGGGTATGTGTATCTTATTATACATTTACATTTTATATCTTCTGTCAGTTGACAGGGTCTGGATGCAATGACACCTCAGTAGCAATGAAAAAAAAAAAAAAACAACTAGTACCTACATTCTAATTACTGAATATTGTTCTCCACTAATAGAAACCAGGGAGTCTTTGGAGAAATGGCCAATTACTAAGCTTAAGTCATAAGAAAGCAGAAGATTAACCTCAGACATTTTCTTATTCAAAAGAAGGGATTGCTCAAAGAATGGCAGGAGCATGTCAAAAGGAAAAAAACAAGGGTCACATGGAGGAAAATTTGATCTATTAAACAAAACGAGGGAAATCCAAGCATCAAAATAAATATAAAAGTAAAGGATTACAACCAAATTACTAAAGTAACAATCAATAAATCCCCAATAACACAAATAAGTAAATATATAAATAAGCACGTATACAAATAATTAAACTATACAGGGAAATTATTGCTTACAGTACAATGTCAACTAATCAATGAGAAGACATGGAATTAGAAAACCACCATTTGGTAACAATTGATTCTGATTATTAAGGGACACTAAAACTAGTGGGTAAAAATGTGAAGAGTATAAAACATTTACATAAGTCTTAAAATTATCTGCGCACAAGATACTTATTCCTTGCAAAGAGTAAACTAGTGACATCACCACAGGGAAGAAACATGGCAATCACTGCCCAAACCAAATGATCACAGTTAAACGTTGGCTATAATGGCCAATAAATCAACAATGTGTCTCTCCTGATATGATGCAATGGACAAATTTAGCATCATTTTTTTTTGGTTCAAACCAAAAGTGTATAACTAGTATTTAATTATGAGAAAACCTCAGACAAACCAAATTAAGGGATATTTTACAAAATTTGTAGCTTATGCTCTTCAAAAATGGCAGTTTCATCAACTAAAATAAAAAAATTCTGGAACTTTTATAAAGGAATCTAAAGAGACATGTCACCGACTAAATGCAATTTCATATTTGAAATTATATTTTATGAATTTTATTTTGCTAGGAAAGACATTATTTCACCAATTGTCAAAATATGAGTGAGGTTTGCAAATGAGAAAATAGTATAGCATCATGCTAATTTTCTAGTTTTGATACTTTCAGGAAATTCATCAACAACACAAAACATACTGAAAATAAATGAGTTTTATCTGTATCCTTGAATTAAAATCATTTGACAGAAAGCATTAAATTCTGAAACAAAATATTTTAGATTATAACACTCTAAGTAAAACTTCCAAAAAAGCTACCCAATATTATAAATAATAAATTAAAAATTTGACAGCAATAAGGGCAAAATACAAAAGTTAACAGCATATATTTGCTAGCGAAAACAAAGAAACACTTAAAAAGATAAATGTATTAATAAATCATATTTGTTAACTATTTGATAAATAAAATACTAGGTCTTTATTGAAAAACAATATAAAATTTTGGGAAAGACTTACAATAACAATAGAATAAGTGTGAACATCTTCCACTTGTATGAATACTAAATCTTAATTATACCTGGGGATTATTCTCAAATTATATAAATCCCATGCAATTTCATTCAATATGCCAGCAGACTTTTTCATAGACATAGGGAAGCCACACCATAGGAATAATCTCTTCCCCTGGACAATCTCCAAAGGTCTTGAAACCAAGAAACTGGGCAATTCTATGACCCAAGTCATAAAATCACACCTGACAGCACTTTAAGTGTGGGACTGTCTATATCTCCCTCTCAAAAAGATCCATACATAAAATTAGGATTCCTCTAAAGTACTAAGAGTGTATAAAGAAAACTGTGCAGTGTGTAAAGAAAATTACAGGTAATTTAATAATCCAAAATATTGGGGTATTAGGGAAATTATTAACAAATATGAATTGTGTATCTACTATTTAGTTTGGGACATTTAGGATACAGATGATCATGCACATTCCTTGTCTTGAGAGGGCTGCATAAAAAGTGAGGTAATCAGGGGCACCCGATTGGTTAGGGGCTCCATTGGTTAGGTGTCTGACTCTTGATTTTGGCTCAGATTGTGATCTTATGGTTTGTGGGATCCAGCCCTGTGTTGGTATGAGTACAGAGCCTGCTTAGGATTCTCTCTCTCCCTCTCTCTCTACCCCTCTCCTAGTGCTCTCTCTCTCTCTCTCTTTTTCTCTTTCTTTCTCAAACTAACTCAATAAACTTTTTAAAAAAGTGAGGTACTTAAAATATGTAAGTAAAAACTTTTGAGTAAAGATGATAATTGATGTAAACACGTACAAAGTGCAGTAGCAAAAACGTGCCGTTGGGATAGGTGTTTCCTATGTGAAGCACCTAACCTAATATTTGATGGATATTCAGAATTTTCCATGCAGAAAAGAAGTGGGGAAAATCAGAGCAGCTTGTAGGTCCAGGCCGATGTTCCATGTTCCTTTATAGCAAGCCACAAACTTCTCTCTTTTCTGAGTTTTTGCTACTAGCTTATCAACTAAAAAATACTGCTGACCAAGGTGTGCAGCCTCAAACACTCTGAGATCAACATTACAATTCATGATGTGAGTGTCATTAACAATGTAGGTCATCTTTTAGCTTTCAGTTTTAACTAATTGAGCGTGCAACCTAGGTTCTAAACTCATTTGCTTCTCTATAGCTACAAAAGGGCAGGTGCTGTCAACGTGTGAATGTAACTAATATGAAAACTGCATATCTTTAAAAATCACCTTATTAAAATGGAGTCTTCCCGTTTTCCCGTTTTCAGGCAAAGTCTTGCCTTTTGGATCTAATTTAATCTCACATTCAGGTTTTCTCTCATTTTTATTGGTCTCAAATTTAAAAATTTATGTTGATATGTAAATGTAATTAAGGGAAAGCTTAAGTATTGAGAGTCCTTTATAGGCCTTATAAAACTAGTTGAAAATAGACTGCTACTTACCGATTTAGGAAAGCATGCAAGACACATTTCTTTCTGAAGTTCACCCTAATTATAATACTTAATTTGATGGGTGTGTCTGACTGTGGTAGACAGAATTTTAAAATGTGCCCCACCCCTGCCTTTATCTGCCACCCTAATCCAGCAGGCTGGTAATAAGTCATACTCTTTATGATATGCTTTTTTGTCTTTGCAAAAATGGTATTTGCAGATATTTTTGAAGTTACTAATCAGTGGACTCTGAGTTAATCAAAAGGCCGGCTATTTGGGGGGGCGGGCTAATTTTTCACACAAACCCTTTGGCAGCAGTGGTGGTGTGACTGAAGACATTAAAGAGATGAGAAGGAAAGTGGGTAGCTTCTAGGAGCAGAGAGCTGCCCCGGGCGGACATCTAGCAAGGAAATGAGAACTTCAGTTCTCCAAAAGAAAAGAAGAGACTAAGCAAAAACCAGGGGGAGGGCTAGAGGGGAAAGGAAAAAAAGACACAGAGAGGGAGGGAGATAAAACATAAGAGACTCTCAAAGACTAAGAACAATCTGAGGGTGAGGGAGGTGAGGGAGGTGAGGGAGGGGGGAGAGGGGATGACAGATATTAAAGAGGGCATGTGTTGGGATGAACACAGAGGGTTATATGTAAACCAATTTGAAAATAAACTATTATAATAAAAAAAAAAAAAAGAAAAGAAGAGAATTCTGCAAAACTCTTAATGACTTAGAAGCAGACTGATCTTCTGAGCCTCCATAAAGTAGCCCAGCCCAGATGACACCTTGATTAAGGCCTTGTGAGACCCTAAGCAGGAAACTCAGTATAGTCCTCCTGGCCATCTGATGTAGGAACTTGTAGATAAAAAGCAAATATTCTTTTATGTCTCTGAGTTTGCAGTAGATTGTTACTCAGAAATAGAGAACTAATACAATAACCCACTCATAGAGCTGTTGATAGAAAATATACTAACAATGTTGTATCTGCTCACTACCACTTCCCCTAATTAATACCATGGAGAACAGATGGTAAGGTGCTAATGACTTAGAGGATTATTATGTAAATTAACCTTACAAACTCTTGAATTTGCTTTATAAGTCAGTAATGGTAAGCACCACATCTAATTTTATTATTTATTTCTCATAGGCATAGTACAATTTTTTGTATCTCCGGTCAAGAATTGAATTCATTCAATTTACACGAGTATTTTAAATTTTTTTTATGATCCAATTTTTCAGTAATCCTAAGAAGTTATTGAGTGTTCACCTCCACTTCCTACAAGGAATTCAACGATATAGAAGAATATGATCTTATTTTCAAAAATCTTACAGCCCATAAATACGATTTACTTCAAAGATCTGCACTGATAGATATTTAGAATGTTTTCTATACTTACAAGATCAAAAAATACTGAATATTTATTTGCATACTAGTATAAATATATCTGTTGTAATTTCTCAGCCCTGGAATTATTGGGCCAGTTCATGCATTTTAATTTTGATGGATTTTGTCAAATTACATCGCCTTAATAATTGCTAGGTGTATAAAAACAGTATCTGATTTCTTTCATTATTTATTTATTTCACAGAGAGTTTGAATATCTTTTTTTGCTGATTTCCCTTTATAAATTTTTTTTCCTTGCTACCATTTTGTCCATTTTTCTACTTATATTTTGTTTATATAAAAATGCTTTGTAAAAACACTTGGAAAATCAAGGAAGCCCTTTGCCTACATATGTGTCACGTACTTTACTTAACTTGTTGAATGTTTGCTGTGTAGACATTTTATATAAATACATTTACATTTTGACTTTTTTAACTCTAGCAGTGTGTTTTCTATACTCCTGATTATTTCCCTTTTTAATTAGACTACTAAAGTTGAACCTGAAAAATGCTGAGAATGGAGAGAGAAACTTGCTATATGTTGGAAAAATATTACCTTGAGCTATGTTAACTTTGAATATATACAAAATTTGAGGAGCTTTAAGGCATTTATATAATGAGAAATACATCTGCAAATTTTTTTCTGACTTCTTTCCTTTTGTCTTGGTTTTAAAATTAGAAATCTCCATGAATTCCTGAGTGGCTCAAATGGTTGAACGTCCTACTTGGGCTAAGGTCATGATCTCGTGGTTCTTGAGTTCAAGGCCCACATCTGCTGCAGAGCCTGCTTTGCATCCTCCATCCCTTCTCTTTTTGCCCCTCCCCTGCTCTCTCTCCCTCTCTCTCTCTCTCTCTCTCTCTCCACCACTCACCCTCTCTCTCTCTCTCAAAAATAAATAAAAACATTTAAAAAAAGATATCTCCAGAATCAAATTTTAATGTAAATTATTACTAATAGTGATCCTAAGAAGGATTATTTCTTATACAAAGAAAAATAGAGTTGTTAGTAATCAATAATAAGCAGTCTATATTGTTTTAATATAAGTACTGAAAACTCACTTGTCTACCAATGAGATGATGAGGTGAGGAAAATGTCTGTAAAATAATCTTACAGTATGTATGACATTAGGGGATTATTACAATACATGTTTTAGCTAAAGTAGTAGAGCGAGCACATAAGGAAAAGAGGAATAGAGAGATAAAAGAGTTCCATTTTCAGGACGGTTGGGTGGGCTCAGCCACTTAAACATCTGACTCTTGAGTTTGGCTCAGGTCATGATCTCACAGGTGGGATCAAGACCTACATTGGCTCTGTGCTGACAGCATTGAACCTGCTTGAGAATCTATCTCTCTCCCTCTTTCTGCCTTTCCCCTGTACATGCTGTCTCTCTCAGAATATATAAATAAACTTAAGAAAAAAAAAAAAAAGAGTTTCATTTCCCAGTACCATCCAGCCAGTTAGGCAGGAGAGAAATTTAGGGATTTAAAGTATTGTGAAGCTTTTTTTTTTTTTTTTTACCAGTAGATAGTCATCTACTATGATATGGTTAAGATGGAAAGTTAATATCAATGAACACTGACAAATAGGAAGTTTAAAAAAAGAAACACAAAAATCCATACAGTTCAGGATCTATTGTTTTCGTTGAGATTACAATTTTCCTAGAAGCAATGTACACCAGATTTTTTCCTTCTTTACCATATCTGGGGATACCTCAAATAGGTCCTTTTATCTCAACCTCCCAGATGCTGAATTCAAAACTCAGCGTCACCGATGTATCAGGAGTAGTGGGTGTCATTGAAAAAATAGATTGTGGGGAATGTGAGGTCAATACTTATCATGAGCTAACCTGGCCAATGTGAAGAGACTCAGTGATGGAACAAATAATTCTAGCGGTGTTTGTGAGACCAGAAAGACAATAGCAGCCTGTCTACATGCAAGCACAATAAAAGCCTAGTCTAAGTCTTAAGAGTATAGTTGTCCAGAGAAATTCAATATCATATAAAACAGATGCAGAATGAACTACCCACAACAATGCATGCAGGAAACTGAGCGTAGCATAAGATAACACGCTATAATTGTCAAGATAAACTGAAGAGAGTGAAGTAGAAGTACTTGCCTCAGTGTCAAACAAGTATATATTGTGTTAAGGTTAACAAACAGTTTTAAGGCAATTATATACATGAGGTGATATTTGGAAATAGTAAGCAATTACTCCCTGAAATTTTACTTCCCATTATTATCAGTTTTTCTCTAAGATATTCATTGCCTCTATAAATTGATGTGACAGTCAAGTAGAAAAAAAAATAACCTGGATTTCAGAGGTTTACTCCATGAGATTACTTTAAAAATAATGAATGAATGAATGAATGAATGAATGAATAAATAACACCTTTAAAATAGACCACACATAATAAGAGAGAACTACAGCAACAATGATAAGTCATGAAGGAAGCAAGAAGTTATTAGGTACTGGCATTTCAGAGAAAGCAAAACTCCATACCCTGCTTCATAGAGCTCTTCAAAAGCCATCATGGAAAAGTGGCAGAATAGTACCTGTACCATATATAAATCATCCCAGCAGTCGTAGGGTGAAGGTGAGATTCAAAGGGGCCTTTGTCAATGAAAAGAGATGCTGCATTAACTCTATTATGGACCAAAACTGGAATGCCAGAGATAATAACAATCAAAGCTAGCATGGGCAGATAATGATCAGATTATGGTCAATGTACTACACACATGTGTGTTAGTATCACACTTCCAAACCTGTATCCAGGTCAGAGCAGAAGGGATTTGATGAATTGCTACCTTGGCTAAAATAATGTTTCTGCCACCAAAATAATAAAGGTACAAAGCATAAATTTAGATAAATTATAGGCGAAAAAAAGGCAAAAAATCTGTCAATGCAAAGTGAGTGAGGGAATTCCTGTAATCAGCTGGAAAACAAATCATTGTGAGACAAAACAAAACAAAACACACACACACACAACACGTAATGTAAATAGAAACAGAATAGAAAGAAAAATAGAAACAGGACTGAGCCTGGCATTCACCTACTAGCAATTAGAAGATTATATTGGCCACACTGTGAAGATGGATTAATGGTCAAATAAGGATGTACATTATTACCCTCACAGTAATTAGTTATATATGAAGTTAATTAATTATATCTCCACCTATTATTTGTCTGGCAATCCTTTAACTAGTTCACAAATGGTCTTATTTTAGATCTTTGTAAGTGCTTTTTTTTTTTTTTTTGGTCCTGTTTTGTTCATTATTTATTCAAAAAACATTTACTGAAAAACAAATATTGTGTGGAGTTCTAAATAAGATAAAGGGAATCCGGTACTTTCTCCTGGAACTAACAGCCTACATTGGGGACACACAGTAAACAGATACTGCATAAGTAAGTTTCACATTTCAGCCATGCACAAGAGCTACTAAAGAACATGAAGTAAACAAGCAGATAAATAAGATGGCGATCTATCCAGCCTGGGGGTGGGAGAGGATTGGTGGAGATGGTCAGTAAAATGTCCCTCTTGTGACAGTAATATTTAAACTGAGACATGGAAGGTCAGAATTCTAGCCAAATGGGTGAGATAAAAAAGAAGAGAAAATATTTAAAGCAGAGCGATCTGCATGTATTTGATGGTTGGATTTAACTACCCTTCATTATTATCAAAGTCACCATATTTGCCTTAAGTGCTGAGGACTGAGCGTCTAGCACAGGCCTTGGTGTTGATACATACAACTAAGCCTACCAGGCTTCCATTGCATAGATATCCATCTGCATCTCTTAGGAAGTACCATTAGGCAATTAAATTTTATGTTATCTCAACAAGATATATTTTAAGCAAAATATCAAATATATTAATCCTGGAGTCCTATACAAATGCTGGTTTGTCTTGGAACTTTAAACCAGGGATTGAGACTTTTAGATTAGAAACAAAATTTGTATAAAACCAAAACACATTTTCAAATTAAAAGAGTTCATAGGAAACAATTAAATAGTTTACCTGGACATTCCATTTTCATTTAGAAGAAAAACACAGGGAATGAAAAATAAATTATTTAACTTTCAGTTAATAATCATGATATTAAACACTCCAAATGGTAACAAAAGCATATTGGATATAAAATCACATAGAGTTTCATCTTTTATGTTTTTATTCAATAATGTATATATTTTAAAGGATAAAAATACTGTAAAATCCCAGTACACTAGGAAATTCCATTCTTAGTTAGATCAGTGTTAATTTTGAAGTGTCCTGAAAAATACATATTTCTCAATAATGAAAATTTTCATGGTAGAAATTTATCCTCATCATTCTTGCAACATAAAGCTAACTATGTCATCCTCCAAGTGCTTGGTCAATAACTTTATCATTCTATTATTTTTTAAGGAATCCCACTTTTCAAAAGGTAAAGCAGAAACACTAAAATATATATTTTCTCATGTAAGTCACCAGGATCATTACTGAAAAGGTTGAAAATCAAATGCAGATTGAATACATGATTTTCCAACAAACTTGATTTTGTATTTTAGTTTTGAAACCTGCAGACATTGGCGAAAGGTTGTAAATATAAAGCACTTATTATATACGTATATTAAATCTTCAACTGAATCCTGGATAATATAAACATATGAGTAGTTGTTTCACGGGGTTTGACAGTTATGTTACTTACACGCTTCATAATATATATTAAATGCCTGCTACCTGAATTTGTGTTAATAGGAGTCAGAGGACCAGGTAATTTCCAACCTCTCCTATTATTTATTTGGTTGTAGATTTTTGCTTCTAAAGGTTTGGTTCTCTGAATTTTGGGGTACATAAGGATTTGAGTAAATTAAAATTTCTAAGCTCTGTGTCTTCTCACTACACACACACACACACGCACACACACACACACACACATATATATATGTGTATATATATAACATTTACAAGCTACTTCTAAGGTCTGAATATTAGTTGCTTGAATATGGGATTCAGGAAGTCAGTGTATATGCTAAGGTACAGAGTTTTACAGCCTGAATTCACTTGTGACATTATTAATATGTGACCTCAAGAAGGATATTTTTTCTCTAAGCCTCAGTTTCTTCACATTTAAAACGGGGCTAATGAAACTTATATGATTGTTGAGAGATTTCATATGTTTTAGCACACAGAAATTGCTTTTCAAATGCCGGCTTTATTTTATTTATTTATTTATGTTTAATTTTCAGCTTAGTACGTGGTGGGAATAAAAGAATATAGCAAGTTTCAGCAATTTCTAATATGATATTAATATTTAATTAAATAATAAAAATGACTGCCATTACTTAGAAGCAACAATTATTACTATTTTCTAACAATGAAGTGAATGGTGAAATTAAAAAGTATTCACTTATTTAATTTATTAAACACATATTTTGCTTTCTCTGTCCCAGACACTGTTTTAAGCATTTCAAAAATATTAACATATTTAATCTTCATAGCAATTCTTTGAAATTGCTAAGTAAATTCTTTGAAATTGATAAGTAAACTGAGGAACAAGAAATTAAGAACTTGCTTCTGGTTATATTTTTAGGTGGAAAGGTGAGAGTTCAAATCCAGATTTTCTCTCCTCAGGAGTCCAAGATCTTGAATGAAAGCTATTTATTTCTTAATTTTGAGGAGTATAGCATGATAAAAATTCTAAAGTCATTAGGAATGCTAGCTGAATAGGAATCCTAGATGCACTGAAGACATATTCAGTTTTTAATAAGTTGCTACTTCAAGGTAATGTGGTATTTCTATTTAGTGGCAAGTACTAAGTAAATACCTTAAATCTAACTGAGAAATTTTCTAATTTCAATATCAGTGTTAGAAATTAGAGAAGGGACAGTAAAGGAATCCTCTAGACTGAGGACTCACTTTGAGACAGACCAGCCACTCCATACAATGAACCACAGAGTTTTATTCAGGGTCACTTACTGGCAGGATTGGGTGGAGGATGACCCAGGTGGTATGCAGCGATTCCCTGCCCCTATTGTCTACTAAGTCCAGACCTTAATCCTCGGCTCTTATACAGCAAGGGGCTTGGTGGTGAGGTCCCAAGGTAGACACCTAAAGCGGCACCATCTGTGCATCAGACACTCTCTACTACTCATTAAAGTGGGACCTCTATGCACTAGTCCTCTCTACTAGTTATTTAAAGTGGAGCCTTCTGTACACCACTTTGGGGAAGATCAGAACAAACCTTCCTGCATTCCAGTCAGAGCATTCCACGGAGCCTGGAATACATGGCCCTGAGATCAAGAGTCAAATGCTCTACCCACTCAGCCAGCCAGGCACCCATAGAAACCAAAATTTCTGTCACACATTGAAAAAGAAACTCTTCTGAACAACCATGGTTCCAATGAGGAGATTAAAATTCAATTGCAAAATACGTGTAAAACAATAATACATCTATATGTCTACACACACACACACACACACACACACACACACACATGCATACATACTTGGAAACATTAAAAAGCAATATATATGTATACATGTATTATATATATTTGTATAATCATATAATCATACACACACACACACACACACACACACACATATACATACCCATGCACACACACACACACACTTTTATTTATCTGGGCCAGTAGATTCAACTTAAGTATCTAGTTTAATGTAAGAGTCAGGGCAATAAGAAAAAGTATTAGAAGGCATAAAATTAGAATAGAAAAGGTAAATATTTATTATCAGATAAACTAATAATTCACATAGATAGTTCTAAGAAATCTATAAAAATCTTAAAGCTAATAAGTGCATTTAGCAAATTTGAAACATGTAAGTTTGAAAGTAAAAACAATGAAGAAATATTGTAAAATTAAATATTTAATAATAACTTAAAGTAAAACAAATATCCTCAGGGATAAGTTCTACAAATAATATAAAATAATTCCTCACTAAAATTTATACATCAATAAGATAAATGCAAGAGGATTGCAATAAATAAATGGAGATATACACCATGATCATCAATTAAAACCCTTATTATTTAAATGTCTGTTATTCCTAAATTGATCTTTACATTCAATATAATTTGAAGGTAAAATAATGTTTTTTGAAGTAATTTACAACAATACCTAAAACTTACATGGAAATGCAAAGAATTTAAAATAGACAAAACCATCTTGAAGGACAATGTTGGGGAACCATTACATTTTAATGAAAATCTCTTCTGTTCGTTTTCTGACTCCCATTTCCTCTCCAGTTTCTGCTCTATCCTGATGGTTGGTTGTGGCATATTCAATGGTGATATGTATATACATACATTTTTTCTTACTTCCATCCGAAGAGTATTCATGGGATTCTTATGATAATAGACATATGATTCATAAGCTATAAATTTCATTACAGCAGGACATCAACAATGTTTTTCTTTTGTTAATAGGGCCTTTTTCTCATACAAACTTTCATGAAGAGTTAGAAATCACTGTCTTACCAAAGATAGCCACTCCCTGAAGGGTGAGAAGTGAAGAAGGTAATGAAAGTAATGGGGGGGGGGCGGTGAGAACACAAAACTCTTTTCTTCTCTCTGCTGTACTTCAGATAATTCAGGAATAGTATGTATGTATGTATGTATGTATGTATGTATGTATGTATGTATGAGAGCACTCACACTCATGGAGGAAGAGAGAGAATCAAGCAGGTTCCATGTCCAGCACAGAGCCCGATCTGGGGTTTGAATTCACAATCATGATGAGATCATGACCTGAGCTGAAATCGAGAGTTGGTCACTTAACCGACTGAGCCACCCAGGCACCACTAGTTTTTATTCTTAAGAGAGAAGGGTATTTTAGTTAGTGAACTGGCTATCAGCAAATGATGCAGTAGGCTATGTAATCTTTGGTATCTCTTCTCCCCAGACTCATCTGTATTTGCCTCTCAAACTATGGTATCTAAATGGGGAGTCTCTCGATAAAATGGGGGGGGAATGTCTGGCAATGATTGGGTGGAAGCCAATGGTGCAGAAAGTGAAAGAATTCATCTGAGGCAGAACAAAGTTGATAAAAGTTTACTGAATACACTGCAAGGGAGCACCATATGGATTTTTTTTTTTTTTTTTTGATGCCTGGTTGTAAAGTAACCCTTTGGTGAGTTGTGGCCTATGGCTATCTCGATGTGGGTTACCTGATGGCTTGGTATGTATCCAACCTTGAGTCTTGAGGCCCTTCTACATTCAATTGCTCATGCCAGTCTGTCTAAAAGCGGGCTTTATATGGACACCTCGCTTTTTCCTTCCTGGGCTCCCAAGGCAGGCTGCACTCGACTGCTAGTCTCTGCTAAAGTGTTAGCTGATAATTAATATGAGAGCTGAAACCTAAGGTGTTGGCCAACAGATTTTAAAGTATCAGCCCTGACAGAGACTTTACGCATTAACAAGAGATTAAAAAAAAACACAACAACTTCATTTCGTTATTCTCATTTTCAAGGTTCAGTCTTTAATATATTCTCTCCTTTATTCTCAGCATTCATGAATATTTTAGTTCATGAAACTAGAAAGATGCAACCATATTTATATCTAGATTTATCAGTTCCCATCTTCTGCCCCTACCTGTTGCACTATTTATCAACAATATTCAAAATGAAACAGTGGATGACCTATAGATATATGGACCACATCACACAGAACTACTTACAGTTCTGTTTATTTCCTTTAGTCAAATCTTTCAACCCTCAAAATGACTATTAATAACTTTAAAATTGACATTTGTTATTACATATTTTTATTTGATTTTTTAAGGTTTATTTTTGAAAGAGAGAGAGAGAAGTCGAGAGAGAGGGTGTGTGGGGGAAGGGTACAGAGAGAGATACACACAAAATTTGAAGCAGTCTCCATGTTCTGAGCTGTCAGCACAGAGCTCAATGGGGGGCTGGAACTCACAGACCGTGAGATCATGACGTGAGCCAAAGTTAAACACCTAAGCAAATGAGTCACCCAGGGGCCCCTAAAATTAACATTTTGAATCAAAGCTTGACCAGCCATAGGATTTTTAGCTTCTATCCATATGAATAAAATTTTGGTGATTCCTTAATCAAACAAGTTCTACAAATTCTCAAGTCAAGTATCTTATTGATCCTCATGTATGTTCTAATTAAATACTTTGCAGGGAATGGAATATCATAATTTTGGAAACTGACAACACCTTTGATCATTTAACAAGTCTTTCTTTCAAGAACAATACACCTATGATTTCTATAGTTTTGCTTTCTTTCTTTCTTTTAATAGCATATATCTGGATATTACTTCTTGAAATAAACGTATATGTTCTTAGGTACTATACGTAAGAAATTTACTTGCAGAAAATATGAATTTTCCTATCCAAGTAAAGCAACCCCAAGACCTTAATATAAAGGATTTTTAGACAGTTCATCACTCTGCTCCCTTTCATTTGAAATAATTTAATTTTTTTTTTTTGCTTTTAACCTATTTCAAGTTATCAATATTGAGAGTCATTTATTGATGATAAGATAGGTAGGACTAAATCATGACTATACTCGCATGTTGAATAATGATTAGGAACCTAGTGGACCTTTGAAATATGGAGAGGTTTAATCTAGCATCAATGCCAAAAGATGTAGGAGATGTTGAAATTCAGAAGACAATACGAAGAGCCTGAATGACAGTGGGAAAGAGTGGAAATAAAAAGTGTAAATGGAGTTATACTGAAGGTAGGATTCCCATTTTTAGCAAATGATTAATTGGAAGAAGATTACAACATATTCAAAAATGAGAATGACTCTGAGTATGGAAGTAACACTGACTGGAAATTCACGAATAATTAAACAGGTTTGGGAAACTACATTAATTCAAGTGGAAGCATGTGGAGAGTAAGTTATAGAAAGATTATGAAGGAAATATTAAATGTATGAGGTTATCTGAAAAGAGTAGGTATGCTGAGAGATTTATATTCCAGAAACGATTAGAATTGAGAAGCGATATTTTATACCAAGAGATCTTAGTCAGTTCAAGGTGCTATAATAGAGTACCACAGGTTGAGCAGTTTAAACAACAAACATTTATTTCTCAGAGTTCTGGAAACTAAGAAGTCCAAGATCTGATCTGATGTCAGATATGGGGTCTGGTGAGAAGCTGCCTCATGGTTTGTACAAGGCCATCTTCTGGCTGTATTCTCACACAGAAAAATGTAGAAAGAGGGGGCAAACTGTCAAGTCTTGTTTTATAAGGACACTAATCCCATCATGAGGCCTCTAACCTCATGTCCTAATTACCTCCCAATGCCTCCCTTTCCAGATACCATCATTTGGGGATTAGAGTTTCAACATATGAATTTTGGGGAAAAATAAACATACAGTTCATAGCAAACAAAGATGATAAGATCACCCAGGGGAGTCTATGGACAGCTAAAAACTTTGAGAATATGTAAATAAAAGAAATAACAACAAAAGAGAGTAAGAAGAAGTAATCAGAGAAGGAGGGTGAGAGCTGGTAGTGCACATTTCACAAAAAGTGACATACGAGGATTAGTGAGAATAGAAATCATATCAGATAATAATAGCAATCATGACTGTCCCAGTCCTAATTGCTTAAAGTACCTTATCTCATTTAAAATCATAGCATCTCTTAAATAGTAGTAATAGCCACATGAAGAAACAAGGCTCAGTTTAAGTAACAACTAAAGGTATATATCCAGAAATTGGCAAAGCTGGAATTTGAATGTGATATTATCACTAAACTGCATTATCTTCAATAGGGACTGTAAGCTAAGATTGAGAACAAAAAAAGCCCAAGGGTATTTGTTAACTAAACAGCTTGAGCATATTTACTGGGATAGAAACCTAATGACAAATAATTGAGCTGTGACCAGACTAGACTAGACAGTGTAGACATCAATAAGAAATATGGCACTGAGTAAAAAATACCGCACTGAAATAAAGATATACTTAAGTTTGATAGGTTCCTGGAGTAGAATGAAAAGCATTTTGTATTAAATGTGTGTTCTTTTTTTTTTATGATTAGAGAAACTAGAAAACTGCTCTGAATTAACAGAATCGTTTCACATTTGTGGTATAAGTGGTTTTATGGGTCATTGACTCAGAGATGAAAACCGACACAACTGAATAGCAATTTATGCCCACTGATGCATCACTAGGAAATGACCAAAATTAGATAGTGCTTGTTAAAAGTAATTACATACATGAGATTAAAGAAATTGAAATGTTAAAATAATAGATAGATTTCAAAAAGAATTATATTAATCTTGTAGAAAATCTTGTTTTATTTGAGAAATGTTAGTATCCATAAAACTTAGACTGTACCCCTTCCTGGTACAGATAAAAAATATAAAAATCTGAAAATATTCATATATTCTTATACACTAAGATGATGCTTTTCAAAATTAAGAAGAAAAGGCTAGAGTCTTCATTTTATTTCTCTTCTTCCAGGACATTAGAGTAATTTTATAACAAACTGTGGTACATTATAGTAACATTCACAGCATGTCTGGCTAAGAAACGCTGTTGGGGCACTTGTGAGTAGATTTGTATAACTGGTATTTTGATTGAAGATTCTAATTAATCACAACGTTATTTGAACTTTGAAAGAAGTAAACCTATTAAAATAGAAAATAGGATGTCGGCATGTTTTATATTTCACTTGTTATGGTCCATAAAGATGGATGAAAAATTTCTCATTTACTAATATTTGTAACTTTATTTTATTAACGGATAAAGACAAATACTTTTTCACGCTGTGGTAGTTAGCATCTAATTAAAGCGCACAGCTCTCCACTTTCATACACTGAAGGAGATTTTAACACAAATAATACATATTTAAGGATTACATTCAAATATATACATGCAACACATTACACAGTGGTCTAGCGGCTGGTCTAGGGAAAGGATACACACACACACACACACACACACACTCTCTCTCTCTCTCTCTCTCTCTGTCTAGGTATAATTTTGTGACTAAGTTATCACCAATGGGATGAGAGCAGAAATAAAATACGCACTCACTTGAGGACCTTCCCTACCTATAATAAATTGTTTCCTTGGACTCTCTCCTTCTCCTTCCACATAGACAGTCACCCAATTCTGACTATGTTGAAGATATATGACTATGGGGAGAACAGAACAATAATATGGAAGAAGAAACATGGGCCCATAAATGATGTCATCAAATAGCATCCCCTTCTTAGCCTAGATTTGTCAGATTGTCGATAGAAGGGGGAGGTGGGTGGGTAAATATTGATCTACCTTATTTATGCCACTGAGTTCTCAACTGATTCAGAATTTCAAGAGAAGATGTGTGAAATATTTATTTTGTCAATCAGCAACATTAAATGGATGACATTCACATGCAGGGCGAAGACTTTTGTAACACTACCTAACCCCGAGAAGGCATAACTATAAACTCTTATTGTCAGGATTGCATAATATCTTTGTAAAGGACTAAAACCTATTAACTAGTTTTCATCTAAAATCCTCCATTTTCCCTTTTTATTATGCAAGTTAAGAAAAGGAATTTTCTCTGCTGTTTAAGTATGTACCCTAACAATAGGTAACTATTGTTAGCATCTTGATGTATTCCCACTCCCAGGTTATAGAACTATACCTCTCTATATAAACAAAAGGACATGTAAAGAATCCATTTACATAATGGAATAATATAACATATAACATTCATCAACCTATTTTTTCATTTACAAAAATATGAACAAATTCCTTGACTGGTATGTATAAATCTACCTTAAGATTTTTGGAAATGTTGCTTAGTATTCGATTTTATTCCTCTACTATTTTTAAAGATTCATTCATCATGGTCATTTAAATTGTTGTCAATATTCTGCTATTACAACATATGTTTCAATAAATGACAAATAGGTAGTATATAGATAATATCTTTATATACTCATGCTATTATTTCTGTAGCAAAATCCTAGAAGTATTATTCTGCTACAAAACAAGCATAATTAATCCTATGATCTTGGCTCCAAACTGTTGGCACCAACTTATAACCACATAAATAATATATTTGAATGGTTATTCTCTACTTATTACCATCAAGTGTTATTAGGTCTTCACCTGCAGAATATAATTAACTAATTAAATAGTTCTTACAGTAGCACAAGATCAGATATACACACATGTATGTATGAGCAAAAAAGTAGGAAGAAAATAATTTAAATACACAAGGTCACTGAGATAGTGAAGTAGGATAATTGTTGCGAAAATTTGGCATATGCTGTATACATGCCTGTTTGATGTATGCTATCCAACAAAAAAGAAAACAATAGTTGCTTTCCCCTTTTTAGTCTTTCAAAGATATTTACTGCAAATTTTCTCCTTTTGTTCCTACTGCTGCCTCTAGAAGCATCGGATGGTAATATATGGAGTTGTAACATCACAGCAATTGAAATATGATTATATCCAAATTGCTTTCACAATTAGTGAGGCTTAAATTCAGTTGTTTTGGTGAAAATGAATAGGGGGACACAATCACAAAAGTACATGATACACTCCCTGCTGTTCATGGGACTGAACCAAATACTCATAGACATGAAGCTAATATTAAGGGCATTAACTCTCGAAGATCCCAATGGAATTCTGGAGTACAAGAATTAATATAGAATGAAGAAGTTGATCTTGACTTAAAATAACTTGATATTTCTCTGATGTATTTATTTATATTTTCCTTCTCTACTTTCTTTTTGTGGGGGTTGGGGAGCTAAGTGGCCTTTTTCAGAAAGAGCAAAAGAGAAATAGCTAGAAAATGTGCTCTAGTATAGCAACTGAGAAACCCGAAGAGGTATATGAAGTCAATGGTGCTTTAAAAGAGGACACTCAGGAAACCTGATTTTTCCCAGGATCTGAATTACTAACATGTGAAAACCTATATAGGAAACAGATTAGTGAAAATGTGTGCAACAAAAACAAAAGATACAATGTGTCTCACCATAGAAATCAGACCGATAATAGGTAAATATCTTGTGAAATGCAGGCTTTGTCATTCAGACATCAAAAGCCTTTATTCCAAGCGGCGAGTTCTTTAAAAGAAGTGGAAGCAAATCACAGATTGAGGGTATTGTTCAATTTAAAAATTTATAAGAGCTGTGATTCCTCACACAAAAGTAACACGGTGTAGAACAACATCAAATTACCATTCCACCCTCACGCTATGCCTGAGGAGTACATTACTTGTAGGAAGACAGGTTTCAAATGATATCAGAGAAACGTATAGAGCAAGTGTGCATACACAATTTCCAGTTGTGCTTGTTTAATTAGATGCTAGCAACAGCAGCAAACAATAGTAAAAAAGACATGGAAACAGAGTGTTAATGAGTTTCAAATAAATCAGATATCACTGTTGGACTGCAGATAAAAGATAAGCCTGCAGTATATCTGCATTTTAATCAGCCTGATCACAGTTTTGATGAATGTGCCAAAGGGACTGTTCTTTGCTCTGTTTTTACAGTGAGTGAAAAGCAACAAAAGGAGCAGTTTTGATTCTCACACTTCTTGACAGATGAGTCATGTGGGATTAATGTTGAAATTCATTAAAGCTAAATTCTAGCTAAGGATCATATTTTACTTGATATATGCATTACCATTTTATAAATGTGATACTTAGGAGCCTGGTTAGCTAATTAATGATTTTGGCAATTGGACAGAACTGTGTGTGTGTGTGTGTGTGTGTGTGTGTGTGTGTGTGTGTGTGTGAAATGCATAAACATCTATACACACATAATCATACAAAGAACACAATGCATACCACTTTTCCAAGGAAAACATTCTGAACCTACATAATAAAACATCAATTTTGTTGCCACTGAATAAAAGCTACATCTCTCAAATAGAGAGTTGTTCTCATTATCTAATCGTGCATTTTCCAATTCTCTAGATATAAGAAGAAAAATTATTTTATTGGGCACATATTTACTATTGAATGACTTAATAAGTCTCCAACTAAACACTTACCAACTAACATTAAGATTTATTCTAGTTGGATGTTGTCTGTCGATCTTTTATTTAATTTCAGATGAACGGAACATCTGACATTATGCTGCAAACATGATAGAGAATGAGAGCAACTTTAAATACCAGATCTTGAGAAAGATGCAAGATTTCATAAGGTGGATGAAGCTGTTGTTGAAGAAATGCTTAAATCATCAACAAGGCATTAACAAAGAGTCTTTTTGAGAATTAGAATGGATTAATAGTTGAAGTTAATTTGACAATGGTTGACATGTCAAAAGAGAATGGTTTGAGGGTCAAAAGATCTAGGATCTCGGGACCAAAAGATCTTGAACAGTTTTTCTAAATAACAACTTTTTGAATATGCACTGGAAATAAAGGAGGCAAAATATATTTTATCACAACACATAACTTTGGACAACATGAAATCAGTAATTCAATCGTTGATTCATATTTTAGTTGTCTTATGTATTAAACAAAACATGTAATTATAAATCTAATTGTTGCCCAACACATGAAAACATAGCTTTTATAAGCTAAGTTTTATTTCTAAGATAAAATTCCAAGCAAATATTCTTCTTCAAAATTTACTATGAGTTTTCTGTTTCAGTGGATTCTCTTTAAGTGGTTCTGTCAATGGAGGCATAAGAAATCTACAAGATACATAAAAGTTGTTTCCATGAAATTTTTCACAGGAGCCCAGCTCAGAAGAACCACATTTAAAACTGAATTGCCAAAACCATTAGAAGAGTTGAGTAACACCACGGGGCACAAGCAGAAACTAACACAAAACAAGTATGAGTTGGACCAGAGCTGAAGACCTACACAGATGCCTTATGAACTGCCTTACAGTTACCTTAGTGCAATTTAATACTAAAATATCCCAGTAGCAGGATGCTCTGTGAAGTTTTAAATGTATGAGATACACACTAGCATGTTAACATGCTAAAGCAAGTGCATTTAACCCAGGTGTCTAAGTAATAGAATATGAATAAATTTCCTAATGAATATGCAGACTTCCTGTCCTTGACCCCTAGCACACTGAATAAAAACTTCCTGCACTAACCCCAAGGGGAGATAATGCTTTGAGAACTATCTCCCTGTCTCCATACTTGCTGCAAGTAATAAAATATTCCAAAATAAGAAACTGCAGAGAGGGAGAGAGACAAAACATAAGAGACTCTCAAAGACTAAGAACAAACTGAGGGGAGGGGAAGTGGGTGGTGGGAGAATGGATGATGGGCACAGAGGAGGGCACTTGTTGGGATGAGCACTGGGTGTTGTATGGGAACGAATTTGACAATATATTATTAAAAATATAAAAATAAATTATTACAAAAAATAAAATATGTTTTGCTCAAATCAAAAAAGGGCCATCTATTGATCTATTGCTCAAATCAAAAAAGGGCACACTTAGATGGGGACCCTCTGCTTTCAGTGACAGTTTAAGAATACTGTCATTAAATTATAAATTCCGCTGTGTATGCAATATAAGTTTAGATCATTGTCTAATTTATCTGATTGACCTCTGTGGGTACAAATGTCAACCATTTCTTAGGCTGAGCATAAATAAGACAGAACTTCCCTACAGAGGCACTTAGTTTACTGGGAAAGACATTCATGAAAATAAAACAGTATTCCAGTGTGATAAGCAGAATAAAAGTTATAAATTCAAATGTGAAATGTAAGTGGATAAAATGGTGTCTTGGTTCATAGAAGACCACACAGACACCATTTGGTAGAGAAACATATTGGGTTGTATTCTTTTGTATCTGTATCTGCTTTTCTTAGTTATAAATATTAATTTCATTTGGTTTTATATATATATATATATATATATATGTATATATGAATATGTGTTCATATCATCTATGCTTTGTCATATTTTATGTTTGTTTTTTTCTCTTTGCATGTCTCATTTACCTTGAACAATGTTCCATGACATTAAAACAGCCTGGATAATTTAAAAGGACATCATAACTACATTCTGAAATATTCCAGGATCAGAAAGTTTTATGAAAACATGCACTTGGTTTGAGAATGATAAAAGGGAAAAATACAAAAACATTAAAACTTCTGGGTATAGAAAGCTGCTTTGAAAATCTAATGTGAAGATTTGGAAAATGTTGGCATTTGGTAATCTTGGTAGCCACTTTCTTTTTGTTTATTTTAAGTTTATTTATTTATTTTGAGAGCAGTTTGGGGTGGGAAGAGATAGAGGGTGAGAGAAAGAAAATCCCAAGCAGGTTCCACCCTGGCAGCACAGAGCTTGAAGTGAGGCTCAAACTCACCAACTGTGAGATCATGACCTGATCTGAAACCAAGAGTCAGATGC
Organism: Paguma larvata; assembly: GCA_030068075.1. Classification (NCBI taxonomy): domain Eukaryota; kingdom Metazoa; phylum Chordata; class Mammalia; order Carnivora; family Viverridae; genus Paguma; species Paguma larvata. The sequence continues at coordinate 54,715,573 of CM057832.1, forward strand.
ATAAATGACTGAACCACTCAGGTGTCCCTGTAGCTTTTTCTTTAGGGGTGAACACGCCATGAAATAGAACAAGTACAAACAATAAAAAAATAAGAAAAGGGATGTCTATCATCAAGAGTAAACATATGTTTAAAGAGTTCAATGGAATGGTGGGCCTAGACCCACAACTGCCTTTGACCCGTTCAGTCAAATACGGCCCCGTGCTTAATTTAACGCTCAGCGCTCTCTGTCTTGAAATTCTTTATTATTTTAAACAAATGTCCCAACATTTCAGTTTTGCACTAAGCTTTACAATTATTTATCTGGCCCTGCCTAAGACAGAATTAACAGTGTTTACAGAGAAATCAGTGACCAAAAATATACCCAAAAAAACCCCAAAAACAAAAACAAACAAACAAACAAACAAAAAACAGGGGTAATTCTTTTTTTTTTTTTAATGTTTATTTATTGTTGAAAGAGAGCGAGAGTGAGAGAGCATGTGCAAGGGTTTTGAGAGCAGGGAAGGGGCACAGAGAGAGGGGGACAGAGGATGGGAAGGAAGCTCTGTGCTGATGGTGCAGAGAAAACAGTGGTAATTCTTAATAAGAAAGTTAACAATTTAAAAGTTTATGCTTAAAAATATAGCAATTTCCATTTCTCTATAACTCCTTAAATATAACCTTCTTCATATGTATTATTCTCCCTAAAAATGAGGATGTTTTCAAGGTTCTCACTCCTTTTCAAGCAGAGGTACAGTAGGGCATAGGGACTCAAATACATGTAAGTAGATCTGGTCAGTTACTTGAGGTATTTCTTAATCCCCATATAAATCTAGAGCAGAGATTCTACAACATTTTGGTTTCAAGACTCCTTTACACTTTTAACGAATATGTTCTTACGCAATCTCTTAAATGAGATATCTGTTTTTGTGGGTTATATCTTTACATATTAGCCTTTAATAAATTAATGTGAGAAGATTTTAAATACAAATTAGTTCATGCAAAATAACAAAAATACCTTACATTAGTGAAAATAAAATAATTTTAAGAAAAATAAATATATTTTTCAAAACCAAAATGGGAATTCCGGTTACTGCTATAGGATGTAGAGAGTTGGAAAAAATATCACTCACACCTTTACACTAACAACAAAACAATAAAAGTCTCAGTAAATTGAAATTAATGACGTCTTTATAAATAAATTACAGAGCAGAGCAATCAACTGGTCCCAAATCCAATGGAGACAAAGTTACATGAGTAGTCACTAGAGTAATCACAACCAGTAAGAAGCTTGCAAAATGCATGTTCCAGAAAATAATGTGAAGTTTTTGGGGGCTGCAGGAAATGGAGAGGTATCCATACATTTGCAGGATCAATACCTCTGAATACCACTGGGCACACACACACAAATTTTTATTTGTTTGTTTAGGTGACCTGGGGGAAAGGAAGAGAAGTTGTGAAGGATGGACACAAATCTCTACCTCAACTCTTTTCCTTATCTCCATTACGGCACAAAGGAATTTAATAAATAGGGAGAAATAATTATTTATAAATAAATAGCAAACATCATTGCTCTGATGGCACTGGTGAAAATTCTGGGCACCTGCGGAAGGAAATAGAATACAACAATACTGCTGGGAAAAGGGAAAAGAATAAACTGCAGTGCCAGGAGGGGCAGAGGAACTGTCAAAGTCATAGGGTCTCTGCAAGTCCCAGGGTCATGACTGCTAAAGACAGAAGCTATTCAAAAAACAAAACAAAAACAAAACAAAAACAGAAACCATCCTTTCTTTCCTCCCACCTACCACTACCTCCATAGCAGCAAACTAACAAGTTTCTAGTAGTAAGTTTGTGTGTCCCATACATTCTTTGGAAATTGCAAACAACTACCATTATTAAAAAAAAAAAAAATACCACAATTCACCATGTTAAAGATAAACTTTTCTTACAAAGAAAATTATTGCCAATTAAGTCATGAGCTATCAATGAAAATATAGCCCATTTTCATCCAGAGATGCTAAAAACTGGAAAGATATTTGTCATAAAGTTGATGAAATACAGTATACTATTGCCGCTCTGCATAACAGCAAATTAATAAATGATGTTATTAAATGTACATAAATACACAAAAAAAATCACCACAATATTGATAAAAGGATTATTCTCTAAGAGGTGCCCCACAATGGGGAAGTAACCAAGGGGAACTGTTACATTGAATTGTATGAATTATTTTATAGTGAAAATGTTAACATTTATTATGTGTATTTAAAAATGATTTTGGGGGCACCTGGATGGCTCAGTTGGTTGACTGGCCAACTCTCGATTTCAGCTCAAGTCATGATCTCATGGTTCCTGAGTTCCAGCCTCGCTGACTGGCTCTGTGCAGCCTGTTTGGGATTATCTCTGTTTCTCTCTTGCTGCCCTTCCCCTGCTCTCTCTCTCTCTCTCTCAAAATAAATTTATAAAATAATGATTTTCAAAATTATACATGAACGTGCTTCATAAAAGTGAAGCGTTATGAAAAAATAAATGACAAATATCAGATTTTTCGAAAATTTAGAATCTTTACTGTCAATACAGGAGTAAGCAGGAGAGAATATACCGGAGCTAGAAGACTAATGGAAGATTTACTAGCAATCTTGGCTAAGTATCCTAACCAAAAGAGAAAACAAAAATGTGTATTGGATTCAGAGCCACTTACCACCAAAAAGTAGTGTGTGTTGTAAAGAGGAGATTTATGCCTACAGACCTCTACTCTGTCCACAGTGAGAGTACATCTTAAAAAAAAAATATATTTTTAGGGGCACTAGAGTGGCTCAGTCAGTGAAGTATCTGGTTCTTGGTTTCGGCTCACAGTTCTTGAGATTGAGGCTCATTGACTGGCTATGCGCCCACAGCATCTCTCCCCTGCTTGCTTATACAGACTCTTTCTCTCTCTTTGAAAATAAATAAATAAACTTTAAAACAAAAAAAGAAAGAAAAATCTCTTTTTAATATATTCTTCCATGGAAGAGTAGAATTTATGGATTCATTGGAAATAACATTTGTTGAATACATACCATATTCTATTGTGCTAGGCAGAGGGATTCAAAATAAAAGGTGTGATTTCTAACTGCTATGATGAAATTATGTGATATTTTAATTGAATTATTCCAATTTCCCATTATTATAAAACCACAGTCATGTGACTGTCTGGAAATTACTGCCCTTATCAAGTAAACCGCACCATCCATAACATGGAATTAAATGCAGAGCATTAATCTCAGAAAATATTATTTTGATTGTTTAATTAACAAAACTAAAAGAGAACAAAATTTTTTTCCACAAACAAGATCACTGAAAGTGTGAAGGTGTGAAGCTATATATGATATGTATATCATATATATATGCAGCCTGCTTCAGATTCTGTGTCTTCCCCTCTCTCTGCCTGTTCCCTGCTCATGCTCTCTCTCTGTCTCTCCCTCAAGAATAAACATTATTTAAAAAAAATAAAAAAGAAAATTAAGAAAATAATCCCATTTACAATCACATCAGAAAGATAAAATAACTAGGATTACACTTAACCTAGGAGGCGAAAATCTGTACATTGAAAACTGTAAGGTATTGATGAAAGAAATTGAAAACACAAATAAATGGAAAGATGTTCTGGTTTCATGGATTAGAATAATTAAAATATTGAAATGTCCATACTACCCAAAGTAATCTACAGGTTTAATGCAATTTCTATCAAATTACAATGATATTTTTTCACAAAAATAGAAAAATTCCTAAAATTAGTATGGAACCACAAAAGATCCCAAACAGCCAAAGCAATTAATCTTGAGAAAGAACACGAAGCTTGAGGCATCACCATTTCATGATTTAAACTATACTGCAAGGCTATCGTAGTCAAAAGAGTGTGACACTGGTATTCAAAAAAAAAAAAAAAAAAAACAAACAAACATATAAGCCAATGGGACAGATCGGAGAACTTAGAAATAAACTCATATATGGTCAATTAATTTACAGCAGAGAAGCCAATAACATACAACAGAAAGAGGACAGTGTCTTCAGTAAGTGGTTCTAGGAAAGTCGGACAGACAGATACAAATGAATGAAACTGGGCCCCTATCTTACACCGTACACAAAAATCAAATGGATTAAAGACTCGAATATGAGTCCTCAAACCGTAAAACTTTTAGAAGAAAACAGAGGGAAATAAGCTCCTTGACATTAGTCACTGCAATATTTTTTAGCTTTTGGCACCAAAAGGCAAGAAAAGCAAAAATCAACTACCTCAAGTACTACTACATTAAACTAAAAAGCTCTGCACAGCAAAGGAAACTATCAACAAAATGAAAAGACAACCTACTGATTGGGAGAAAATATTTGCAAACTATATATCTGATAAGGAGTTAATATCCAAAATATATAAAGAACTCATACAACTCAATGGCAAAAGCCACAAATGATCCTATTGGAAAATGGGCAAAGTAATAGAATAGATATTTTTCCAAAGACATACAAATGGCCAGTGGGTGCATGAAAGGTGCTTGACATCATTAATCATGAAGGAAACACAAATCAAAATCATAAAGTGGTATCATCTTAAACCTATTAGAATGGTTGTCATCAAAAAGACAATAGGTAACAAATGTTGGCAAGGATTTGAAGAAAAGAAAACCCTCAACCTACTGTTGGAAGGTTGTAAATTGGTATATCACTATGAAAACAGTATGGAGTTTCCTCAAAAAATTAAAAGCAGATCTACCTTATGATTGACCAATCCCAATTCTGGGGTATATCCGAAGGAAGTGAAATTACTCTCAAACAGATATTTGCACATCTAAGTTCACTGCAGCATAATTTATAATAGCCACGACATGGAATCAACCTACGTTTCATCAATGGGTAAATGGATGAAGAAAAATGCCGTAAATATAATACACACAAACACACACTTGCATATTATTCAGCCATAAAAATGAAGGAAATCCTGCCATTTGTGACAACATGGGTGGATCTTGAGAACAGTACGCCAGATGAAATAGTTCAGAAAGTGAAAACCAAATATTGTATAATCTCACTTATGTGTAGAATCTAAAAAAAAAAAAACAGCAACAAAAAAGAAAAAACTCATAGAAACAGAGAACAGATTGGTGGTTTGCCAGTGGTGGGGGTGAGGGATGGGGGTGATGGTAGAAGGTTGTCAAAAGGTACAAACTTTCAGTTATAAAAGAAGTAAATTTTGGCAATATAAATACATTGGTGATCATAATTAATAATACTGTATTTTATATTTGACAACAGCTAAGAGAATAAATCTTAAAAGTTCACATCATAAAGAAAAAAAGTTCGTACATATGTGAGGTAATAAATGTTAACTTACTGTAGGAATCATTTCCAATTTGTATATACTAAATAATTACATTGTACACCTTAAGCTAATACAATATATGTCAATTGTATCTCATTAAAACTAAGGGGAAGAAGATGAAAGTGAAAGTCATATTCAGGTGATTTCTAAATAAATAACTTCCACTAAAGACAAATGAACACATTATTTGTTCCAAATAAGATAATAGAATTTTATTTAAGACAAATGAGCAAGAAAGTATGTCTCTTTCTTAGTCTTATTCATCCTTAAAAGAGAAGTAATTTTATACTGCTATTCTATAGCTACACAAATTTCTATCTTTTGCCCCTTTATAGATGTACATCTATAATATACATACACATACATACACACCTATATATATATATATATATGACTTAAATAAGAACATGGAAGTCAGAGGTGAAAAATAATTAAATTTTAAAAAGCATTTAATGTGTTAAATAATTACCTTAAAGATGGAATGATAAATATTAAAATCACAGTTAATAATGTCGATAGTGCATTGCTCTTTAGAATAAATAAAAATGCCACCAGATGGAGAGAATTCATAAGTTCCTGAAAAAATGGCTGCTAAGATAAATTCATAAAAAGTAAGTATGCTATTAAAAAAGGAATATTTCTTTCTTTAATTTTTTAAATGTTTATTTATTCTTGAGAAAGAGGAGGGGGAAGGGCAGAGAGAGAGGGAGACAGGATCCTAAGTGGGCTCTGTGCTGACAGTTGAGAGCCAGGCACAGGACTCAAACTCATGATCATGAGAGATGCAAGATCATGATCCGAGCTGATGTCGGACACAAAGTCAGACACTTAACTGACTGAGCCACCCAGGTGCCCCAAATAGAAAGCTTTCTTTAAAATGTATTATGTGGATCAGAGAGGGAGGCAAACCATAAGAGACTCTTAAATACAGAACAAACTGAAGGTTGATGGGGGGATGAATTAAATGGGTGACGAGCATTAAGGAGGACACTTTTCAGGTTGAGTACTGGGTGTCTTATGTAAGAGATGAATCACTGGGTTCTACTCCTGAAGCCAAGACTACATTGTATGTTAACTTTTTTTTTAATGTTTATCTATTGTTGAGAGACAGAGAGACAGAGTGTGAGCAAGGGAAGGGCAGAGAGAGAGGCAGACATAGAATCCGAAGCAGGCTCCAGGCTCTGAGCCATCAGCACAGAGCCCGACATGGGGCTCGAACTCACAGACTGTGAGATCATGACCTGAGCTGAAGTCAGCCGCTTAACCGACTGAGCCACCCAGGCGCCCCTACACTGTATGTTAACTAACTTGACAATAAAAGCAACAAACAAATAAATAAGTAAATAAAATGCTTTACGTGGAAAGCAGTAAAATAGAGCATGAGATCTAAAATCTTACTTTTTCAGTCAGAGAAAGACAGATACCATATGTTTCCACGCATAGGTGAACTTTGAGAGACTTAGCAGAAAGACATGGGGGAGGAGAAGAGGGGAAAGAAAAAAGACACAGAGAGGGAGGGAGATAAAATATAAGAGACTCTTAAATACTAAGAACAAACTTAGGGTTGAGGGGAGTATGGGAGGGGGGAAAGTGGGTGATGGGCACTGAGGAGGGCACTGGTTGGGATGAGCTCTGGGTGTTGTATGGAAACCAATTTGACAATAAAAATTTTAAAAAGTTTAAAATAAAAGCTAATGGTGCATAAATTTTGACCTACTCTTTATGTGGACAACATAAAAAATATGGCAAAAATAGTTACTAACCCCATTTTAAAGGAGATGATTCAAGTTCAGTATGGTGTACATTCAACAGGAGTGAAAACACTGGAAATGTAGGCATGCAAACTGGGACACCTACTAGAGTTTCAATGGCTAAGAAGGAAATCAATGCACATTTTTTTTAAGTGCATTATTGTCTTTGGTCATTAGAGCATCGTTCAACAGTTAACTTTTCCCCAACAAAGTAAATGATACCCTGAGGGCTTGCCATGATTAATATATCTTTAGAAACTTAGCAATTCTCTTCTTTCTTAGCAATAACATTTTGAAAATCGCTGATTTTTGTGTGGAAAGCACTTTATACATATTAAGTAGGTCATTACTATACCTATTCCTATGGTGCAATTAAGTGGAAATTATAAAGAAAAAAAGTTAATAGATTTGACCACTGTTTGTAAACACACATACCTACAGTATAGAAAAATGGACACACACATTACACTTTTTAAAATAAATATCCGTATTGCTTATTTTTTAGATTATTTGTAGTAGCATTTGTGTCTACAGAGATTACTTTAATGAAGGCAAATAAATGTTTTCATTCAAAGCTCAACTTGCAAATATAAAAAGCTCTTCTGGGATTTATGTAGCTAGAGTTCTAATTAAGAGCACGTCCTGGACATGATGCTGTTATACTTTAATAGAAGGGTTCAGTTGCGTACATGTGTTTAAGGATTAAAATGTATTTACTGAAGAGTTTATCTTCGTATTTTATATATATTCTTTAATATATATATTGATGTTTGATAAAAACATAATAAGAAATTACTTACTTTTAATAGAAGGCATTCTTTGACCCTGTTAGAGGCAATAAGAGCAGGAGATCTGAGGATTTCACTGAACAGTTTTACAGCCATAGACAAAGTAGTTTCATTACCACAGGCTCAGTTTTCTCTTGTGAGTCTTAGGCAATTCTTTTACTGTCCTTATTGCAGACAATTTGTTATTTTAACTGTTTTCCTCTGAAGTCATGTCGTTCCATGGAGATCCTTGGTCTATCTTGACTCTCTGGGCTCCCTTTAACCTAAAAGTCATTCTGATGGGTCTATGAGACAGGAATTACTCAGGAAATCCAGTTGAAGATTACAAAGATATTTAGCCGCGGTATTTGGAATAAATATTACTTTGAGTTGAAGTACTCATCCCTGAAGGGCAAGAAAGTAATACAGTCCAAGCAATATGCGGTTGGTGGATCTTAAATAAGTTCTATCCTCTCCTGAGTTAAGAGGCAGATTGTTTATGCTTTATGAGAGCCAAATTTATTGTCCCAGGAACAATATATAGGATGAGTTTCCATCCAGGAGGACCTTTTCACAACTATTGGTATTTTTACAGTGTATCGTGTTTATTTGTTTTAATAAAACATATCTATTTTTATCACGTTTCACAAGTCCGACATCATGATCGGATTTTCTCTTGTGCAAGCATATAGCCCAAGGCAAACAGCATCATTTCTGGCGACATCTTGTTTTGGATTATGAACAGTATCCAAACCCTGAGAAACGCTCATGCAAGCAGTCTGATTACACACTCTTTCTGGGAGATGAATTACCCTTAATGTCCCTTGTTCCCTTTCAGAAATTTAGTCATTATGACCTGAATATTTTTTCAAATTTCAATTGTTCTATGTATGAATTTCAATAACATCCACTAAAGAAATCAAATTGAAATCTGCTCCTCTAGTAGAAATGTTTCACAAATATGGGTTATGAGCAACTATGCACATTTGAAACCCTCTGGATCTTAATTTTATTTAAAAAGTAATCAGGTTGACTTATCATCAATGTATATGATGTTGTTTCTGATGATCTGACTCTGATTACATTATCAATCAAACTTTTGTTTTCTATTTTTTCCTTAATTTATTTTGAGAGACAGAGATAAAGAGAGAGAGGCAGAGAGAGAGGGAGACAAAAAATCCCAAGTAGGCTCCGCTCCGCACTGTCAGCATAGAGCCTGATGCAGGGCTCGAACTAATGAACTGTTGAGATCATGGCCTGATCCGGTATCAAGAGTTGGATGCAACTCAGCTATCCTAGCATCCCACAAACTTATGTTTTCTATATATCATTGGTGACAGTTTCTTTAAACATGTTAGAATGAAACTTTTGTTTCTTGCAAAGAATGAATAGCTCTCTTTTTTGGTAGGAGAAATTTAAAAAACGTAGATGACTATGAAAAACAGCCATGTTCCCAATACTTCAGGATTCACCTTAAGCATTTTGTTAAATTGCTTCCTGCCACTTTGAAAAGAGAAAATAGAAATATTTATGGTAACAGATTTAGTTAATGTTCCCTTTACTGGTCTCCTTAATTCTCCTAACCCTCTCCAAAAAAGTCGTATGAATGAAGGTTCCATTTATGTTTCCCCAGCCCACAATTTCTATGTTTACAAACAGATATGATTTTCATAAGCAATGTATAAAATTGTTTATGTGATTGATTTTTTTATAAGTGCATTATTCTTGCTCAATCTGTATCTTCTCTTCACCAATGTCCTGTTTTACAGATCTAGTCACATTGATATATAAAGACATTCTTCATTCTTTTAAATCCTTGCCTGATGTTACTTTCTTTGAAAATTATTATTAGTAAGTATTTTTATTGTTTCCTGAAATTGAAAGGAAAAAAATTCTGAAACAAACACCTTTGCACAACACTTGCAAGACGTTTTGAAATTTATGTTGGGTTAATTTTCAATTTTACTACCATGAATTTTAGTTTATTTGTAATTTTCATTTTAAAAGTTTGCCAAATTAAGCAATTATTTTTACATAATTAAGTGTACTGCAGTCAGTACTGTCTTAAATTTCTTAAGGATTTTTAGACTACTTAATTGACTTTATTTATTTATTTATTCGCTAAAATGTTGGTGCATTTCCATTCCATATAAAAAAATGTAGTGGAATCTCTTGAATTTTGCTGGCAATGTTTTATTTATTTTCAAATAGTGATTAAGTAATATACTCTGCGTGCCACTCAATTATTGATTTACAACTAGATATAAAACAAAATCTATCAATAGCAGGTTCCCTATTAAATTTCCTCTACTGAAGCTTTTTGTTTTAAAGTTAACGTTATTCTAAGCAAAAGCAAATGACATAAAATCCTATTTCTTCATGGTAAACTTCATTAATAATTTGAGGCATCATTTTTAATAAATGAACCAAACAAGCTTTCTCAGTAACAATTCATTAAATCTAGCTTCAAAAGATGATTTTTATAAGCAAGTTACGAATTTTACATGGAAGTTACAAATTGTTTTCTGCACTCGAAGTACTGCTAGGTTAACTTTTTACAACTCAAAACATTTTACCACCTTACCAAATACATTATTATTAGAAGTATGACTTTCTATAAAGAACAGTAAAGGTTTGTATAATCTACTAAGTCATCATCTTAAAAAAAACATTCTGAGACTGGCCAGTTTTATAAAGGAAAATAAATAGAGGTAATATAAATTTAAGTTTAGCATTTATTCCAGATGAAAAACAAAATTGTCTGAGGTTCGAACCTAAATTTTTGTATTCCTGTAAGCCAGATCTATTTTTAAAAATCCTTTAAACTTTACCTGATATATACAAAGAAGTATCTGCTGCATTTTCCTATATTTTCTCAGCTCAGATCACCACATCACCACTCTATGGTGGGCATATCTTGCTTGTATCAATAATATAATAATAAATTCAAATACTTGACTAACATTCACATTTGCAACATTTCCAAATAGGTACACAATGGATTGGAAATTAAACCAAAAGAAAGAGAGACACAGAGAGAGTGAGAGAACTCTTTTCTCTTCTTTTAAAAGTTTATTTATTTGAGAGAGAGAGAGTACAGAGGAGGGGCAGAGAGACAGGGAGAGAGAGAATCCCAAGGAGGCTCCACCCTGTCAGCTCAGAGTCTGACTCAGGTCTTGACCTCCTGAACCATGAGATCATGACCTGAGCCAAAATCAAGAGTGAAAAGCTTAACTGACAGAGCCACCCTGAGAAATCTCTTTTTAACCAGTTTGACAACATTAGATTGTAACAGATAATAGGTGCGCACACACACACACACACACACACAGACGAGAGTTACATAATCAGAATTCATTAAATAATAGTTTGACTCTTTAAAAAAAATTAGGCATGATTATAACAAACTGATTAGCAAGAAGATAAAAAGTTAAAAAAAAACTCTTTCCAAGTTTAGACATCTGTGGAAAAATATTTGAAACTACTAATAATTTCTAGTTAAATAAAAATACATTTATTGTATTCTGCTTAATATTTCTTGTTTAAAAGAACATTGAGAAAAGATAAAAAGAACACTGATACAATTTCTGTATTATTTTTAATTACATATCAGTTTTCTTCAATTGAAAAAATAAAGCAAATGATTAAAAAAATGGCCATTTATAAAATATAAATGCAGTTTCACAAATGTACTTAAACTTATATGTCCAAAAGAAAATGACAGAGTACATTTGGAGACAATTACATGAAAGTTATTTACAAAGAACTTACACATGTATATAATATAAAATATATATAGAAATTATAAAGTATATATAAAGTATATATATATACACACACACGTATGATGTGTGTTACACACACACACACAGAAGAGTTCATGGTATTTCCATGTGAAAGAGTCAGTGAGGGTTGATGAACAGAGACCTCAGATAGAGAGGAGCAAGGTCAGGTTGTAAGTGTGTAAGGGAATGAATGTGTGTGTGTGTGCATTTTTATGAATGGACATGTTGGTGAAAGCAGTTATTGGTAAAGAATGAATTCTAGGACAGCAAGGCAAGAGAGATGATTGAACGGCAAATACCAAGCAAAATCTATAGCACCTGTTTATTTTGAGGAATTCCCTGTGGAATAGCACTGGTGAAACAGAGTGCAATGCAGTAATATATAAAAAAAACTGTGGTAGGATTAAAAGTTAGGAACGATATCCTATGTTTTATTAAATGACAACATGAGTCAAACTGCTGCATAAGGTAGACTAGGATTGCTTTTTAAAAACTGCTTATTCCGGTATTACTGTTTTATTTGAAAATTGTAAATATCTTCTTCAACGTGGGTTTGTATTACCATTGCCTAGAAAAGTTTTGTTGTTCTTTAAATATTTTTTCATAGTCTGGTCATTCATAAAATAAGAACAAAAACAGTATTTCTTGAACCTAATTAGCTTATATTTATAAAGCACACAGAATCATTCATGGCATTTTTAAAGCACTCAATAACTAAACAGTGTGAACAGAATTAGAGAACCAGAAGGATAGAAAACAGTATACTAGCAGTGTTTATCTCCGTATGGTCACATTGTATTTTATTCTGTTCCAAATTCCTTCCTTTTGGTATTTTATGATTTTATAAAAACAGAAACGATTTCTGTTTTTGTCTAAAATTATCATTATGTTTTTTTTATCAAAAATGTGTTCCTAAATTTATCATCTCTTCATTATTAAATATTTTCCCATTAATAGAATTTTTCAATACTATTGCAAGGGAGTAGAGTGGAGGAGACCTACTGGGTTAAATTGGTAATTTTTCCTTTTTATAATTACTCCAGAATTGGGATTCTACCTCCATACTTGTCAATATTTTTTTTAATTCTTCATATATCTCCAGAATTCAAGCCAATGACCATGGGAAAATACTGTCTGATTTTTGTTTTTGTTTTAGTTTTTTTGTTTGTTTTATTTTCTTTTTCATTATTGCTTCTCCTACTTCCAACTTTTTGGTTTATCCTGTTATTGTTTACATTTTATGTTTTTGTTTCTTCCCTTAGATTAGAAATCAGACCAATACTTGACTGGTCATATTTATGAGCGAGAAAGAGACGATGCATATAATTAAAATTCTGATGTATTTTCCAGTCAAAAAATTTCCAGAGATAGTGGGTAAAAGTTAGCAAAATCCTGGGAGATCTTCCAAATAATTAATTCCCATAAACCTTGGCCAGAATACTTTTGGGAAACTACATTGATTGGTGACCAAAGAGAATGCCTAAGAAAGAGTTTGAAGTCTAGTGAGCTCTTCAGAAAGTAATCGTTTCTCCTGGAATATGATTTCATGACAGTCAACACACCATTCTACAAGTTATTTCTATCTTTCCCTTCTGTTGCTAGGCCTAAAAGTGGGAGAAAATGTAAAAGTTTAAAATCCTAACCTACTCACTGTTAAACCTTCTTCCACCTTCAAAATTATGACTTGAGTTTGACTTATTTTTACCTATGTAGTAAGATAGAGGAACAACTAATCTGGTTTAAATTTCAATTCTGCTTTGCAACATACACCACACACACACACACACATGCATGAGTGCGCATGCACACACACACACACTTGGTCTGCCCCCAGAAACTGTCTCTGGCAAGAATTCCCATCCCCACTCCCACTCAAAAGTATTTCTGTAGAATCATCCAGGGAATAACCTTGAACTTTTCAGATTCTGAAGTTCTTATATGTGGCATCTGAGAATTTTGATTATTTATTTACTGTAGATGAAAAAGAATGTAAAAGCCTAAACCTTTTAGGAGAGAGCTGGCTATACATTGTTACTTGAAGTCAAAGCTGCTACTATATTAGATTGTTAGAGTTTTAAGTCAAAAAATGACTTCCTGGGCCACCTGGGTGGCTCAGTCTGTTGAGTGTCCAACTTCAGCTCAGGTCATGATCTCATGGCTTGTGAGTTTGAGTCCCGCATTGGGCTCTGTGCTGACAGCTCAGAGCCTGGAGACTGCTTCAGATTCCATGTCCCTCTCTTGCTCTGCTTCTCCCCAACTCATGCTATGTCTCTGTCTCTGTCTCTGTCTCTCTCAAGAATAAATAAAACATTAATTTTTTTAAAGTGACTTCCTTTCAACAAAATTGCTTTCTGCTCTACCCTGTGCATGATTTAGGCACATGGTGAATGATAGTTTTTGGATGACTATTGATAATAAAAAATCAACATATGGTCTTATTAAAATTTTATGGAGTCTCTTTATAATTAAAGTAGAATAAAAAAATCAGGAGTAAAAGAATTATTCCTAAACATACTAGGGAAAATAAAGCTAGCAAAGGCTGGAAAAACAATCAACAACTCCTTTTAGAGATACAAAGAAGTGAGGACACAGGGCCAACCACTGCTCCCAATATTGGAGAGAAAGATAGTTGGATACAGAGAATCTCAATTTATCATAGCAGAAACCCAAGGACAGAAACCCCTGCAGGAACAAGTGCTTTGATAGAAAACCTCAATTAACAATTCCTAGAAACTCAGTGTAGACAAGTCTGAGTGTTAAAAGCTCCAAAAGGACTCAATCATAAAGAGGAACTTACACTTTTGTGAGTTTTTTTTTAATGTTTATTTATTTTTGAGAGAGAGAGAGCGAGTGGGTGAGGGGCAGAGAGAGAGAGGGCGACAGAGGATCCGAAGCAGGCTCTGCATTGACAGCAGAGACCCCAACATGGGGTTTGAACCGATAAATCATGAGATTATGTCCTGAGGCAAAGTCAGATGCTTAACCAACTGAACCACCCAGGTGTCCCCACTGTTGTGAGTTCTATATCCAGAAGCTCTATCAGTTTCTCACAGTGAATATCAGAGAAAAATTCCCTCTTGTTTCTTGTAGCGAAGAGAGAGGACAAGTAACCATTTTAAAATATGTCAGAGTATTCTATTATTCTTCATAAAGACTGCCCTTAGAAAAAAGTAATTTATCAAAGCCTAAACTGGGGTTTTATCTAGGGGAAGGGAAACAACACACTCTAACTGGCTCTAACCTTTCATGTGGAGGAAGGGAAATAGTCAATTACAGACCTAGCCATCCAGTTATAACTAATGGAGTGAAGAGGAAAGGATTGAGAAGCACTAGTAAAACTAACAGTCCAGGGACACAGTCTCACCGAAGACCAAGACTTGATAATAAGAGTATAGAAAGCTTCCCCTCCCCACAATCCTTATCACTATATCATTAAAGGCCTATTTACCAACTCCACTTACCCAATATATCATGTTCGTCTTTCAACTAAAAATTACAAGTCATACTAAGGATAAAAAAAATCACAGTTTGAAGAGACTGAAAAAGTGCCAAAACCGGAGTTGGATATGGAAGAAATGATGCAATCATCAGAACCAGTTTTTTTTTTAATTTTCAAGTGATGATTAATAAGCTAAGGGTTTAATGGAAGAGGTAACCAATGAGCAAGCATATATGGTTAATGTATAAAGAGATGGAAATTAAAAAAATTACCAAAAAAGAAATGTTAGAGAATAATTTGATGGGTTCTTTAGTAGATGGAGCATTACTGAAGTAAGAATCTCTGAGCCTGAGGACATTACTGTAGAAACTAATAAAACTGAAAAGCAAAGGAAAAAAATGGAAAAATAAATCAGAACATAATATCCAAGATCTTTGAGACAACTACAAAAGGTACGACATATGCATAATGGGAATACCAGAGGAGAAAAGAGAAAGGAACAGAAGCAATATTTGAAGCAGATAGGACTATAAATTTTCCTGAAAGTAATTTCAGACACCAAACCACAGATCCTGAAAGCTCAGAAAACAGCAAGCAGAAAAAAAAAAAAAAAAAAAAAAAAAAAAGCCAAGACAAAACAGAATCTACATGTAGGTATATCAAACATACTCAGATTTCAGAAAATCAAAGATTAAAAAAAATGCTTGAATGAAGCCAGAGGAAGTTAAAAAATTACTTATCAAAATAAGGGCAAAGATAAGATTTGCATCTGAGTTCTCAGAAATCAGGCAAGTAAGAAGAGAATGGAGTGAAATATTTAAAGTGTTGCCCAAACTTAGAAGCAATCAAGATCCCCTTTAATAGGTGAATGTATAAATTGTGGTTTATCCCGACAACAGAATGTTATTCAGTGTTGAAAATAAATGAGCTATCAAGTAATGAACAGACATGGAGGTAGCTCCATGCTACATACATACATGCTGCATACCACATATGATTCCTACTATATGACATTTTCAAAACGATACAACTTTAGAGACAGTAGAAAGATTAGTGGTGCCAGGTATTTGCGGGACAGGAGGAATGAATAGCAGCAGAGCTCCACGGATTTTTAGGCAGTGAAACTATTCTGTAATGGATTCAGAAACATGTCATTATACATTTGTCCAAACCCACAGAACACCAAGAGTGAACCTTAGTGTAAACAACAGACTTTGAGTAACAATCTGTCAGTGCAGGCTCATCGATTGTTAACGAAAATACCACTGTGGTGTAGGGTTGGTGACAGTAGGGAAACTTGGATATACATATGTACAAGTGGTATGCAGAACTCTCTGAACCTCCCAATTATTCTGTGAACCTATAACGGCTTTAGAAAAACGATGTTCATTAGTTGATAAAATATAGGGAGAGGATGTTGTCTAAATATTCATTCCTGCAATTATTTCACGGAGATGTGTAGTTTCTCTTATTATGAATTTTGTCACTTTTGTATACAAGAGCTGAAACCCAGTAAAACACAGGTGCCAAATTGAGATCGCTACATTAAAAATAGTGTATAGTTAATAGCTCTGAAAAATCCTTAGCGAAAGAGGTAGGAGACCTTTTGTAGGTATGCAAGGTTATAAACAATAAAGAATCAATAATGTAATAATGTAATCATACTGAATTACCTGCCCTGTCACTTCATGTAACTAACTGATCCCAATACCTAGAAGTCCTAAGTTTATAGTTTAGAGACCAAAATAATAATAATAATAAAAAGAAGCGGTATATTTGAAAGTATCAGAATGGGTGCATGGTTCTATAACAATCACATTTTTATCTGCCCCCTCTCTAATCATGATGGTACCCTTTGGAATAGTTATCTTTCTATGTCTCTACTATCATCACGGGCTTGAGAATTCTTTATAAGTGAGAGGATTTAGCTTTTACAAGTAGTTAACATTATCTCTTCAGAATTGTCTCAATCTGTATATAATTCACTACAGTACAGCTACTTAATGATTTATTCCTAGTGATCTAACCTCTGTGACTTAACCTACTTAGTGATTTAATCTCTGTGCTGTGACAGTTCAGAAAGTTGAAAATCCTACACTGAGTGATAATAACTGCTCCATTCAGCATGAGGTACGCAAATGTAAAATTCTGTTTAGTAGGCTATGCATTCTGAAAAGGTTCGGGACTATAATTAATCCATTTTTCTCTATGAAAACTATTTATTCCTGAATTTTAGTATTGTGAGTACACTGATCGATGAAAAATCCTTAGCAAAACTCACACATTTCAGGAACTTAATCTTGATGTCATAAAAAAGTAAGGAAACTTTGATTATTTGATTAAATTTCCAAGAAAAAAAAGCCAAAGTATATTAATGGATACAACAGAAAATAGTTTGGCAAATTACACTTGAAATTACACTTGAACAAATATTCTATAAACATTTCCATTATGAAGGTGTCAGTGTATTGAAGTTGATGGCTATGAAAATATTCCCTATTCCAAACTGAGAATATGGATTAATTTAAACATCAGTAGTGAAATATACAGAGAAAGTTCGGATAACGGAGTTATTCTAAAATGCATTTATGCATTCACTGAAGTAGTCAATAAGCAACCCCTTATTGAACACCGATGGAAGCTTTGTTCTAGGCTCACTTTGGGGGATACAAGAATAACAGGACGTGTTTCTGTACTGGGTATGCACCTGATGTTCAGTACAGACAGAGGTAGGAGAAAAGGAACTCCTTAAACAGGTAGGAGACCTTTTTAGGTATGCAAGGTTATAAACAATAAAGAATCAATAATGTGTATAATTTGGGAGTCTTTAAATATTGGACCAAAATTATCTCTGTAGAAAAAAAATTAAAGTCCCTTAGATGACAGCATAGCAGATAGAGAGGTGTTTGGTGGGCACTCAAGAGTGGGAAGAAAGAAACAGTGAAGTCTGCTCAAATCCTACCCAATTTCTGCCCTTAATGCATTTCCAGATCCCAGCAAGATAATTCGAAGATAATACTGAACTCCAATAAGAGCTCCCAGGAGCACAATTTGAAAACCATGTTTTGAGATGAATATTCTTACTTTACAGAAAAAAAATGATAAATAGCAGAAAAGTTAGATGGCTTGCCAATAATGAATGCTTGTTCGCTAATAAGGGAAGGAAGAAAAGACTTTTATTAAGAGTTTCTTTCCTATGTATAAGGCAAAAAATATAATGCTATATATGACAGAGAGGCATCACTTAAATCAACAGAAAATGCGAACTATGAGTTCCACAAAAATAAATTCAATCCTTGATGTAATCTTCAAATTTTAATTATTTAGAAACCATAAAACAAAATTATAGTCATGAATGGCCTTTACAAAGAAATGGAGAGCACATGACATGAAAGTGCAATACAACACGTGTCACTTGCTCTTGAGAACGCTGAAGAGTGGGAAAATATTTCATCTATGTAAAGTAAATAAAGGTACAGCATAGAGATGATTTCACATCCCGTGAAATAAACTGGAGTACATACAATTTTACCCAGTTTAAATTAAATCAAAATTCTCGGCTAAGTAAAATGAAAATGTGAGTAATGACTATTGGTGCCTGAACATACCAAAAACTGGACATATTCCCAGTAATTTGGATAGTTTCATTTCTCTGATCATATTTAATATACTGGCACAGCACTTTACAAAATAATAATCTCACCATTGCATCCTAGCAGCATGGCCAAAATTGTATTATTCACATTTTACCATTTCTTTTTATAACAAGTTGCTCTCTACGTATTAGTCATAGCATAGCTTCGATAGCACATCCTTTGGGAAATTTTGTCTGACCATGTAAAACTGTTTTAAAGTGATTCATGAAAGAGTTTGAAGATTGGATATTTCTCTCTTTTCTCTTTTCTCACCATTTTTTTTCAAATGATAATAGAATTAATAAGAAGGTATATTCACAGAGGGGCAAAGAGAAGTGTGGCATATTAGTGTGATATTTTTAATGATCGATATAAAAGTTCTTCATTCAATAAATACTCATTATTCTATAGATCAATTTCTTGGGTAATCAGATTATTGTGAAAAAAGTAACAAAATCTCTGATAGCAAATGAGTTTACCTTCTTGTGAAAGATAATAAGCAAACACTATATTTAAAGAATTATATGTATGTTTAATAAAATACATACTATTAAGATCTACGTTTGTGCATTACATCTAATATCAGGTGGAGAAGAATCCTGTGAAGATCATTTAAATAGGATAAGGGGTTAGAGAGTGAGCAAGTAAGGGCAGGGTAGTTGTGTGATAGAAGATGGTCAGGAAAGCTTCTAATATTAGGTAATGATTGAATAGAACCTGGGTAATTTGAAGAGGCAGGTGATGAGATATCTAGGAACCGAAAATTACTTGAAGAGTGATTAAAAGTGCAAGAGTGGCCAGAAAGCGCAAGTGTCCTGAGGCAAAGAATGCCTGATGAATTTATTATAAAAGAGAGCAAGAAGGCCAGTGTGTCTGGATTTCGGTGAGGGAAGAATATTTAATCCAGATTCTTGAAACCAGTGTTTCTTTCCAGGATATTTCTCCTGCAAAGAAGCCCAGTTTCCATTTCTAGAAAAATAGTTCATTTATTATTATTTTTATTTATTTATATTATTATTATTTTTAAGTCGGCTTCACACCCAGTGCACAACTCAACATGGGGATTGACCTCATCAATCTGAAATCACGACCTAAGCTGAGATCAAGAGTCAGATGCTTAACCTACTGAGCCACCTAGGCACCCCTAGAGAAAGGGTTCAAAGAAGATAACTTTCTGAATTCTTTAATGCCCAAACATTTTCTTTCTGCTCTCATATTGCTTAACTGGATATAGAATTTTGGTTTGAAAATAATTTCCCTCAGAATTACAATGAAATCATATTGTTTTCTAACATCTAGAAAAACTGTTGAAAATACAATCTCAGTTTCATTACTTGCCCTTTGGGTTCTTTTTTCCTATTTTCCAGCAAAATGTATTTTTTTAATATTTCCAAAGATATATTAAGAATCTTATTAAACTTTATTGTCAATATTTTAATTTATGTACAATAAGCATAAATTATACATGTGTGTATAAACATATTTAATAAACATATTACACATCTGTAAAATTGATGGATAATAAGCCATAAACAGAATAAAAGTGAATAAATCTTAAGTGTTTATTCAGTGAGCTTTGACAACTTTATACAATTGTGTAATCACTGCCCAAAACAATTTGTAAATTACCTCACTTATCCCCAAATATTCTCTTTTGTCCCCTTTGATCAATATTATCATGGTAATTCCATCCATAGCCCCTACACAGGGGTAGTGACTAATCTGATTTCTATGATTATAATTTCATTTATTCATTTACGTATTCTTGGATTTCATATAAAAGATACAATGTGTAAAATCTTTGTTTTGGCTTCTTTCACACAGTATCGGTACTTCATTCCTTTTCATTGCTGAGTAAGTATTTCAGTATAAACATGTCACAATTCCCTTATTCATTCTGCTCCAAGTTGGTTGTTATGAATTAAGCCACTCTGAATACCGCTGTACAAGTGTTTCGTGGATATGTATTTTTATCATTCTTTTAAATTTCATTTCTGTTTCTAAGAGTGCAAATTTGTCATCACAGAATAGACGTGTAAGTGACTTTTTAAGTATCAATTACCCAATGGGTTTTGAACGATATTCTATATTTTACACTCCAACCAGCAATGTGTGAAAGATCCAGTTTTTCCAAATCCTTAAAAATACATTATCATTATCAGTCTCTCTACTTTTACCCATTCCGCTGATTTGGAGATGGGAGAAAGGGTTTTAAAAAGCTGTCCTGCAGTCTATGTGTTCACTTTCCCAGATGGATGTCCCCATGGATGGAAAAAAATACGGATGACTTAGTCTAATATCCTGGTTTAACTGGGTCTCTGAGTAAAGAGATTAATGATATTCACTAGAGGAGGGGACTTTCTTGAGTGTCCTTAATATGATGTTCACTGCAAGAAGACTACTTGTAATAAACACACACAGAACTTGAGTCACGCCTTCCTAGAGAACATTTGAGTTTGCAATCCTTTGTAATATGGCATGGGAATCACTCATAACTTAGAGAATCTCTGCCACTTGAGGTATTCCCACGAAACCTCACTTGGAGAGATAGTCTAATCCTGCCCTAATGGGGTATGTTTCTTCTTTGTATGTTTTTGTTTATTTGTCCATCTTATCCATGCTGTAAATTTTCTTCGTATTTCTGGCAGTTCCTGGCTTTATTTTTATATTCCAAAGAAAGTGATTATGTTCTTGTTGATTATAATATGACTGTAGTTGGACTCTGAGCTTTGCTGTCTACATTAGTAGTTGACTAAAAAGGCAAGCATACATTAAATTTTTTTAATGTCTATTTATTTTATCAGATAGGGAGCGAGAGAGAACGTGAGTGGGGTGGTGGAGGCAGGCAGAGAGAGGGAGACACAGAATCCAAAACAGTCTCCAAGCTCGGAGTTCTGAGCTGTCAGCCCAGAGTCTGATGCAGGGCTCAAACTCACAATCTCTGAGATGATGAACTGAGCTGAAGCAGGACACTTAACCAACTGAGACACCCGGGTGCCCCTAGGAAGACATGCATTTTATTTGTAGGAATTACTTATCATCGAAGTGTAGATCTTTGGGGAGAGACTCTTAAAAATTCTGAATGTGGGGCGCCTGGGTGGTTCAGTTGGTTAAGCGGCCGACTTCGGATCAGGTCATGATCTCATGGTTAGAGCCCCACGTCAGCTCTGTGCTGACAGCTCAAAGGTCATGATCTCGCGGTCTGTGAGTTCGAGCCCCGCGTCGGGCTCTGTGCTGCCGGCTCAGAGCCTGGAGCCTGCTTTGGATTCTGTGTCTCCCTCTCTCTCTGCCCTTCCCCTGCTCATGCTCTGTCTCTATGTCTCTCAAAAATAAACGTTAAAAAAAATTAAAAAAAAAATTCCGAATGTCTTTCTGGAAGGTCAGAATGTGCCACTGGAATTTTGAAAGGAGTGCAAGACTGGGTACTGTGTTTAATTTTTTTTTTTTTTAATATTCAGAACCTGAAATAATTCTTGAGTTTTGCGACCCTCACATAAACCTTGCTTTCTCATGTGTCTCATGTTTATAAGACTTAACCTTGTTAATTAATTAGATTATCTATAAAAAACTTGATATTTTGTCCCTGAGGGAGCAAACCTCTACAGGAGTAGTGTTAGAGAATGTGGCAATGATCTAGGAGAATAAATCTTCAGTTAAAGGTGAGTAGAGTAGCAAATAAGTAAAAAATAGTGGTTATACCTGTAGGTGAATTCAAATCTAAAGCATTTTAAGTAGGAAGAAGAATGGTCTAGAAATATGAGGAAAAAGAGAAAAGGACCTCACATTGTAGAGGATGTAGTGCCTTCATTGGAGAGATGTTTTGTAATGAGAAGGGGAAATAATTTTTTTAAGTTCAATGCATATATTATATATAGTAGGTCCTTGTTTCAGTAAGGAATGTGTTTGGGGCAAGTATCAGAAAAAGGACACATAGAGGCTTCAATACATATGGGTTATATTTCTCACTTAACAGTCCTGAAATAGGTACTTTTTTTTAATTTCAGTTAACATATTCAGTGGTGTAACAAGGAACTAAAACTCATTCTGTTTTTGTTTCTATAACGTAGTCACTAGCATTTTACAGTTGCACTTTGTCCCCATGGATACGGGATTACTGCTAGAGTCCCAGATACCTCGTTTTTGACTAAGGCAGGAAAATGAATGAAATGTGTCACCAACATATTTTCATTTGGCATTCGTCTGTTTTTAAGCAAAAAAAAAAAAAAAAAAAAAAAAAGTCCCCAATGATTCCATTAATAGCATACTGGACATCCCTAATTTCAACGTAGTCTTTTAGTGAGTATTTTGCTTTTCCATTCTCTCTACTGAAAACAAAAAAAGAAGAAACAGATTAGTATAGATTTTTGGATTTATCAACCAAAAATGCTGGCCAAAAAAACCAAAAAAAATTTAATGGAGTTAATACTTTCTTGGACTTACAGAAGTATTGAGAAAAAAAAAAGTTTCCTTAAATAAGGTAATATTAAGTAAGCTCACGAAATGTAAAAGTCATCTCGGATTAAAGAAGAGAGATAACTTAAGCTTTGAAAAAATTTTTCTATCTTTAAACAGTAGTGTATATAAATAAGATAATGAGATGTCAATATTTCTACTGAAATTTATAAATTAAATTGTCACTAATTTGTAGTCATTATATTATAGTATAAAATAAATAAAAAAAATTGAATTACAGAGCATGTATCATTTGATTTTGGATATGAATTTCCTTCATGAGAATAAATATTTACTTATTTAGGGACTATGTCTCTGGCTTCCATAGAACCTTCTCACTCTGGATCAAATAATGCATTTATTTGACAAAGCTCCTAGTTTCCACACTAGTCAAGCACCAGAATCTGACTTTCCAATTACTTTTTTTAAATGTATATATTAAAAGGTCAGGTAGTTAGGAGACTAGATCTTAGGTGGATATACAATAAAATATAATAAATTAAATAAATGATCTCTTTTATAACAATCACACATAAGTTGAATTTATTTTAATCTGATACTTTGTATTATAATAATCTTCTGAAATAGTCTTTATCAGTAAAATTGCACATATTTCCTCAGTTCCCAAGGTCTATATTATCACGTCTTGTAGTTTACTTTTTTTGGAACATGATTTTTCCTGAGCAAAAAAAATATATTAAAAAATAATGAGAATGGAAAGAAAAATGCTATTTAATATATAGTAATTAAATTCTTTTGTCTAAATTATGACATATTTCACAAAGTAATAATTTGCACATCACAATTGAGTAAAACAATCACTTTATAGTTCAGAAATACATTAGTACCTTATTTCAGGTAAAAAAATACATGAAAGGCATAGTTACAAACAATCTATTAACAGTGACACTTTGTCAATGAGGAAAATTAGACGTAGAATTACTAAAAAGATTACAAACTTTCTTTTGTGAACAAGCAGGAAAAAAAAAGTTGGATTCTAAAGCAGATTTTTTAAAAATATTTTTTCAATATTTATTCATTTTTGAGAGAAGAGATTGAGAGAGTGGTGGAGGGGCCGAGAGAGAGAGAGAGGGAGACACAGAATCCGAAGCAGGCTCTAAGCTGTCAGCAGAGAGCCCGACGCGGGGCTCGAACCCACCAATCGTGAGACCATGACCTAGCCGCAGTCGGAGGCTCAACCGACTGAGCCACCTAGGTACCCCTAAAACAGACCTTTTAACCTTGTGTTCTATCTCATTTCATTTTTGAGTAATTAGCAGGCAATTGAAAACAAAATTAAACACGAGGTTGAATTTATTACTAAGCAATAGATAAGATACAGTAAAACTATTATATTAAAGCTCATCTTATTAATCTTTTCAAATGTTTTATTATTTTGAAGATTTGTTTGTACTTAAGATTCTACTGCGATATTCTAGCTAAAGATGTCCTTAAATGATTTAGTTCATATTTGTTCTCACTTTACTGTGTATAAGTTTCATATTACATATGATAAAATCTGGCAGCACAAGAGATTATTTTCACATTTATGAAAAATTTTCAAAAAGTCATATTTACTGATTCTTCTGTCAATTTGACAAATCAATAACACCAACTAAAATGAAGGAATATGGTTTGAGAGACACACCTTCAGGTATATAAAAATTAAAATATTTTCCTAAACTCCCAGTTAATAATAAAAATATAAAAAAACAAGTGTATGAATCAAAATAGGTGAAATCAACATGTCATCTGTCCAAATTAAAGGAGTTATACAATTTAAAAATGTCTACCTTTAGATACCTGCCTGAATGCATCCTATTTAAAATATTTACTATATTTCCTTTTTTATGTACCTTTTTATTCTATGTCCCAAAAATATGCAGTGTTTTTCCAGTATTATGAAATAGTGAATAAAATTACCTATATTAAATGTGATTGAATGAGTTGTTTACCTAGGTAAGCAAAATAAGTAGGGAGCATTATGATTTACCTTACTTCAATTGAAAAAGTGGTTATCTGCTGAGTTACTGAATTTTTCCTTTCAACACAATTATTTGGCCCTTGGATCCATTTTATTTTTGCTTCTCTCCTGCAAACATAGGACCATCGAATAACTAATGAATTTCTTTGGGAAATTATAATCAATAAGATTCACAGAAGTAAACCTTTCATCTTTCTTTCTTAGGAGTTAAATTTCTGATATAAAATAAAGATACAAATGTACCAGCTTCCAGTTGTTTATTAGTATTCTTCCCTTAGAAATACACATCTTTGCTTAAAGAAGTTTTTCCTCATCGAGAATGAGGAAAGAAAATAAACTTTTGCTTAATTTTGAAACTCTTCTTAGTTTCAGATGAGACTAAAAAAGATAATAATGACCAGCATGTACTGGGAGGCTTGAATTTTTATCTTAAGTTTTAGTATAGGTTAACGATTCTAATCCTTGCAAAACTATATGCTTAGGTAATATTATCATTTGGAGAACCTTAGCTTTGCGGAAAGGTAATGTAACTCTCCCTAGTTCATATTGCTAATAAATAGTCTGGTCATACTTTACAGGTCATAATTTTAATTATTATACTCTTTCAGATTTTTTCTGCAGAGGTTTGGAGAGGGTTTATTAGAATGGCAGTATTCTCACAATGGAACGGAGAAAACATAAAATAAGTTGAATAGGATAAGGTTGAGTTGTTTCATATTTAAGCAACATCCTCCAACCTAACATGTACAAGTAGCAAAACTGATGACTTTTCTTCCTTATCTCTACATTTTAATTGGTCCCAATCTTGAATAAAGGGAAAAAGGTACTTTATTGATGCCTTTTAAGCCTAACAAAATATACTTTTAAAATTATTTTAAACATTTCCTTATTTTTGAAATACCAAGAGAGACCTAGCTTGAGCGGGGGAGGGGGCAGAGAGAAAGGGAGACACAGAATCTGAAGCAGGCTCCATCCAGGCTCAGAGCTGTCAGCACAGAGACCGATGAGGGGCTTGAACGCATGAACCATGAGATCATGACCCAAACCTATGTCGGACACTTAACTGACTGAGCCACCCAGGCAGCCCAAAATATAAATTTTAATTATGATTTTAAAATGAGACTACTTTTAAATATTGTGAGTGAATATTGTAAAAATTAATACTTATAAGCATATTCTTGTTACAATGTAAATTTTATGCGCGAGAACATCAATTCTGTCTGGCTTATGACTGAACCTCTAGAATAGGGTCTTAACTTCCACACTCTTGACATTTTGAATAGGATAAATCTTTGTTATTGGGCACTGTTCTGTGCATTGCAGGATACTTAGAAGCATCCCTGTCCTCAATCCAGTAGCAACTCTTACTTTTGACAACCAAAAATTTCTCCACACTGCCAAATGTCCCCTGAGGGACACAATGTTCCCACTTAGAACTGTTATACAGTATAGTCATTGGCAAATAGTAAATACTTACACAATTATATTAATTTTTAACTTTTGCTATTTGTGTACATATTGTTTATTGAAAACAAACAGCATTCATTACTTACTTATAAGGAATCTAAGATCATCATTCAGGATATTGTCTATTGTACAAAAACTAAATAACGCTTTGGAGTCACAATTGGAAAACTGCAGTGGCGATATCTGCTAACATTAAGTAGTAAATTGGCAGGCCATTCTGACATTATTTGTCAGAAAATAGCGTTTAGAACAAACGCAGTCCAACTTTTATATGAATGCTCTACAAGTCGTAGGTAAAAGAAACTATAAATAAAACCTACCTATAAATTATTGGAGACAGATCAAGGTGATTAAAACACCTGGGCTGGTTGTACACATTTATCTTCACTAATTCCATAAAGTCTAATTTAACTAAACATAAGTTACCTTTCTTTTACATTTATTAGCTTTGTCAGCAATTGGGTGTACTATTTGATGCTGTTACTAAGAAATAATATGGAAAGGAAGATGGGGAGAGGGGACATCTTTCTCCTCAAATTACAGTAAGAACACAAGACAGTGAGTAATTGGTTTGAGAGATAGCAATTTTCTTACTTTTACTAATGAACTACCAAATGCAAAATTGTTATGTTATTTACATTATTTGTAGATAAACAAAACATGGATTACTGAATTCTGTTAGTCTAAGGTAGTGGGAAAAAACTTATTAAGTAGTGGAATGTACTACTATTGGAAATAAGTAACATTCTAAATTAGAAAGTACTTATGTTTATACAAAAAAATCTTTCTTGAGAAAAAATATTAATTTTGAGAGTGCTTCATCTAAACACAGCTTTCGGAGAAGAGAAATAAAATATCTTCATCATTTTAATGGTTGGCAAGTTTGTACTTCAGATTTCATCGGCTATGTTTCATCTAATCTCAAGTCCTCAAATGAGAAGTCATTTCTCATCTGACTCAATGCTCTCATAATATTGCAAATTACAGCATGAGTATCAGCAAATCTGAGAATTACTAATGTGTGTATATGCACACTGATATACATGTATATACAATAAATTTATTTTGTAAAAATATTTTATTAGTATGAATTACTTACAAAAATGCATCTCCTAAACTCCTTATTCTACTTTTGTAAGCCCCGACAAGCATCTTATATTTAATATGTGACTAAAATATTTACTTATTCTCATCTCCAAGGTCTTTCCTAGGTTCCAAAGATACAAAGGTAAAGTAACATCTTTGCCTCTAACAGATGGAAATTTAGAGAAACTCAGTAGCTAGTGGTTTAAAAAAAATCTCAGAGAACTTAATAGATTTTAAACGGAAAAATCAATCTACATTGGAGATACACATATTCTGAAGATTAAAAATAAGAAGAGCATGCTTGGTATCAGTAAGAGTAGTACCTAGTGAAACCATTTCAGATAGGATAAAAATTAGGAAAGTCTACAGTGTTAAAAAAAATGCATTAAAGGGAGAAAGGTAATAAATTGATTTTAAATGTGAATTTGAATTATTATTTTCATACAGATTAATTTTAGCTAGTGCTGATAAATTCCTAATAGATCATTCTTGTTTCTCTCTCATCATACAGCACATCCTTCATCAAATATTGTTTACTCTTATCTCTAAATATATGTAGACTCCTTCCTTATCTCCCCTACCAGCCCAACTACTGTCGCTAGCTAATCTGGGGTGGAGGTCAGGAAAATATGCATATCCAAATTCCCACTGCAGGAAGCTAACTGAAATAGTTCCAACTGCTGCACTTGGAAATCTCAAAAAACATTTGTGCTAAACCCTGCTTTCAATGGCTGCTCCCAGCCAATAAGTGAACACAGCAGGGATTTAAGGCAGACACATTCCTGAGAGATGTAGGATTCATGTCACAGGTGACATTGAGTTTATACTTCCCTGTCAATCTTTCTGAAACTTTCACTAGGATTACGATGCAACCCAAAACAGACTTTCTATCTTCCTGGATTCCTTCCCTTCTTTTCTTCCTTTCTCCCATCTTTCACAGACATCGGATCTTCAATCTTTTGGCTCTCACAGCTCCCACTAGCCCCCTTCCATTTTCCCTCACGAATGTTTCCTTCCTAAAAATCTGTTGTACATGGAATTCTGTCTTGACATCTACTTCTCAGAATACCTGAGTTAACAAAGGATTATTTAAATAATATCCAATGTGATCTACGTCTTTATACTTTCATTTCCCAAGAGAATATTCTCAACAGCCAGAATGATCTTTAAAAATGCAATTTGGGATGTTACGTTTCTATTCTATCCCCTCATAGCTCTCCTGAGTACTCTCAGGAAATGCAGAAGTCCTGAGAATGACTTATACGATCAGGGCCCTCACCCTTGCTATTCCATCATCAGGGAATGCTATTACCAAATAACCACATGACTCTCTCTTTCACCTATTGCAAGCTTTTACTTAAATTTTAGCATCACAATGACTTTCCCTGAACACCCTTTTCAAAATAATACATTTCAAAATAATACATTTCAAAATAATAAATATTATTCAAATAATTGAATAAATAAATGACATAATAATTTTTTATTTCAAAATAATAAAAGTCTTCAGATACTTTTTAACTGCTTTCCTGCCATCCACTGAAAGATAATAATAATAATTTATTATTTCAAAATAATAAAAAGTCTTCAGATACTTTTTAACTGCTTTCCTGCCATCCACTGAAAGACTACAGCAGCTTTCTCTCTGTCTGGTTGCCTGGAAACATAGAGCTGGAACTAATGGAACTAGTCCATCGTCCACACTTTGCTCCTAGTCTTAACCTTCACGAACGTCTCCAGGTTATGAGCATAGGTATGCAACTACTTTGGGCATCTGATTTCAGTTGTAGATAGTTTGATCTCTGTGGCAAAATCACTTGATGATGAGAAATCCCTGAACTACATGTTCAGATTCTACCTGTCCCCTAAAGTTCTTATTAAATATGGAACAACAAAGGAAGACAGTCATTCTTTTGGATTACAACTCAGTCAGCATAATACCAACCTTGACTGATGTTCACCCTTCTGAACCCAACAGAAGTCTTCAGGATCTATTTGTCATTCCACTGCTAATCTTTTGCCTGTAAATCCTACTGTACATCATATGAAACATGTGGTTATTACCAAAGCCCTTTTGTTAGACAACTCTTCAACATATTGTATATATATTTTTATATTGCATAATATTTGTCTCCTCAATCTGGAATGTAAGATCCATGAAGGCAGAGATTACTCTGCCTCTTTCCTTTTTTATATCCCAGTTCTATAACACGGTAGTCACTTTAAGTATATATTTTGAAAGAATGAATGAAAATATGGAAATATGGATAAACGGAATAAGTATAAAAAATTATAGGCAAAATCTTTGACTAAAATTTTATGAACTTAATAAAATGTATATATGTATACAAAGTATACATATATATGTGTATATATATGTATAGGGCATATGTGAGCTATTTATTTACAATGTCCATATATATAATACATTTATTTAAAATGTCTATATATATACATGTATATATATATATAATGAAAAGTTACAAAACAAACTGAACAAAGACAGACAGTTCATATCCTACATACGTGGAGTTTGAATAATCTGATAAGAACATATAAAATTATAATAAATGGGATATTTTTTAAGCAAGAGGAAATGGAAGTGCATATACCTTTTCAAGTTAGTGTTTTTATTTTCTTCAGATATATACGCAGAAGTAGAACTGCTGAATCATATGGTAGTTTTAATTTTTTGAGAAACCTCTATACTGTTTTCCATAAAGGCTATTCCAATATATATTTCCAACAACAGTGCACAAGGGTTCATTTTCTCCATATTCTTATCATTATTCTATTTCATTATTTTGCATGTGAATATCCAGTTTTCCCAGCCCCATTTATTGAAGAGACTATAACTTTCTTATACCTCAGTAGAGCTGGAAAAAAATTTTAAAATAGAACAAAAAAAAAGGCAAGAGTAGTAAAATAATAAAATAAAATAAAATAAAATAAAATAAAATAAAATAATAAAATAAAAGAGACGTATGAAAGTAGTGGCTCTACTAATAAAGCTGGGTAAAATAATAAAATTATCGTTGTACATGTTTTAATATTAAACAAAACAATAACATCTTAATTAAAAATACATACTGCTAAAACAGTATTACAATAAAAATTGTATTAAATTTAATATATATGTAAATGAAAGTTTACTTAAGCAAGGACAAGACCAAATAAAAATATATAATCATTCTTTTTAATAATAAGTCCCAAGATAATACTGTTTCTTTTTTTTTTTTAATGTTTATTGGGGCACCTGTGTGGTCTAGTTGGTTAAGCATCCAACTTCGGCTCAGGTCATGATTTCACCACTGGTGAGTGCAAACTGCAGGTCAGGCTCTGTGCTGACAGCTTAGAACCTAGAGCCAGCTTCAGATTCTGTGACTCCTCGCTCTCTGCGTCTCCCCAGAATAAAGAAACGTTTAAAAAATTGTTTAAAAATGTCTCTTTACTTTTGAGAGAGAGAGCGTGAGTGGGGAAGGGGCAGGGACAGGGACATGGGATCCGAAGTGGGATCTGTACTGATAGCAGTGAGCTTGCTGCAGGGCTCAAACTCAGGAAAGGCGAGATCATGACCTGAGTCAAAGTTAGCCCCCTAACCTACTGAGCAGCCCAGGTGCCTCAATACTGTTTTCTTTATTGCTGACAGAGATTGAGTGTTCCAATCTTGAAAGGTTTGAAAAAAATCAGTAAGCTTTTCTGTATGCTAAGAAAATAACAAAACACAGCACATAAAACATATATAGGAAGATAAACCTACTATAAAATATACTTAGATTTGATAAACTACTAAAATTTGATTTTTTATACTTTACACTTTTTTATAAGTACACCTAATGACATAAAAATGATTTCCTTTTTTATTGCATACTCCAATAAATAAAAAAATGGTATGTAGGTATATTGTAGGTATATGTGTATACACGTACATACACACACACATATGGATAGGTAGATAGACCCAGAAATGCAGGAAGGAAAAATAATAAACAGAAAAAAAGATCAATATTGATAAAGCAAGTTGTTAAGAGAAAAGATCTGTCTTTATTTGTTATGAATATTATACACTAAAATATAATGTGAATATTTCTAAAATATAATCTATTTAAATAAACTGAAAGCAAGAAAGTAACAAATTGCCTATACAATGTTTTCAGTCTTTATTCAGTGAAAGGAAAAAATAACATGTGTATGTATATATACATATATGTATATATCATATAATTATTATCTTTATTTCAAAAGAATTATTAAAGTCATTAGCTAATCATTCATATAGTAAATCTTACAAAGAGTTTTCATTATCAAAGCAGAGCAAAAGTATTCAATAAAATTAAAACATAAATAAATAATTTTAAAAACAACAAAAATTATAATTCACCAATTATCTCAAGAGACAATCTCTTGAATGACAAAAAGAATTAAGAATTTTTAGGGCATAGCTCAAAATAAATAAAAAGAGAAATAATAAAAGGACAACAATATCCGTGTAAGACTTAATCACAGATACTAAGAATTAGCACCACTCTATACTTAATGGATTTCAAAATGTTTTAATATTGGACAATTTTCTAGAAATATACATAATATCAAAATTTATCAAAAAGAGTTATAAAGCATAAAGATATTTATAAATCAATGAAGACATTGGCCAAATTTATTTCTCGAAATATGCTGTGATCTTGACAGATTTAAGAGCAAGAGTTAGCATATTTGAAGGTGTATTAACAGTATGTGATAGATTCACTTGCAGAGAACAGAATCTATCCCAGCTATTTTCATGGGAATAATAAATCATAATGTATTGTAGAATTGTTGAATGATTTACAGAATTGAACAGGTATTGTAAAACTAAAATAAAAAAAAAAAAATGAAGCTTTCTTAGCTTCTAGGAACAACTCCCAGAGCCAAAGTGCACACTCTAGAATTTTTGCCCTGACATAAGCTAGAAAGTGTTTAATCAAGAATCTGTCACTGAAGTATTGTTTCTTGAATTATACCTCTTCCTCCATGACCTGGAGCATGATATGGGTGTTCTGTACTTTTCTCTTTGTCCATATGAAGTTAAAGGTTTGGCAAAAGTAACTCGGATACAGCTCAATAGTAAAACCTAATGGTTCTTGGACTATGCTTGCTAATACAGAAAGGTCAGAGTCATCAAATTAATGGCCTTCTTCTCATAATGCTCTATTTCTATGTTATAAAACACCTGTATATTCACCTTATTCGTGCAACCTACGTCACATTTGAAAATATAAACCAAGACAATCTGAGATATGTATTCTTCCATACCAAAAACGAAACAGACAAAACAAAGCTCTACAACACAAAAAAAGAGAAAGGTGATATGGTTAATGAGCTGGTGGAATAATTCTCAACATTTTGCTCCAAGGAATGCTTCACATAGAATTCCAAAAGACTATTGTTTAGGTTGGCTATATTTATGGACAGTTTATATGAACAAATAAAACTGAATTTTGAAGATATTATCTTATTTTAAAATTAAGAATTATAAATTGCAAATGGAATTTACAAACATGAATAATTGAGATTTTTAAAGAGATAGAAACTTTCAGCAATGTTTATTATTAGGGAACACCTAAGTGTTTGCTTAATACAGAATCATAATTATTGAAAAGAATATAAAATAATTGCTTCGATATAGATACGGGGAAAAAACAATGGCACAGGTTTAACTGAAAAGTCGAATTTTAAAGTAATATATATGATGAACTTGCTTTTATATTATACAGTGGGAGACAATTCATGTATTTATGTTTACATGTAAGGAAATGACATTAAGATATATAACACATTACTAATATTGGTGTTATCTGCATGTAAATTACATTAAATATTGATTCCTGAAAGAACTCATACTACTCAAGTGGCTTATCCTCACAGAAGAGTTTTGTTAGGCAAAGGATATGTATAGCAATAGCAGAAGATATATTTTTATCAAAAGGGGTTTAGAGATCTCAAGAGGAAATTTATCTTTGTCCTTCCTCTCCTGCATCACATGGGATTCATGTTGTCTCCAGGCTGTAAACAACCATCAACGCATGTGTGAAGCATCTAGGTACCCCAAAGTCAGCTCAAGGTGGGAGTTGTTTTTGTTTTTGTATTTTTAATATTCAATTTATAATATTTTTCAAATTATAATTTTTGTATTAATTTTTTAAAAATTACATTCAAGTTAGCTAACATATAGTGCAACAATGATTTCAAGAGTAGATTCCTTAATGCCCCTTACCCATTTAGCTCACTCCCCCTCCTATAATCCCTCCCATAACCTTCTGTTTGTTCTCCATATTTAAGAGTTTCATGTTTTTGTCCTCCTCTCTATATATTATTTTTGCTTCCATTCTCTTATGTTCATCTGCTTTGTATCTTAAAGTCCTCATATGAGTGAAGTCATATGATATTTGTCTTTTTCTGACTGACTAATTTCATTTAGCATGATACCCTCTAGTTCCAACCACACAGTTGCAAATAGCAAGATTTTGTTCTTTTTGATTGCCAAGTAATACTCCATTGTATATATATATATATATACATATATATATATACCACATCTTCTTAGGCCACTCATCTATTGGTGGACATTTGGGCTCTTTCCATACTTTGGCTATTGCTGATAGTGCTGCTATAAACATTGGGGGTGCATGTGTCCATTTGAAACAGCATACCTGTATCCCTTGGATGTATACCTAATAGTGCAATTGCTGAGTCATAGGGTAGTTCTATTTTTAATTTTTTGAGGAACCTCCATACTGTTTTCCAGAGTGGCTGCACCAGTGTGCGTTCCCACCAGCAGTGTAAAAGAGATTCTCTTTCTCCACATCCTCGCCAGCATCTGTTGTTTCCTGAGTTATTAATATTAGCCATTCTACCTGGTGTGAGGTAGTATCTCATTATGGCTTTGATTTGTATTCCCCTGAAGATGAGTGACATTGAGCATCGTTTCATGTGTCAGTTGGCTTTCTGGATGTCTTCTTTGGAGAAGTGTCTGTTCATGTCTTTTGCCCATTTCTTCACTGGATTATTTGGTTTTTGGGTGTTGAGTTTGATAAGTTCTTTATAGGTTTTGGATACTACCCCTTTAGCTGATATGTCGTTTGCAAATATCTTCTCCCATTCCGTCAGTTGCCTTTTAGTTTTATTGATTGTTTCCTTTGCTGTGCAGAAGCTTTTTATTTTGATGAGGTCCCAATAGTTCATTTTTGCTTTTGTATCCCTTGCCTCTGGAGACTTGTTGAGTAAGGAGTTGCTGCTTCCGAGATCAAAGATGCTCTTGCCTGCTTTCTCCTCGAAGATTTTGATGGCTTCCTGCCTTTCATTTAGGTCTTTCATACATTTTGAGTTTATTTTTGTGTATGGTGTAAGAAAAATCATTACATTCAAGTTAGTTGAGGAGACTAATTCACCACTTGCTGAGGAGACTGTCTTTATTCCATTGGATATTCTTTCCTGCTTTGTCAAAGATGAGTTGGTCATATGTTTGGGTCCATTTCTGGGTTCTCTGTTCTGTTCCATTGATCTGAGTGTCTGTTCTTGTGCCAGTACCATACTGTCTTGATGATTACCGCTTTGTAGTAGAGGTTAAAGTGTGGGATTGTGATGCCTCTCACTTTGGATTTCTTCTTCAATATTACTTTGACTATTCAGGGTCTTTTCTGGTTCCAAACAAATTTTAGGATTGTTTGTTCTAGCTCTGTGAAGAATGCTAGTGTCATTTTGAAGGGTATTGCATTGAATATGCAGATGCCTTTGGTTAGTATTGACAATGTAACAATATTTGTTCTTCCTATCCAGGAGCATGGAATATTTTTCCTTTTTTTTTTCCATTTTTGTTATGTCTTATTCAATTTCTTTCATAAGCTTTCTATAGTTTTCAGTGTATAGATTTTTCACCTCTTTGGTTAGATTTATTCCTAGGTATTTTATGGTTTTAGGGGCAATTGTAAATGGAATCGATTCCTTGATTTCTCTTTCTGTTGCTTCATTATTGGTGTATAGGAATGCAACCAATTTCTGTGCATTGATTTTATATCCTGCCACTTTGCTGAACTCATGGATCAGTTCTAGCAGTTTTTTGATAGAATCTTTTGGGTTTTCTATATAGAGTATCATATCTGTGAAGAGTGAAAGTTTGACCTCCTCCTGGCCAATTTGATGCCTTTTATTTCTTTGTGTTGTCTGATTGCCAAGGCTAAGACTTCCAATACTATGTTGATTAACAGTGGTGAGAGTGGACATATCCCTGTCTTGTTCCTGACCTTAGAGGGAAAACTCTCAGTTTTTCCCCATTGAGGATGATATTAACATTTGGTCTTTCACTTATGGCTTTTATGATCTTAAGGTATAATCCCTCTATCCCTACTTTCTTAAGGGTTTTTATCAAGAAACAATGCTGTATTTTTTCAAATGCTCTCTCTGCATCTATTGAGAGAATCATGTGGTTCTTGTCCTTTCTTTTATTGTTTTGTGGATATCGAACAAGCCCTGCATCTCAGGTATAAATCCCACTTAGTCGTGGCAAATATTTTTTTGATATATTGTTGGATCTGGTTGGCTAATATCTTGTTGAAGATTTTTGCATCTACGTTCATTAGGGAGACTGGTGTATAGTTCTGTTTTTAGTGCAGTCTTTGTCTGGTTTTGGAATCAAGGTAATGCTGGCTTCATAGAAAGAGTTTGGAAGTTTTCCTTCCATTTCTTTTTTTTGGAACAGCTTCAAGAA
The DNA here is from genome assembly GCA_030068075.1 of Paguma larvata. Lineage (NCBI taxonomy): Eukaryota > Metazoa > Chordata > Mammalia > Carnivora > Viverridae > Paguma > Paguma larvata. The sequence goes on from CM057832.1 coordinate 54,752,016, forward strand.
AATAAGTTTTAACTCTTCCTTAAATGTTTGGTAGAATTCCCCTGGAAAGTCATCTGTCCTGGACCCTTGTTTTTTGGAGGTTTTTGATGACTAATTCGATTTCTTTACTGGTATGGGTCTATTCAAATTTTCTATTTCTTCCTGTTTCAGTTTTGGTAGTTTATATGTTTCTAGGAATTTGTCCATTTCTTCCGGATTGCCCATTTTATTGGCATATACTTGCTCATAATATTCTCTTATTATTGTTTTTATTTCTGCTCTGTTGACGTCATTCTCTTTCATTCTTTATTTGATTTATTTGGGTCCTTTCCTTTTTCTTTTTGATCAAACTGGCTAATGGCTTATCAATTTTATTAATTCTTTCGAAGAACCAGCTTATGGTTTTATTGATTTGTTCTACTGCTTTTTTTGTTTGTTTGTTTGTTTGTTTGTTTTGGTTTCAATGGCATTGATTTCTGCTCTAATCTTTATTATTTCCTGTCTTCTGCTGGTTTGGGGTTTTATTTGCTGTTCTTTTTTCAGCTCTCTGAGGTGTAAAGTTAGGTTGTGTATCTGAGACCTTTCTTCCTTCTTTAGGAAGGCCTGGATTGCTATATACTTCCCTCTTACGCCTGCCTTTGCTACGCCCCAGAGGTTTTGGGCTGTCATTTTCATTGGCTTCCATGTATTTTTTAAATTCTTCCTTAACTTCTTGGTTAGGCTATTCGTTCTTTAGTGGGATGTTCTTTAGAGTCCAAGTATTTGTTATCGTTCCAAATCTTTTCTTGATGTTGATTTCGAGTTTCATAGTGTTGTTGTGTGAAAATATGTATGGTACGATTTTAACCTTTTTGTACTTATCGAGGGTTGATTTGTGTCCCAGTATGTTATCTATTCTGGAGAATGTTCCATGTGCACTGGAGAAGAATGTATATTCTGTAGCTTTAGGATGAAATATTCTAAATACATCTGCTAAGTCCATCTGGTCAAGTGTGTCATTTAAAGCCATTGTTTCCTTGTTGATCTTCTGTTTCAATGTTCCGTCCATTGCTATAAGTGTGGTGTTGAAGTTCCCTAGTATTATGGTATTATTATCAATGATTTTTTTTTATTTATGTGAGTAATCGATTTATATATTTGGGTGCTTCCACATTTGGACCATAAATGTTTACAATTGTTATGTCTTCTTGGTGGATAGACCCCTTAACTATGATATAATGCCCCTTTTCATCTCTTGTTACAGTGTTTAATTTTAAAGTCTATTTTCTGATGTAAGTATAGGTACTCCGGATATTTTGGTGACAATTAGCATGATAGATGGTTCTCTATTCCCTTACTTTCAATCTGAAGGTGTCTTTAGGTCTAAAGTGGGTCTCTTATAAACAGCATATAGATGGATCTTGTTTTCTTATCCATTCTGTTACCCCTATGTCTTTTGATTGGAGCATTTAGTCCATTGACATTTAGAGTGAGTACTGAAAGGTATGAGTTTATTGCCATTATGTTTCTTATAGAGTTGGAGCTTCTGGTGGTGTTCTCTGGTCTTTTCTATTCTTTGTTGCTTTTGGTGTTTTTATTCCCCCCCACCGTGTTTCTCCCCTTAAGAGTCCCCCTTAAAATATCTGGCAGAGATGGTTTTGTGGTCAAGAACTCTTCTAATTTTTGTTTGTCTGGGAAACATTTTATCTCTCCCTCTGTTTTGAATGACAGACTTGCTGGATACAGAATACTTGGCTGCATATTTTTCCAATTCAGTACATTGAGTATGTCTTGCCACTCCTTTCTGGCCTGCCAAATTTCTGTGGATAGACCTGCTGCAAACCTAATCTGTCTTCCCTTGTAGGTTAAGGAAATTTTTCCCTTGCTGCTTTCATGATTCTTTCCTTGCCTGAACATTTTGTGAATTTGACTATGATATGCTTTGCTGATGATCGGTTTTTGTTGAATCTTGTGGGAGTCCTCTGTGATTCCTGTATTTTGATGTCTGTGTCTTTCCTCAGGTTAGGAAAGCTTTCTGCTATGAGTTGCTAACATAACCCTTCTACCCCTTTCTCTCTCTTTCATCTTCTGGGACCCCTATGATTCTGATGTTCTTTCTTCATGAGGAGTCACTGAATTCTCTTACTCTTAAATTGTGCTCTTTTGCTTTATTCTCCCTCTTTTTTTGTGCTTCATTATTCTCCATAAGTTTGTCCTCTATATTGCTGATACTCTGCTCTGCCTCCTCCATCCTTGCCGCTGTGGTCACCATTCGAGATTGCATCTCAGTTATAGCATTTTTTTTCCACCCTGACTAGCTTTTACCTTTTTTATTTCTGAAAAGAGGGATTTTAATCTATTTTCGACCCCAGCTAGTATTCTTATGATTGTGATTCTAAATTCTGGTTCAGACATCTTGCTTGTATCTGTGTTGGTGAAGTCTCTGGCTGTCGTTTCTTCCTGCTCTTTTGGGGTGAATTCCTTCCTTTTGTTATTTTGAAGGAAGAATAGAAATTAATAAGGTAAAAACAAATTTAAATGAAAAAATTGAAGAAAAACACACACACCCACACAAAATTGAATCAAAGATGCTAGATCCTAGGTGTGTTTTGGTCTGGTTATTGAAAGGAGCTTGGTTGTTTAGAGGGGGAAAAAAAGGAAAAAGAAGAAAAAGAAGGAAGAAAGAAAAAAAAGTAAACATTTGAAAATTTGGAAAATGAATGCGATGAAATAGGTTAATGGAGAGGAGCTTGACTGTAGAAAAAAGACGAAAAATTACAATTCAAAAATTAAATACAACAACCCTTACAAAATCAAATAAATGATGGAAGTATAATAGAATTTTTAAAATTTACAAAAAAGTGAATATTTAGAAGAAAAAAATAAAGGATAATATTTTAATAAAATTTGAAAATAAAAATAATGTTTTCCTTTCTGTATTCAAGTAAAAGAAAAGAAAATAAAAGAAATAAGAAATATAAAGAAATAAAAGGAGAAAAGAAAAAAGAAAATTGAATAGCTGGACCAGCAAACTGTCTGAAATAGGATTGATATCACATTGTTTTCCCCTATAGGTGAAACATGAAGCGCTTTATAGTGCATAAACTAATCAGAAGAGATTTATGGTGTTCTTGTAACCGGAGGTTGGCTTAGTGTAATGGCTCTGTTCTCCAATAGATGGCGCTGCTTGGCTTACTGCAATGGATCATCGTGGTGCCTTTAGGTGTGTGTGCGCATGCTTTAGCGGGGTGAAAATGGCATCACCCAGTCACCCAGCTTTGCATCAGAATTTTGTCTCCAGTTTCCATCGCTCCCCACTTTTACTCTGTCCATGACTTCACTGCCAGGTTGCCCAGCGGCACCTCCCTCCTGAGTTTTATCTGAGATGCGGCTGTGCTTGCTGACCCCTGACTTCTGAGGACTGTGGCTTTGACTCACTCAGATCCTCTGGGTGAGGGTCTCACTGAGAAATGGTCAGGTGCCGGCCAAACCCCTAAATGCTTGCTGGACCTTGCTGCTGCTGATATCCAGAGACATGTGGCTAGGTGTAAGCCTACCCCAGAAAAAGTTCACGCTACCATGTATCTCCAGTGTTTCCGGGATTATGGAAAATCACTCCTGGCCCGAGGACCTCCCGGACCCACTCTTCTCCTGGGAATTAGCCCCTCCTGCCAGAGGACTGTCAGGTATTTTGAACTGCAGAGTTTCAGACTCTGCGGTCCCCCTGTTTATAGAGTCTTAATGGGATTTAAACCCTCTCCTTTCTCCTTTCATCCTTTTTAGTACAGTCCCTGTGGCTGTTTCCACTTTTCTACTTTCTCTCCGGCTATTTTGTGGGGTGTGCTTTTCCTGTACTCTCCCCCGTCTCCATCCTCTCTCCATAAGCAAAAACAAGTCCCTGCCTTCTGCGGCTCCTCTCTCCCCCAGATTGCCTCTCGCATCACATACCTGCTGAGTTTTGTGGTTCACGTTGTGCAGATTATTGTCATTCCTCAAATCCGTTTTCTAGGTGTGCAGGATGGTTTAGTGTTGATCTGGCTGTATTTCATGTACGTGAGACAAAAAAAAGACTCCCAAGCTGTTCCACCATCTTGGCTCATCCTATTGTAAAATTTTTTTACCTTTATTTATTTATTTTGAGAAAGAGAATCCGAGTGAGTGGGGGGAGGGCAGAGGGAGAGGAAAGGAGAGATTCCCAATAAGGCTTTCTGCTGTCAGTGGCAGACTCCTAAAAAGGCTAAATCACACAAACCCTGAGATCATGACCTGAGCTGAAATCAAAAGTTGGATTCCTAACTGACGAGCGATTCATGGCCCCCAAGGATTTTATATTAAGTAATATTTTAAGTAATATCTATACTCGATGTGGGGCTCAAACCTACAACCCTAAGATCAAGAATCACATGCTCCACTGACTGAGCCCGCCTGGCATCCCAACAAGGTGGAGGTTTCTCGTACTGAACTTGATATTAAGCACTTTCCTGTTACCTAACCTGTCTTAAAAACCAAATACCACTAGGAGTCTCCAAAACCAGGTATAAATAAAAAAATAAGAATTATATATCCTGTCCTGAAACAACCTACTGACTGAAGACATAGAAAGTCATTTCTCTTTGATTAATATGGGGCACCTGGGTGGCTCAGTCGGTTAAGTGGCCGATTTCAGCTCAGGTCATGATCTCACAGTCTGTGAGCTTGAGCCCTGCATCTGGTTCTGTGCTGCCGGCTCAGAGCCTAGAGCCTGCTTCGGAATCTGTGTCTCCCTCTGTCTCTGCCCTTCCCCTGCTCACGCTCTGTCTCTATGTCTCTCAAAAATAAATTAACGTTAAAAAATTAAAAAAAGAAAGTAATTTCTCTTTGATTAATATATTCCGTGGAGTTAGTCAAGGGTCACCATCATACTCCAGGAACAAGGAAGCTAAGCATGTTGTCAATCTATACCAACTGAAATTAATCCATACTATATCACCTATACTCATACTTCTCTGTCAAGGCCTTTCCATTATGGAGAGATTTTCATCTTCGTTTAGTACAGTTTTATATTTTTGTAACAGTGATACAGAATGGAAATCAATAACACTCAAATGATCAAATTGAACATTCGTAATAATTAGTGAGTTGTGTGTATTGATCTAAACACAAAACAAAATAAAACAAAACAAGCCATGCTCTAATCCATGCGTAAGTTTTCTCACATTGTTGCACCATATTAACAATTCACTTACACTCTTCGTCTACTCTAATTTGAACTTTCTAATCAGCTTGAGCTGATATATTTCTACCATATAAAATTTTATCTCCTTTTAAAAATGACTAGGAAAATCATCGAAATGTCTTTGTAATTGCAAACTGAGTAATAAGAGAACATACACTTTTACATACATTATGAATATAATTTTCATAAGAATATACATACAGGTTTTCTGCTTCCACTTATGATGTAAAAAGCTTCAAAGAAGGTCACTTTAAACCTAAATATGACAAAAGCTGTAAAAACCACAAAAATTATAACTTTCCTGTAGCTGTTAGTAAGCAGTGGTCTTAAGACAACCATATAGGGGTTCCTGGGTGGCTCAGTCGGTTAAGCGGCCGACTTCAGCTCAGGTCATGATCTCACAGTCTGTGAGTTCGAGCCCCACATCGACTCTGTGCTGATGGCTCAGAGCCTGGAGCCTGCTTCCGATTCTGTGTCTCCCTCTCTCTCTCTGCCCTTCCCCTGCTCACATTCTGTCTCTATGTCTCTCAAAAATAAATAAAAATGTTAAAAAAAAAATTAAAAAAAAAGACAACCATATAATCTGATTTTCAAAGAGACAAAAGCTCCCCTAAGGAAAAAATGGACACAGAAACATTTCATCTGAGACACAGATTAGGAGGAAAAAAATACCAGCATCTATCCAGTAGGTAAGAAATAAATCAGGTAAAATGTTAATGAACAACTAAATGTTATAGACGGGCTAGCATATAAGTCCAAGATATTTGGAGTCTCCAGGCACAAAGTGGGTTTTCACCCTCCCACAATATTTTTTTTCCCACAGAACCCCACCAGGTACTCTCAAGAAATAATAGGTGCAGAGCAAGATCCCAGAAAAAGCAAGTTCAGGTACACAGGAAGTGATCAACTACTTGAAAGGAACAGGGACAAAAACCGCACACTTCCCAAAGTGCTTCTTTCCTAAGAAGAAATGTCAAAATGTTGGGTTACAAACAAGTCCTCTCAAAGGGATTGATCGTTTATGTGAAGGACAGGTACCTATCCTTGCCACTTCCTCTGAATCCTACCTCCTTAAGCCAGTAGAAAATGGAACAAAAACCTGCAACCCTTTCCCCCATTATTAGGGCTCGAAGATGTGTTGCAGTTGGGAGAAGGGTATAAAAGTAACTCTATTCCTTGTTGTGAATAAGGAAACCATCTTACCCATAAGATACAGTGATGGTTAGTTTATATGTCAACTTGGCTAAGTTATATACCTAGTTATTAAAAACCACACTAACTTAGAAGTCCCTGTGAAGGAGTTTTGTGGATTTGATGGACATCTACAATCACTGGCTTTAAGTGCAGGAGATTATCACCAATATTCTGAGTTTATCGAAAGGATTCATCCAATCACATGAAAAGTTTCAAGAGCAAAAGCTCTCACGAGGTTTCCTGAGAAGAAAAAACAAATCTGGCTGTGCACTGCAATCAGGCCCTAAGAATTCCTGGTCTGCTGGCCTGCCTTACAGATTGTGTACTTCCTAGTCAGTCCACACAATCGCATAAATCAATAACTTTCCATAAATCCCTTTTATATGTACACATGTTTCCGACTGCTTCAGTTTTCTGATAGAACCCTAACACAAATTTTGGTCCTGAAAGTGGTTCTAGAGAAAGACAATCTTAAGGATGAATTTTCTGAATTGGTTCCATTTTTTCTGGAATTGGTTCTCTAGTCTGATTACATTTAAAGTCACTTAAAGACTCTTATTTCCAGTGGTGAAGAGGACATTGGTAGTTCATAGCATGACCTTGCAAATTACCGCTGATTCTACTTACTGTGAAGTGAGACAATGGGCCCATACCCATAGAATTTCCAGTATTACCATGTTTTTCATCTCCCTGAAAGAGCTGGCTTGATAGACCTATGGTATGATCTTTTGAAAACTGAAATACAGTGCTAGCTACCTGAAAATATCTTGCAGGGATAGGACAATGTCCTCTACAAGGTCGTATATACTCTAATACTCCCATATATGGTGCTCCTTTCTCATTACCACAATTCTCAGGTCCAGGAATCGAGGAGTAATCACTACTACCACTAGTGATCCACTAGAAAAATTTGTACTTCCTGTCCCTATCATCATTTACACATCTGACCTAGATGTCTTACATCCAAAGAGTAGAATACTGCCAGTAGGAGACACCGATGATTCCATTAAAGTAGAATTTAAATCACATGTGCACTCAGAGTCTCTCATGTCCCTGAATTAACTGGCAAAGTAAGGAATTACTATACTGACTGAGGGCATTGATCCTGTTAGCAAGGAAAAACTGAAATGCTAGTACATCATGGAGGTAAGGATTAATATGTCTGGAATACAGGACATCTCTTAAGGGATCTCTTAGTAATTTCTATAATTGAAATCAATGAAAAAGTACAACTCAATTCAGACAGTATTGCTAATTGCCCAGACCCTTAAGAATGGTTTGAGTGATCCCACCAGGCAAAGAACCGTGACCAGCTGAGGTGCTTACTAAAGCCAAAGGAAATATGGAATGAATGCATGGTTGAAGAAGATAGTTTAAACACCAGCTATGACCATGCAAACAGTTGCAGTAACAAAGCATATAACTATTATTGATATTCTTCTTCCTTACTTTGTTATAAAGAGTTCTGAATCATTAAGCAAATGATCTTTCTTTACTTCCTTATTATATAATAAAATATATATTAATAGTAGCCAAATCACAGTATTTAAATTTCAGGATTTCAAGGAAAGTGAATATCACACAAAGTCTTTGCATTCTTTTATGGAGAAGGAGGTCAGCACATTTTTAGTTGTACACACAGAATAGTTCTATAAGGTGGAAATTTAACTTCATTATTGTTTTTGTTCAGAGATTAAGTTTGGTTTAAGGATATGTATATGGGTGCCAAGAGCTGATTTTAAGTACAGGAAATTATCGTTGAAAATCTGGGTGGATTTCATTTAATCAGATGAAAAGCTTTAAACACAACATGGAGCTTTTCCTGAGAAGAAGATAATCTACCTGTACATTATGCTGTCAGTTCCTGTCCAAGAGTTTCCAGTCTGCTCACCTTGGCCTAAGAATTTCAGTCTTGCTTAGCCAGATTTTATTTATAATTACTTATTATTTGTAAATTAAATATAATATAAATATTGCATAATACTGCATATACAATAATAATATTGTGTATATAATATATTGCATAAATAATATAGTGCATACTACATTGCATGTATAACAATACTGCTTCATTTTCTGAGTAGAACCCTGACATATAGATTCTTTAAAAAATTTTTAATGTTTATTTTTGAGAGACAAAGAGAGACAGAGCATGAGCAGTGTGTGTGTGGGTGAGGGGGAGGTAGAGAGGGAGACACAGAATCCTAAACAGGCTCCGGACTCTGAGCTGTCAGCACAGACCCTAACGTGGAGCTCGAACAATGGACTACAAGATCATGAGCTGAAGTGGGATGCTTAATTGACTGAGCACCAACCAACCCCAAGAAAACTGTTCTATCACTGATGGAGAAACACAAAACTCCAGCCCAAGACCACCAACAGGATACAAGAAAGAATTTTGCTGCCACAAAGAAAAAGAACAAGAATTTTGAGAAATCCTCATGCCTGCAGCTCAAATCCACAGGGCATGCCTGAGTATGAGGCTAGACCAAGACCAAAATGAAGGCGTATTTTCATAATACAAGTCTAATACGGTGTAACAGGTAACACTAGTCTGTTTTGGAGAGGGTTTAAGAGTGTGAAGAGAAATGTTCTGAGGTACAAATGTGGAGAGACAAGGCTGAAAGTAAAATGCTACCACTGAATAAAACTTTCTGGATTACCTGAGCCAAATCTGATCACAGAGTAATATACTACTTCTGGAGGAACATATAACCTATGGATACTGAGGATAATAACAGCAAAGCCAAAACCAGAAATAAAGTAAATCTAGCTCAACCTCTGGCTAGATGGACTCAACTCTACCACAAAAGCTGCTTTACAGATAAAGGGGTCTCTACTCTCTATACATGAAACAAAAATAAGATTATTAGGGGTGCTTGGGTGGCTCAGTTAGTTAAGTATCCGACTCTTGATTTCTGCTCAGGTCATGATCTCAAGCCCCACTTTGGGCTATGCGCTGAGCATGGAGTCTGCCTAAGGTACTCTCTCTGCCCCTACCCCTTGCTCATGTGCTCTCTCAAAAGAAAATAATATTATTAATATATTAGAGGATATAGAGGAAAAGATATATAAAATCCATTAATAAATGAGGAATCTCAGCAGAGAGATACAAATATAAGAACAAAGTCTGCCTTCCTCATTTTTTCCCTATGATCATTGTTTCGTATCTTAAATTCCACATGAGTGAAATTATACGGTATTTGTCTTTCTGTAACTGACTTATTTCACTTAGCATAATATTTTCTAGCTCTATTCATATTGTTACAAATGGCAAGATTTCATCCTTGCTCTGTGTGTGTGTGCGTGTGTGTGTGCGCGCGCGGACACACACACCACCATGTCTTCTTTATTTACCAAGAAACAGATTATAAACCATTGAGAGCAAATTGATGGTTACCACAGGGTGTGTGGGGGGATGGGGACTGCACTTGCTGTGATGAGCACAGGGAGTGTGTGTAAGTATTAAATTATACCCCTGACACTGATATTACACTGTGTAATTTAAATAAAATTATATATGTGTATGTATATATATGCATGCAAAATAGAATTATTAGGAAACAAAATAATCCACTGTGTCAGAAGTAAATAACTATTCAGTGTCTTCAAGTATGCTTTTCATAACTGAGGACAAAATAAAATTAGTGAGAGGGGAACATAAATTATTCAAACTGAAACGTAATGAAAAAATGAGAAAAACAGAATAGAATATACAAGACCTGTTGAGCACTATCAAATGGTCCGATTTGTAGGTAACCGGAGTCCCAGAAGAAGTGAGTGAGGATATATCATAAAACATATTTAAAGAGAAAACAGCCAATAATTTTACAAATATACTAAGATTTTTAATAAAATCCAAGAAGCTCAAAGAATCCCCAAGAAGGGTTAAAAACTCCCTGATACATACATCTTATATTTGAACTACTACAAATCAAATATAATAAGAAATTATTGCAAATATTCAGAGGGAAAAAAAGAAAGATATTATTCAGTGGAACAAAGCTAAGATTTACACTGAACATATTCTCATACACTATGCATGTCAAAAAACAAGTAACATCTTTAACATTAATCCTAAAATTCTTTACCTAGTGAAAATATATTTTAAAAATTATGGTGAAATGAACACTTTTATAGCAAATCAGTGCTATAGAAAATATAAAGACATTTCTTCAGAGAGAAGCAACAAGACAGAAGGCAGAAACCTGAACAAAGAGATGAAGGATTCCAGTAATGATAAATACAAACATTAATGTAAATAATTTTGTATTTTTCCTTTTAATTTTTTCAAGAGGTAATGATCTCTTAAACAAAATATCCAGTAGCAAGTAACAATGGTGTGCTTGCATGTCACATAGCTTATGTAAAGTTTGTGCCAATAATAGAACACAAAATGAGAGCGAATAATTGGACGTACGTTGTTTAAGGTTTTTCCTATTTATCTGAAGTGGAATAATATCATATGAAGGTAACTGGGTGAAACTTTAAAGTGTATATTGTAACCATTATGGCAACCGGTAAAATAAAAAAAAAGAGGAATGACAAAAAATCCAATAGTTAAAACAAAATGAAATTATTTTTAAAAATCTAGCTCAGAAAAGACAGAAAAAAGGGAAAAGGAAACAAAAAATTAATAATAATTTTAAAAAGGAAAGAATAACTAGTAAGATGTTAGATTTAAATTTGTCCATTGCAAAAATTATATTAAATTTGAATTAAGTGGCAGAGGTTGCCAGATTGGATTTAAAACATGAGAACCCAAATATACACCATCTTTGAGAAATTCATTTTTAATATAATGAAAGAGATTGGTGAAAACCAAAAATAGGGTAGAAAATACAGAGAATGGAAAAACTAAAAGAATCCTAGAATGTGTATATTAATACATAAAGTAAACATCAGAACAAGAATATTAACAGAGGGATAGAGAGGAATTGCATAATTATAAAAAGGAGGATTCACCAAGACAACATAACAACCCTAAATGTTTAGATACTAACAACAGAGCTTCCAAATACATGAAGCAAAAAAAAACTACTGAAGAAAGTAGACAAATTGACAATCACAGTTCAATTCTTCAACACCCCTCTCTCAGGAATCAATACAAAGGATACAAACAAAATCAGAAAGGATACAATCTTGAAAACACTACCAGTCAATTAGACTTAATTGAAGTTTACAGAACACTTCAATCAACAACAGTAAAATGCAAATTTATTTCAAGTCCACTTTGAATACCCACCAAAATACATGATATTTTGAACTATAAAAAACTAATAAAAATAAAATAAAAATCATAAAAATTTTTGAGACATCCACTGAAATAACCTAGAAGTTAAAAAAGAGATATACAGATAATGTATAAATATTTTTAAATCATATACTTATCAATAGTCCATGAGTCAAAGAAAAAGCCACAAAGAAAATTACAAAATGTTTCGAAATCAAAGAAAATGAAATAGCATGTATCAAAATCTGTTGAATGCAAATAAAGCAGAGCCTAGAGAGCTGTGTAAATTTAGAGACCTTCTATATTTTCTATATAAGCAATTACTGCTTACTTTAGAAAATAAGATGTTGGTCGTATCAAAGACCTAAAGACCACAAAGTGACATTTCTACTCATATTCTAGTCTCTGAAACCAATCATGTTAGCCCTGCTAAAATGCAGGATGATGAAAGATGTAATCTCAGGATGGGCATCTAGTTTCAACAATTCTACATTATAGAATGAACCATGTGTCTGTCAGCAAAATCCAAAGGTTAAACAGGTTTTTGTCTGAAAGTTTTCTACTCTCAGTTTACCTATGGTAAAGTATCCTGAAGAGTTAAGGAAGCACTCACCTTGACATCAGCCAATAGTAAGTGACCAAAAAATAAACCCTGGTTTTAGCTATACAAATTCATGAGTCTCTACACCTAGACTGGAGTTTGGAAGAGACTATCTTCTTGAATTTTACAAACGACCTCTCCAAATTCCATAGGCCCATTCCAGCAGAGCTTATTCATGGATCGTAATTTTTGTGTGCACGTGGGAGAACCCTTTCATGATATCCTTTCAGGAAACTTAACCCGCAGTGATTAAAAATCAGCATATAACTTAGGTCTCCAGATGATAGGAAGTCTGACACATTTCAATGCACTCATTCATCACTACTTTCTTCAATGGGTGACAGAGCCAGAGGAAATCTAAAATACATTGGTTATAAATCTGTACTCCATCCCCCAAAACAAATTAAAAAAAATCTGTACTCTGTCCAGAAATTCAAAAGACTTCTATATAAGGATATATGGCTTTTATTTTCCCTTTCAATCAAAGTCATACTTTTTGAGATGAGATACATTGTGAAGAGAATACAAATTAAGGTAAAAGGAAAATTTTATTTCTTATGTTACCTGATCAATGGGTATTTCATAAGTGACAAAGTGTTTTCCATAAAAACTCAAAGTGTTTAATAACAAAACATCCAGCCCTAATCCAAATACCATACACTAGGATTAAGAGTAAAGCGGTAAATATCTTAGATAAAATTAGGGAAATCTAGATGTCATAAATCACCTGAAGAAAAAAGGACCCAAAATTGTGATCATATGGATGATAAGTAATTCTCAGAAAACCACGGAATTCTGAGACATCGCCTAGCTTCAGATACCTATGACCCAGATTATGCATTGTGGCCAATAACAGAGTGCACTAAATATTTAGTATTAACAGGCTTATGTGATCTTATAGACTTTAAGGATAAGACTTATGACCGGATTATAGTAATAGAAGTGCATATAATGGGAAGTTCTGAAATAATGATAAGTTGAAAAATGTTATTAATTACATTTATCCATAAATAAATAAAAATACAGTGAAGATCATGTAGAATAAGACAAAGGAGACAAATTACATATTCATGAAAATATTTTTCAGAATACATAATTTAAAAAAGGGAATATGGAAAGTATCTTCTCAATGTAGATTGTGAAAGCGACTAAAGACGACATTTTGGAAATGAGGACAACAATTAGCTCAGCATGTTTATAATTCTCGTTTTGTTAAATGCATTTTTCAAATGAATCACAATTGAATAGTTTCAAGGGTAGACAAGTAATTTAATGAGCAAGGAATATAGTTGTTATCTTGGACTAAAGTTTAGAGAAAAAATCAAAATTCATTGATAAAGTAACCGCATCATCAGATTTGAAGGAATTAAAAAATGAAAAAAATTCAAAGTACAACTAGACTTCACAAAAGCAGCTACTTAAAAAAAAAGTTTATTTACTTTGAGAGAGAGAGAGAGAGAGAGTAAGAGAGAGAGCACCAGGACGGGTCAGATAGAGACGGAGACAGAGAATCCCAAGCAGGCTCTACATTGTCAGCTCAAGCCCCATGTGGGGCTAGAATTCACGAACAGTGAGATCATGACCTGAGCTGAAATCAAGAGTAGGACACTTAACGGACTGAGCCACCCAGGCACCCCTAAAACGCAAATACTTTTGATGAAAATGTTTATCAAAACCCAGATAACAGTCATTTATGGGACTGTTGTAAAAAACATGGGGTACACATTGTATTACCACAGTGGCTCTGTGAAATGTATTTGTACCATTTTTTTCAGTTTAAAAATAATTTTCTGTTGAACTACCTTATTTAGGGTTTAATTTTTTTAATTGTTACTTTGCCTTTTTAGAGCAATTTAAGTTCACAGAAAACTTGAGTGGAAGCTACAGAGATTTCCCATTTAACTCCTACCCCTACACATGTATAGCTTCCCAAATTATCCACATTCCCACCACAGTGGTACATTTGTTACAACTGATGAACCTACATTGACACATCTTAGTCACCCAGAGTCCACAGTTGACATTATGGTTCACTCTTAGTATTGTACATTCTGTGGGTTTTGACAAATGTATAATGACACATGACCATCATTATAGTATCATACAGAATATTTTCACTGACTTAAAAATCTGTACTCTGCTTAGTCAACCCGCCTCCCACCAGGTTACCCTTGGTAACCACAGGTCATTTTACTCTCTCAATAGTGTTCCCTTTTCCAAAATGTTGTATACTTGGAATCTTATACTATGTAGCACTTTCAGACTGCCTTCTTTCTTAATTAAACATTCCTCTATTTCTTTTTATGGCTTGAGGCTCATGTCATTTTACCACTCAATCATATTCTATTGTCTGGATATACTATGGTTTAAGGTTTACTCATATAATTTTTTTTAAAACCAAAAAAAAAATGTGATAAAGCATCTCTTTATTCTGAGAAGAATAAACATTATTCCTGGTTTCAGTTAAAAAAAAAAACTCAGATATTCTACCCAGTAGTGTTATTTTCTCAACTACAGTTCCACAAAAATCTGGTTCAGAATATAGCCCCAATGAATGGAGAAATTTTTTACCTGGTAATGATATTTTTAATGGTTGTTTAGTAAGACAATTTCACACGCATACCTTATAGAAAACATGACAGAAGGAAGTTAAGGCCTTGCAGTTAATGGACTGTACTTACAATTATAGTTCAGTTGGTTAAGTGACTGCAGGAAAATCAATTTATTCCACATCACTAGTGAATGCTATTGATATACATGGCAAAGTCTCCACTTATAGTACGTGTTCAAGAAATAAACACACTCAAAGAACAATTTTACTTCATATCATGTTGTGTTTCAGTGATTTTCTTACAATTCCTACTATCAAGCAGTATAAGCAATAGTTTCTGTAGATTCTATGAGAAGCAATGGTAGGAGGATTAACTATGGTTTCATACAGAAGTATAACTGTCTTTCTGGAATCATGCCAATTTCACAAAAGGAGGTAGAGAAGGTAACTTAAGAAAAAATAACAAAATGAAACTACTAAGATTTCTATTTTAAGTGTTTACAGAAATGCTTAAAATAGAAAATTCTCTACATTAAAAAAGGACATTACATTTTCATACATGCTGTATAAATTATTTTGGCATGCTGGCCAGCTTGTTTTTTTCCCCTTGGGAAGGAGGGAAAGTTGATTATTAATTCTGGATTATTAATTTTTTTCTGAAATGGTAAAACAGAAGAGCAGCTTATTGCCTTTAGCCATCTAATTTTAGTCAGTTCGTTTACCAGTTTGATCGCTTGGCATTCCTGTTTGCTCCCATGGTAAGGGTGGAAAGGTTCACAACACTCTTTTCTGAGGAACTGAAATGCTCTCAAAGGCCTTGCTTAAGAGACAAGTAATTAATGTGAGAAGAGTTTTGTTCTGTGCCACTTGAACCTTGGCCTTTCCACTAGAGCATTTGACAAGAGCGCTAAATCTGGTAGTAGCCTCTGGTTTATCCTATTATGGGTATTTGTGTCCCTTAAGCATTGGGCTGAAACCTCCAATTCATTTCCAAGAGACCTTGGACACCGACCAGATGGTAGTTTTTAAGTTAAAATAAAACTGAATTTAAACTTAAATCTAGATGTGAACTGTTCCATAGCACATTTCCTCATGACATATGGTTCTCCTTTACTAATTTTCTTACTATTGAGCCCAAAGAAACCTACAGTTATAGAAGTTCTAATTTATAAATAATTATAATATATTATTGATAACAAGATAGTCTCTATTTTTTAGATGTTGCTTTGATACTCTCTATAAATTACGTATTGAGACTCAGTCATACTTTGTCTACTATGTACCAGGTACTTCACATTCATCACACAATTTAACATTCCGAGTAATCTGCTGAAAATCCACCACCATTTTATAGGTGAAGTAACTATACTTTAAAGAGGTCAATTATTTTTTTGAAAACTCATAGCTACCAAGAAGTAGACACTTGATTTTTACAAAGACTTAGATAAAAGCCCACATGCTCAATCCACTAAATTTCATGTCTTTATAGTCTTCCACCAAAGTACCTTAATCATGTACAGATGTCAATGTTTAGCTTAAATAGCTCCCTGCAAGCTTAATATTTAATGGAAGTATCATATTTCACTTTGGAAATGATTTACACTTTGTATTACAGTATATGATACATTTGCAGTTGTTTTAAAAATATTCAAAATTACTTTCAGTTAATTAGAGATAAATTGATGTCCCCAGATGTTACATTGTTTATTCTGTTATTTTGTCCAAAAATTATACAGAGATTTGTACTTCTAAAATTATAGAGATATGTATGCCAGTTTGAGAAGCACAAAACACCACAACATGAAAAACAGATCGTATGAATAAGGCCATAGGGGTAAAAATGGGCTTGGGCTTTATGTGTAGGTGAGAAATATGGTACACAGGTACCTGTGCCAGGTTCACTAGTGTAGAACCATAAGTTATAGTAACTATCTTTAATTAATTACCTGCCAATTCATTTAAAAGATGATAGAAAACAACCATTCTATAAAGATTTTTTCAATGCAATCCAACATACTCTTTATTAAGTGATTAATAAAATGATTAGCATGATGCTGATGCTAAAATGGTACAAACATTTATAAAACATCTTTCTTTCACTCAAGATGCTGGCAACCTGGGAGAGGAGACAGACACATAAAACTATAATGTGGTAAGTACCATAATAGAAGCTTTGTAGAGGATACACAGGAATTATAAAAGAAAGTTTTGTATCTGGGAATGCTGTCTTCCCTAGGTGTTTAAGGATTTGGTATGGCAGAAGGGTGGAGAGTAACACACAGTTACAAAATAGCAGGATGTGTTTGTGAATGTTAAGTAGTTAAGCAGGCCTAACTGCAAAGGAATGCTCATGCTAGGGAAAAATGTGATGGGAGGAAGTGTAAAGTAGAATAAAAATAATAAGGTCCCCTTTGAATATTCACATGGCTTGCTGCACTTTTCTTCTATAAAACTCAATGTCCTTGTAATTACTTGTTCAGTGGCTGTCTTTTTTACTGGACTGAAAAATCAAAAAAAAAAAAAAATGCAAGACATGTGTCTTGTCATTTCCTGCTATGCACAGTTCCTGACACACAGCATGCATGAGGCTTTGGGAAATGTCCAGAGAAGGAAAAGGAACTATATATTTGATATGGCATGCCAGACAGTGATTAAAAAGTCATACTGTGGGAACTAGCACATGGAAAACAGTATCTTTAGAAGACCTAACTAGGAGTAATATGAAGGATGGCTTAGGTGGAGGGTAGATGAAATATTGGCTCACACTCAGAACTCACCTTTATGATGAAGAGAAGCCTGAAGAGAGTAGTGGTAGCACATGCAGAGAAGAAAAGAATGAATGAGAGACATGTTCAAGTTAAAATTGTCCAGAGTTTTGAAAGGAAGTTAAAAAAAAAGCCGAAGGGAAAACAAAACAAACAAACAAACAAAAAAAACAAGATAGAAAGAACACTATTAATTTCCAATCTGTAGGACAGGAGGGAAAAGGATGACTTGGAAGGAAGAAGAGCTAGTTTGGAGGAAGGACTTAACAAGATTCGGTAAGAAATGTAATTTAAAACTACTGAGGTTTGTTACTGAAGTAATTTATCTGCCTAGGATCTTTTGTTGATTACTTTATCATTGATGTGTTAAAAATCTCCTTGTTTAAAGATAACGCTGTAATTCTTTAACCTTGCTTTACTGATTCATAAATTTTGTTGTTGTGTTAAGCCACACTTCATGTGGTCTATTTAAACTTCTTCTTTTTTTTAATGTTTATGTATTTTTGGGAGAGAGAGACAGAGTGTGAGTGGGGGTGGAGGGGCAGAGAGAGAGGGAGACACAGAATCTGAAGCAGGCTCCAGGCTCTGAGCTGTCAGCACAGAGCCCCACGCGGGGCTTGAACTCACAAACCACGAGACCATGACCTGAGCCAAAGTCAGATGCTCAACCGACTATTTCCTTTGGAAATAGCTTATGTCTTAGTTAGACTGGTATAGAGTATGCCCTTGAAAATCTCCTCTGTCTAAACAATCAACAGTAGTAAAGGAACTTTGGATGCCTTCATTACACCATCTACTTTCTTCTTCCTTCCTTCCTTTCTTTCCTTCCTTCCCTTCCTTCCTTTCTTTCATTCCTTCCCTTCCTTCTTTCTTTCCTTCCTTCCTTCCTTCCTTCCTTCCTTCCTTCCTTCCTTCCTCCTTCCTTCCTTCCTTCCTTCTTTCCTTTTTCTTTCTTTCTTTCTTTCTTTCTTTCTTTCTTTCTTTCTTTCTTTCTTTCTTTCCTTCCTTCCTCCTTTCTCTTTCCATAAAACAACATTTCAACTTCTTTCTCTAGCTTTTTGCTTTATTTTGTTTAATGAGGGAAAAAACTGGTATACTACATTTGAAAAGTTTTTTTTTTTCCTTTGTTTGTTTGTTTTTTTTTTTCTTTCTGATAAAGAGGTCATGGGCCTACAGGTCTGAATCAATAGCATAAGCACATCAAGTTTTCTTAAGCCCTGGATGAAATGCAGAGGGAGACCGATTCAAAGACTCAATCTTTCTTCAAATGTTTTGCTTCTCCATGACCAAATGAGGATTATAATAATATTTACTTTGCTCTCTCTTAGGATCAGAGTTTTTCAAGTTGATTTTTAGAGTATGGAGGATGAGGTTTCAACTTCACTTGCAAAGTAAATTCTTAGCAAAAGAAGAACATAGATATTTTTAAAGGTGCTAGAAGAATCATAAGTGAAGCCAGATAAAATAAGAAAAATATAAACTTTTGACAATAAAGTAAAAATACGGTTACACCTAGAAGATATGTTTTTAAAATATCCTTTTTAAAAATTTATTTATTTTGAGACAAAAAGAGATAGAGAAAGAGTATGTAAATGCACATGAGCTGGGGAGGGACAGATAGAGAGGGAGAAAGAGAAAATCTCAAGCAGGCTCCATACAATCAGCACAGAGTTCAAGTGGGTTCAAACTCATAAACCGTGAGATCATGACCCGAGTCGAAACCAAGAGTCAACCTCTTAACCAACTGAGCCACCCAGGTACCCCTAAAAAATCTTTTTTTTTTAAGAAAGAAGGCAAAATATTAAGAGTGAATGAGTAATTTTTTTTAATTGTTAGGACTATGACAGAAAAAAAAACAGTAGCAAAGATATTTGATTCTAAAAGCTCAAGGAGGATACTTTTCATGAAATGAATTCTGGAAACAGTATAGAGACCTAGAAAAGTGGTAACATTGATATTTTCCTCTTATTGCATAACAATAATGAAAAGTGAATACTAAGATGGTAATGAGATACATACGATTAAAGTGAAATCATATTTCTCTAGATTAAAGTTGACGATATATGGAAATTCCTGCAATTATGAATTTTAAAGCCATGACTCTAACACATCCAAGTTTAGACAAGATAGCATTTATTGTACAGATTATAAATGTATAGTTCTTATTTGTAATATGGAACAAATTCTTGTTTCTAATTATAAATGTAGATGGACAAATAGTACAACCCAGTTATTTTTATACTCAAAAAATATTTCTTGATACATAATTCATAATAATCTTTCAATGCTGTAAGATTTTCCAATCACACTACAGCACATTAATAAATGGTACTGAGTAATACTTCTAAGACTTTATACACTTATTTTAATCAAACTCCTCTTTGCCCCAATTTAAATTAAATCAGTTGGTAGGAATGGAATACATTCAAATGAGATGCTTTGTGATATTCAGACACGATGAATAAGGAAGTATGATGTAGCCTGTATCCTCGGTGCACTTAGAATTGAAGCACATGCACCAAAGGGAAAACAACTGTGGTTCTAGAGCCAGAAAATCTGAGTTCGAGATCCAATAATGGCTGCGGTGCCTGAGTACTTCAGTTGGTTAAGTGTCCCAACTCTTGATTTCGGCTCAGGTCCTGATCTCACAGTTCCGGGGTTCTCTCTCTTTCTTTGTCTCTGCCCCTCCCCAATTTGTGCTCCACTTCTCTCTCAAAATAAATAAATAAAATCAAAATAAGAAGATCCAATAATGACACCTAGAGTTTAAAATGTGAAAGGAGTTTATTATTTGTGTTTGCGATATTTTTTTTTTCATTTTTAACATGAGGGCATTAACACTTTTAGTATTATTATATGATGATTAAAGAAGACAAAGAAAATGAAAATAAAATAGAGCAATATATCATTGTATAGAAGGCATATATCTCTTGCCTCCATACTGATCATATTCATACCTTTCTTTTTAGAAAGGAGAAAAATGATAGAAAGTTTCATTTTATTTTATACATGCACACCTAGTTTCTACCCCCTAAAAGGACAATGGAAGTTGAGCCTCTTAATTTTAAATAATTAAAGTGGTCTTCCATTTTATGTCTCAGATTCGTGCCTGAATATCTTCTTTGAATCCTGACCAGGCATCATAGCTCTGCTAGTATACAGCCATGCCTCCTGTTAGTTCCTAGCCACCTAAGCACTCCCCATACTGTCAGCTAAACTTGTTTAATCTCCTTCTTCTGGCAGAGTACTTTGTTCATATTTTCAATTAATAGAATTGGAGAGGAAGTATAATTTTTATTTGTTATTTCCTTGTTGAGACTTAGTAGTATAATTAAGATGTATCCTCAGAAATAAGAAGAGGTAAAATTATGGGCCAGATAAGAGGAGAAAAAGGGAAAGTGGTTTGGAATAAGTGGTAGACTACTTGGTATCCAAAAACAAAGGAATCATCTAATACACTTAGTTTTTATATACATGCTCCATTTTATTTTATTTTATTATTTATTTTTTTTATTTATTTTTGAGAGCAGGAGAGACAAAGCATGAGCAGGCGAGGGGCAGAGAGAGAGGGAGACACAGAATCTGAAGCAGGCTCCAGGCTCTGAGCCGTCAGTACAGAGCCCGACGCGGGGCTCGAACCCATAGACCGTGAGATCATGACCCGAGCCGAAGTCGGACGCTTAACCTACTGAGCCACTCGGGCGCCCCCACATGCTCCATTTTAAGAGACAGAATACTGTATATCCTGCCCCATACCAGCATTACTATGGTGGGGTATGGGTTTATGCATACTTTTCATGAGGCCCTTGTACACTCCATTACTTTCCTGACATGATATGCATAATTGCTACTCTCCTGATTCATATCTCTCTCAGGTTACTACACAATGATACAATCACATGAGAACTGTGGAAGCTCTTCTATAGCACACTTATTAAACTTGTTCATAGTCTCAGGGTAGGTCATGAGCATCAGGAAGGTTCTACATTGACTGGATATGACAAAATTGTAGAACTAGGGAAAAGACACATGGGTAAGAGCAAGCCTGGAGTTCCTGGAAGTGATGACACAGGGTGAATCTCTAAAAAGAAGGAACGATAGCCATCAGGTTGATTATGCTATTACTTTGAAAGAAACCGAAGTCCTGATTCTCTAATTTTCCCGATTTGGGAAGGATACATTGGAAATTGAGCAAAATCTTATTGAGTGTATCTTTCTCTTGACTTACCACTAGCAATCACTTTTCTAACACTGCTAACTTATATATAAAACAGAATCTTGGTCATTCTTTCAGGGGTTCTGTGGATTACAGACTGGCTGCCAGAATATTGTTAAGATCAAGAAGAATATGAAATTTTGGATTATAAGCTATAGTTTTTCTAAAAGGGAGAGAGGTGTTACAAGTGGTTTATGATGGATAACTCTTAAATAGGATATGTCATAGGAAGCTTTGAAGCAAATGCATTTCCCTACTACAAGACTGATACATTTTATTAGGTACTCAGATAAGGAAAAATTAAATACAGACTTCAAGGTCTTTTACATACTAATTGAAAGTGTGGTTGGTAGCCTCAGTAAATGAAAAATTTCTATCACAGAACCTTCCACTGGTGTTAGAAGGAGACTGATTTTGTGAAAAATAGTGCCACATGCATCCTCCAGTACTTCCACTGGTTATTGGGCAAAATTATACGTCACTGTGATGATGCTTAAGAGATATTCTAGGAGTGAGTTTTAAGCAGAGAAATGTCTCCAAACTTTCCAATCTATATTTAATGTTAGCAGGATTTCAAGTGTCAGAAAAGTTATGTTTTTAAAGAAGGATCACTAACAATCCTTCTGTACTGCATTTACGAATGTGAAAAGTCTTCAATGCCTACCATGTAGAGAAATGGCCCAGTTACAGAAATTGAGGCATGTACTGTGGCAAAATATACAGCTTCCCTTTTTGTAGAAAAAATAACCTTAATATTCTAGGACAACATCCACATCATTTTATATCTCGATGTGGATTTTTTTTTCCTTGCCCAGGTTGTATGTTTTGTCACAACAAACCACTCCCTTGGTTGGAGAATTAGCCATGTAGCTGTGAAGGAATTTCCTGAAGTGACACAATCTTTTACTTTAGGAAAACAGATATAATGTCATGCATGTTCAAAGTAGAATGTTAAAAGAGGAAATATATGGGGGTGGCTGGGTGGTTCTGTTGGTTAAGCATTTGACTTTGATTCAGGTCATGATCTTAGGATTCAGCAGATCCTCTGTCTCTGCTTCTGTCTCTGCCCCTCCTTTGTTTGTCCCACCCCCTCAAAATAAATAAATATTTGGTTTAAAAGAAGGAATATGTGATTTTAGCAATGAGTACTGTATGAGAAGCTAAATGGAGATAGGAAGATAGGAATGAAGATATGAAGTCAAAAGGAGAACAAAACAGAAAAGCAATTGATAAGAACACAGTGATTGAAAGCAGACTCTGGAGGCAAATGTCCCAGATTTAAAGCTAGATTAGCCACTCATTAGTGGAAAGCCTTAGGCATAGCCTGTAACCTCTTGGTGCCTGTTAAAAACAAGACAACAAGCCCAAAGTTGTGTCACTCATGCTAAGTCCCCACATCACCAAACCAAGACTTAATCATGGTTTCAGCTCTCCTAGAAATGGAATCTTAAACCTGTCAATCAGGAACTGCATAATCAGCACTACCTAGGTAATTTGCTTGACAGACCTCTGCCATCCTCTAAAGGAAAGTGATCTAGCAATAACCAACCAGATTTTGTTTGGCCTCGTCCTGCTCCCTCCTGCCTGTGAAAGTGTTTCATTTTGTACAGTTCTTTGAAGCTTCTATATATCTGTTAGATTGGATGCTGCCTGATTTATGAGTTGTTAAATAAAGCAATTAAGATCCTTAAAATTTACTCAGTTGAATTTTGTTTTTTTCATATGTCCTAATTTCCTGAACTGTAAAATGGGGATGAAAAGAATGCGTGTTTATCCGGGTTTCTATGAGGATTCAGTATTTGTTAATATTTGTAAACTCCTTGAAAAGTTTCTTGCATAACACAAGAACTGTACAGATATGTTTAACAAATATATTTACAAAAGTTTGACAAGAGATGCTCTGGATAAAATATGAAGATGGGTAAATTATCTTTGATTAGATGGCAATAGCAGACTTTTTTTTTTAATGCTTTATTTGGGTACTTATGAAATGTGTAGTCACAACATACAATGCTGAGTAGGTATGGATTATTTCAGCTCAGTCATTCTCTTGGAGTCCCTTCAGCCACTGACACTAATCTATCCTAAGGAAGTGACTGGAGATTTTGTCATTCTTTTGTGTGTTGAGAAAATCATTTTGCTTTACCTGTGCAATGAAAACAAACATTGTTAAATAAATAGCTGACTCTCATTAGCTGGTCTTCTGAATAGCAATATAATTAATCTCTCTGGTACAATGAGTGCTTCTTTCAAGAAAACAAAACACAATACTTTAATGGACTTTGATAGGCCTTTGGTTAGGAAAGCAAGGCTTCTGTACACAAACAGCATGTGATTATTGCCTAATTGTCTCGTGTAATGGAATGTGTATCTGAAGTTTCAGGTATAGTCAGAGAGAAATAATGTAGTTGGTAATAAAAAAAAGTGGAAGATAAGAGTGGAAGAGTAAAGGGCTGGAAAGCAGGGGTGCGAGGTTGGGGAGGTGGTCATTTTCAGTCCTAGGGTGGATGCTAGGTAACCTGGGAAAAACTGTTGATAAGTGAAGTCCATATTGTGGGAGTTCCTAAGAATTTCACTGTGGCAGTATGTGATGTTCAAGTTTTAATAATTTGCTCCACCATATGTAAATTTTTTCTATTTCCCTTCTTTAACAAAAGTCACCCAAACAGAAGAATCTTCTGATAGTAATGATCTGAAGAATGGGACAACGTTCTCAAATTACAGAAAACATGAGGAGGAGAAATGTCAGTCACTGAAGGCATGATATTAATGACATTGAGAGACTAGAGGTAAAAAGAAACTAGAGTGTAAGAAAATATGCCAGTGTAACTCTTCGAGCATAAGTAAATATTTTAAGAAGAGCACTGTAATTCTCACAGTATTTGAAATAGAGACAGGTATCTTTATTTTTTATCGTTTCTATTTTTTTCTATTTCTACTATAATTTTTGTTTCTGTTGTTCATTTGTTTCTAATAGTAACATGAAATCCAGAGTTATTTATATTTCCTTTATGCTAATAATAAATTGTAAAACAACCTAAATATAAAAAAAAATTTGTAAATTATAAAAGTAATCACAAGTCTTTAAAATGCTGTAGTAATAGGGTTTCAAGCATTTGCATCTAGTTTATAACAAAGAAAGCTAAACAGTCACTGGTACAAAAAAAGTTATGTATAAAATCTTATCCAGTAATAAGTTGTACAGAGATCAGCTTTTTTAAAAAAGACCTAAACCTGTACGAAAGTGTTAATAAGAGGCATTATTATAGAAAGTTTTAATGGCTTTCTGAATTTACCTTTTTTTCTAATACAATAGATCTATTCCTGATATAATCAGATAATGTTATTTAAAAAATCACATTGATCAATATATTCTCATCCCATACCAAAAGACAAGGGTTTTTGTTCATCTGTTTTTGCTAACACTTGCTTCAGTATTATTTTTTTAATTTCAGTGTTACCTTCTACAAAATGAAAAAAAAACAATGTATAAGAATAAGAGTTGATTTCAGGTTGGCAAAAAAAGGTAAATCTTTCACCTACCACACATGGTAAACATCATGGTGGGACCTGGAACTGCCAACAGCAGAGAATGGGGTATCGTAATGCTGCAAACTAAAGGAAAGTTTACAAAATCACTACTAGTATTACGACGTCAATCCCTAAAGAAAAAAAAAGAATGATTTTCAAATGCTTCTAATTGATTCTACTGGACACTTCTTTTAAATAGGAAAGAAACTTGGATTTAAAAGTTGAAGTCAATGAAAAACTAGATTCATTTCATGCAATTCTGCTCTGGAGACAATCTTTCTAAATTATATAGACTCTATAAATATGTATTCTTAATATTCTATCCTTAATGCAACAGAACCCACTTGTTACAGCAAAATTACTGAGGCTTAGATTTGTAAAACTGTTTCTATTATCTAGCCTAAAACCTACAGCAAGAAAAAACATTGCTCTCCATTTTTTATACTAAAAGTGAGAAAGTATGTCATCTATCCAATTTTCAAGGTCCCTTGCTATAAGGATAATGCTTTTGTTTTCCAATCACTGCTTCTACGACTGGTGGGTAGTGGAAACAGAAAACATGCAAACTTGAAATTGACATGCTTTGCAGAATCTGAGATGGAATGTTTCTCTGCCTATCAGTTCAGGCAGAACATATAATTATTTTCACATCTCACAGGAGTAGTCCTTTCAATGTTAGATTTTCTTAATGCTCTGAGTTGGCAATGACAAGGGGAAAAAGAAGAAGGAAAAAACACATTTGGGGACTGTCATTTGCAGTCAATTCTTTGAAACTAATTTTGGAATGACTTTTAAATTCTGCAAAACATTTATCGCAATTCTCTTGATGGAGAAAACAGTTATTTCACAGTTAAATTTGCCATAAGGTTTTCCCAACTCTTTGTCTTATATTTGACAGGCTATTTTCAGGAACGTCATCACCATAGGGAAGGTAGTGGAAGTATAGCTGCTATCTGTCCTAGGAAGACTCGTTAATGCAATCTCTTTGTCCAATTCTACAACAGCTTTAGATATGTACATACTGACTATGGAATAGGTACTTGCATGGATAAAAATCGCAATGACATTATCATTGCAATCTTTGGAACTCAATTTGCAAACTGGAAAATGATTGACATTTGGATCCCAAGAAAATTCTTTTCTCTGTTTACAGCACAGTTCGTGGTTAAATCCTATAGGTAGTTCAATAACCGATATCTTGTTAGGAAGAGTGAAAGTAGTTAATACCATGGAACCATGCTAAAGTGTTAGGATATATGTTGAAACACAGGTAAATTAAATGGATCTGTAGTAAAACTACAGCCTGTTCACACGTGTTTCTAATCCATTCATCTAACATTTGCTACAAATTAAAAACTTACAAAAGTTTTTACTGCAGGTCACACAGCAGGGAAATAGCAAGATTATTTCTTTTGTGTCCTGAAAGGATATACATACTGAATGAGAACATGAAATATAAAAGAGAGTCTTACTGATAAGGATGTAAGCTCTTAATATTCTGTATCCTTAAGACTTTCCATAGATTTACATAGATGTTAAGCAAAGAATGAAACCCACTGATACAACTCTTGGCATAACTTGCTGAAGATGAACCCTGAAGGCTTATTTTGAAACAAATTTTATCATTTGTGAAAACTACTGAATAGTGATCTAAATAGTAATTATTCTCAAAACATTGCCAGGGGTTACATTAGAAGCAATCACGCAGGATCTCAAATTTATCATTTGAGAAACTCTGTTATTTTCACCGAAATTAGAAAAAACAAGCTTAACAAATCCTGAATTCTTAATATTATGACTAGAATCGAGCTCTAAAACTTTAGCACTTTACACAGTCTCCTTCAAAGTCTGCAGCCAGCCTACTATTTGGATTGATTTACTACCACCTTGTCTTCACACATGGCGTTTCACTATGTCATCCATTTAGAACCAACTAATATACTTTATACACTGCCATAATTCCATGCATTTTTGTGCCTGTGTTATCTCTACATGTGCAAATTCCTTCTGAGAAACTTAAAAATGATGAATTGCTGTTTATCTTTTAAAACCCACTTCTGAGGAATCTTCCCTGACAGCATGAGATAGCCATCCCTCCCTTGTTTGCACTGTAGCATTTTGCAGTATTCTATTAGGATGAGAGCCATTCTAAATGTGTTTTATATTAAAGCTGACATTTTTCTATCAGAGATACATTTAAGATAATACATTCCTTCTATTAAGTAGTCTCCTACTTCACCTGCACTTCTAAATCATTGACATGTCTCTGTCCCATTATGTTCTATCCCCCTGATGACACAACACAGGGAAAGAGGAGTTAAATTCTATCCCATATATTTTACCAATTATTCTCTCCCATGCTACCATCATTGCCACTCTCAACCATTACCAAGAAAGAGGTCCAGGGCAAGGTAAATTATATGGTTATTTCTCAACTGACCTTTCATTATATTCATCATAAAAGGAAGAGAAAATTGAAATGTAAACAAATATAAACAAAGTTTCTAACTCCAATTTTAGGTCAATTATTATGGAATGTGTCAAAAGAGGAAATGTTGAAATATAACTTTCCCAGTAGCAGAGCTTATGATATTAATATAGAAACCCAACCAAAAGTCTACCATACACGAATTTATTGGTTTAATAAATATTTACTGAGAATCTAGTTTTTATTTAGAAAAACTGAATATGTATAAATATAAAGTATTTTTATTCTTTAATGGAGCATTAAATGTTATGAATTAGTAATTTCTATATTTCTTATAGAAAATGATAAAATATTGTTACATTAAACAGTTGAGAATGACAACCCTCTTGCACTGTTGGTGGTAATGTAATTCCAGCAATTCCATTACTGAGTATTTACCCAAACAAAATGAAAACACTAATTTGGAAAGATATATGCACCCCTATGCTTTCTGTAGCATTATTTACAATAACCTAGATATAGAAGTAACCCAAGTGTCCACTGATAAGTAAACAAAGAAGACACAGTGTGTGTATATATACATATATACATTTACATGGCACACACACAAACATAATGGACTATTACCCAGACATAAAAGATGAGATCTTGCCATTACTGACAACATGGATAGAGCCAGAGCATATAATGCTAAGTGAAATGAGGGAAACAAATACCATTGGAATTCACTCGTATATGGAATCTAAAAACACAAAACAAACAAAAAGAAAAAGCAAACCTATAAACACAGAGAACCATGTCAGGGCACAGACGGACCAGGAACTCAGCTATCTGATTTAGATCCTCAAATGAGAATTTTTGTCAACCCTAGAGCCTTTGCCCATGCCTAGGCAAGAAACTGAATCACAGCTCTGTCTTCTGTGGACTCTATCCTCCACCCCATCTGACCAGAAGGGCTGGTGATAATCCCTGGAAGCAGTGGGGCCTAGTGTTGCTCAAGCCCAGACACAGGCAGGCAGACCTGGTATTTGGCAGAGCAAAGTCAGTGGTCCTGTTCCATCAGGGAACTAACAGTGCAGGTTAGTTTGAGTCAAAACAACAAGCTAAAAGCTTTACTGGCTTTATAGCTGCTTCTCCTGCTGCACCAGGTCAGGGTATCTAATTTGCATTCCCTCTTACAAATAAATACAGCCTTCAGACTGTCAGACCAGGAAACCTAACCAGAGCACACAGGAAGCTGCACAGCCCATTCAACAGCCCCATGTACATTGGCACTTAAAGACAGAGCACAGCCGTGCCTTCCACAATCTGCAGAGCAAACCTAGTGACCTCATTTGATTAAGGAATTCAGTGCATATTCTGCCTGATTTAGCTTCCAAACCATGAGCTATATAGGCCCTGGGTCCCTGGATCCTGTAAAAACCAGAAAAAAAGAAGCTAAATTACAGACCTATTTACTACTGAATATAGTACCTAGTCCTAACCGGAGAATTCAGGCAACATTGGAACCCCACCTATAGTCTCAACTGGGCATGGAACCAAGCCATCAGTCCCATCCAATTGTTCTCAGCCACCACCACCCCCATCTCTGTCTTCAAAGCTCAAACTGTAGCCTTGCCTAGAAATAGACCACAATAGCAAGGCATTAGGCATGGGAAAATGTATTTGGAAAGAAGGTGTCTGCTAAAGAATTAATATCCAAAATATATTTTAAAAAAACGTACACAACTCAATAGCAAAAAAAAAAAAAAAGACCAATTTACAAACAGGCAGAGGACCTGAATAAACATTTCTCCAAAGAAGATATAGAAAAAGGTAAGATATATATGAAATCTCAACATAAGATTCATCAGAAAAATGCAATTTAAAACCAAAATGAGATATCACTTTGTGCTTTTTAGAATGGCCATCATCAAAAAGGTAAGAGATAGAAAATTCTGGAATTGTGTTACAGATCTCTCAAAACTGGGAAATAAGTTGAAATGCAAGTCATATAATACAGTCTTATTTTATAGATATATGCACTTATAAATGTGTGACATCCATCATTTATCAATCCGCTTATAAAACATATAGCACATGATATATAATTTTATCTTATAAATACATATGTATCCTAAATATATACTTAATATTTCTGAAATGTAAATTGACACTTCTTGTTTTCCTTCTTAGCTTTTTCCCTTTTTAAAATCAACTCTATTTTTATCACCTCAGAGGAATGATATAGGAATGTACGAAAGAAACAAAGAAATTTTTCTAATTTCAGTGTCCAAAATAAAGTCTTATAGGTTCTTTTACTGAGTCAAAAGATCTGAAATTTTAGGATGGAAATACTTAGTTTCCTCTCTCATCTCTCAAAGCTAGTAAAGGTTTTCCCAGGTTTGGAGAAGGGAGACTTAACAGTAAAGTCCTAAGAATGTAGATGTCAGGAAATATTCCTAGAGTTCCTGCACTTCTCATTTTTTTGTCCAGTTTCATGTGTGAAGAAGAGTGTCTAGGCACAGAGGTTTTAATAACCCAGAGTGGTAGAGAGAATTTGAGTCATTTCATTTCCTTTAAGCATCACAGAGAAATATCTAGTTTACATACCAAACCCACAGTGGCCTAAGTTGATCAATGCTTAAGACCAGGGCAGTTGATGGATGACTCAACACATGCAAACATGAATATGAGACAATCAGAGACTGGAGCAACCCACACACATGCTTTGGTGTCATACAAGCCCTCCAACATTTAGATGTGACTCCAAAGTAAAGAAGATTGGGCTAAATTAAGTCTCAGCTACCATGGCAGGAAAGAGTTTTACATTTCTGAGAAGTCCTCTTCTACCCTCTCCAGTAGGTTCTTAGACAGTTTAAGTAAAATTGTTTCCTCTCCATCTGACTTCTTTTACTCATAGTAAGTAATCAATCATTTTTCCTCCACTCCTTTCTTCAATATTTTTAGTAGGGAAAAGTAGAAGTTTAAGGGAAAAAAGTAAGTACTTTTGGTAGTTCAATGAATAATGAACTTCTCCTGCCTGCACAGAATCTAAATGGACTTGATGCCTGTTCCTCAAGATTGTGCGATCTTGTCTGAGTAGTTGAATTGAAGTTTAGATTTATTACTTTGCCATTATCTTTTCTCCAATCTTCCAGAAGATGTTCAAAAAAAAAACTGATTTCTCTTTTGATTTCTTCTCTGACCCAGTGGTTGTTTTTGCTTGCTCTCTCTCTCTGTCTCTCTCTCTCTCTCTCCCTCACACACGCACACACACATACACACACACACAAGATATTTGTGAAATGATAAGTGTGTTCACTAACAATGAAAATAACTATCTAATGAAGTCCTAAAATTTCCAACACTTTCAATAGTCTCTTCTAAACTATTTAAGAGTCAATCACAACCAAGAATTTGGTTTTATTTGACAAAATTAACAGCCCTAATGAGCCATTAAGAAATCTTTGTCACTTTTCTTTCTCTAAAAATTTGTTTGGCAAGTTTTTGTGGTTATACTCTAGCCTAGAATCTAGAATTTGGTCTGTGGTTTCCACAGTTAAGTATATTGGGCCAGCAACGACCACCGCCACCACCACCACCACCACCACCACCCCCACCACCCCCACAGCGTTTACTTTGTGTATTCTATTCTTTATAATATAATCTTTAAAAATGTATATTCTATTATTATTTTCAATCCCATTTAAAAATACTGGTCATGACTACAGTGACCATGAACGCCAGCTTTCCCAGGAAAATTCTGGTTTATATCTATTGGCAAAGTATAATTACTAGAAGCACTTAACTTTCCTCTCAAAAGTTTCTCTTGTTATGTAATAAATTATTTGGTTATCCTAGTTAGGATTCACTAAGTTGGTTTCACAACCCATTGACAGTTGCAACCCAAACATGTGAGTGTCAACCTCCTGGATATGAGCTCTGTTTCTCAGAAAATAACTGCAATTTCTAATAATTTATCATCCTCCAACACAGATCAAAAAGTGCTTCACTATTTTCTGAAAATTTTTTTTCATTTATTGGTGACATGCCTAAGTCTGGGCTACAGGTTTGTTTTTGATACCATGTGATTCTTAAAATCTTAGGTGTCAGTGTCATTAAACTATCAGAATGTAAATAAATTTCGCTTAAGTTTTAAAGAAATTCACCCTATATATCCTGTAATTTCTTTGTATTGGCAATTGCTTTGAAATTAGTCTCCTTGGTAAAATTATTAAAATTTACAATTTTGCTCCTGAGGCAAATGCTGTAGGCTGGCTAAATAAATACCCAATGACAATATTTACAGCCCATTCTCTTCATTTCCCCTCATTACCGGGCCAAAAATCCTACAAAAATTGTATCTTTTTTTTTACCATTCACTCTTTACTAATTCACCTTCTGCATTTTACTCAAATTTTTCATTCTCTCAGGAATTATACAAAAATGGCAAAGGCATGGCTTTCACTAAGTGATCATAATATGGCAAATATTAAGGAAGATTTATATATTAAGAATGAGTGACCAAAATTTGGGAGGACCTTTGGTCTCTGGTAATGTTGGATTACCCCTGGATAACTTACTGTGTGAAACAAATAGACTTCTATTTCCTTAAGTGTATAGTAGGGCTCTATGTTATCTGCAGAATATAAAATGCAGATGGATATTTTTACATCAGAAGTGGATGCTGCAAGTGACAGAAAGTAAACTGTGAGTTATCTGACTGGAGAATGGGAGAGGTAAGGAACTAAATAGTATTTACCACATAGTTCCAGGCTAAGAAATGCGTGAACCTTTTTTAGAAGTGACAAATATTTGACAAAATATTTGCTTTCTGTATCTTGCAAAACAGAACATTCATCTTCTGTGACGTTAGGGGAATCTGTGCTATGATTTAATATTTCTAGAAAGACCTTACAACAGAACAATGTATTCAAACTATAGCTAGCCATATACTTTATATATGCATATTTCTTCTCTCATTAAAAAATGTAAATTGTTTTAGTTAAGAATAATTGCATTCTGGGACACCTGGGTAGCTCAGTGGGTTAAGCATCTGACTCTTGATT
Organism: Paguma larvata; assembly: GCA_030068075.1. Classification (NCBI taxonomy): domain Eukaryota; kingdom Metazoa; phylum Chordata; class Mammalia; order Carnivora; family Viverridae; genus Paguma; species Paguma larvata. Next base: position 54,784,759 of record CM057832.1, read on the forward strand.
TCTGCTCAGGTCACGATCTCACGGTTGATGAGATTGAGTCCTGTGTTAGGCTTTATGCCGACAGCATGAAGCCTGCTTGGGATTCTGTCTTTCCCTCCCCTGTTCACGTGCACATGCACGTGCTCTTTTCCCTCTCTCTCTTAAAAATAAATACATATTTAAAAAAAAAAAAAGAATAATTGCAGACTTCTGTTTCAAATCAATAGACTCCCATATCAAAATCGATTGACACCAACTTTTGAGGTGGTCCTTAAAGAGGACATACAATATGAATCATGAAAATCTTGAAGAATCGCCCAAATGTGACTGCCAAACATACACTTCCTTTTAGTTATGTTCTCTGTGCTTTGTTCAAACTTTGTTCCGGGAAGTCACAGAAGAAAAGTTTCAAAGGTGGGAAATGCTGATAAGGCTGTCTTAGTAAACAAACATTTCCTAGAAATACTACAACTAAAGAGTTTTGGTGAACCATTCGACTTTAGGAAACAACACCAATTTTCCCAATATCTGTAATGAAACTTAAAGAGAAAGAAAGTCAGTTCTTAAAAAAGGGAAGAAAGTATGACTGATTTCAAAAAGCGCACGAAGATTCATGCTATAGCTTTAGGAGCTAGCTCTGCCAGTTTCCTTTTAACATAGAGCACTGTTTTGAAGGGAGGATCCAAATTTCTAGTACTAGATCAAGTAGTGTCTACCCTAATGGTAAAGTTATCTATTATGTTTACATATGTTCTTTCCATATATATTTTTCATATTTATATTTTATTTTTATTGTCTGTATTTGCAAGTAGTGCTCTGGAAATGTGAGAAGTACTTAAGAAGTATGTGGTCACATAGGTAGAGAAGGTTAAAAATATAGATGCTTTCGGGGTGCTGGGTGACTCAGTTGGTTAAGAATCTGACCTCATGAGGGTGAGGGAGGTGAGGGAGGTGAGGGAGGGGGGAGAGGGGGTGACGGATATTAAAGAGGGCACGTGTTGGGATGAACACTGGGTGTTATATGTAAACCAATTTGAAAATAAACTCTTATAATTAAAAAAAAAAAAGAATCTGACCTCAGCTTAGGTCACGATTTCCTGGTTGGTGAGTTGAAGCTCTGCACTGAGCTCGCTGCTGTCAGCATGGAGCTACTTCAGATCCTCTGTCTCCCTCCCTCTCTCCCTCTCTGTCCCTCCCCTGCTCATGCTCTCCCTCTCTCTCTCTCAAAATAAACATTAAAAATTTTTTTAATACAGATGTTTTCAATCACCTGTAGCAAAAACCTAGAAAAACAGAGATGAAGAAGCAGAAGGAAGGGAAGCAAGATACATGGGAGATTATAGGAGATGGAAAAAAAGTGCAAAGTAATTTTTGCTTTTGTATTTTGTCTAGAGTCAATATACGGTCTTTTTCATTGTTAACCTTCTAAAAAGAAGCAATGTATGTCATACTTTGTGCCCTATTATTACAAAATAAAACATCAGAGGAGTTTTAAATTGAAGGCAGCTCTTTCCTAAAGTAGGGAGCCAACGTCACAGGGTAAGACATTCTAAGGATACAGAGGTCATAAATGAAGACTAAGGTTGGACAACAAACCCTTGTTACGGCTTGAAAAAGATGACCTCATGAATGGATAGAGAATACGCTTGCAAATTTTCAATGATACAGAATTCAGTAACGCTTCTCATCAGTGCTGTTTCTGGGACCCCTAGTTAATGCGCTGCACTGAACATTTTCTGTTTGACTTCAAGATGCCCTCTCTACCACCTCCCCTCTGCTTTGAGTCCAGGAGGCTGATCAACATGGTCAACAATAATGGCTTTCACAGATCTCTGACTTTGAGTTCATTTACCTGGTGGAACCATTGTCAGGAGTCTGGAGAGCTAAAGGAGAGTGGTAGGGGTATTACTCGCCCTTGCTTCCTCCTTATAAAGCCACTGTAGTCTGCTGCCTTCTCTATCAAAGACAACAACTCTTGTTAGGCAGTTCTCTCAAACAGCCTTTCTACCTGGTAATCAATCAAGCACTCTTTCTTCTTGTCCCTTTAGGCCTAGATGTGGTATGAACTTCCTACCACCTTGACAATATATTTGAGATGCTAGTTACACACTATGATTTGTTAATTGTACATGAATATTACTGCAAGACCCTAACATATTCTCATACCCACAATAAAAGATCACTAGTGTCTAAGTCTAGGCATTTTTCTTTTCTTTTTTCTCTCTTTTGGAGACAGAGGGAACTTCTATTTAGGTTTGGAAACCATAGGCCAAGTAAAATATAACATCTTATTAAGAAATCACTCCAGGACCTCATTAGGTTGAACTTTAAAGTTAGGGCCAATGGGCTGCCCGGGTATGTGATCAAGTTTGCTATTTAAGTAAGCTAAATGAAATCACCTGAGGAAATGCATTCAACCAGAAATAAATTTCACTGATAAACGTATTTATGTGTGAGTACATATAAATCACCCTTAGAGGAAATGTCATATGTAAAAATTGTGGACACGGTAGTCTCCCACACCTTATCTACATTTTTGCTTTCTTAGGTTTCAGCTACCCATGGTCAATCACGGTCTGGAAGCAGATGATCCTTCTTTCAGTGTATCATCAGCATGTCAGTAGTGGCCTAATGCTCTATCTTGGTGCCTATGTCATTCACCTCACTTCACTGTATCCCATAGATATGTTATCATCTCACATCATCACAAGAAGAAAGGTAAGTATAATGCAATATTTGAGAGAGAGAGCACATTCACATAACTTTTGTTTTAGTGTATTGTTACGGTTGTCCTATTTTACTAATAATTACATTTGTTAATATTTTCCTAGGCCTTATCTATTTGTTTGCATGTTTATTTATTTTTAAATAGGTTTTACATCCAGCATGGGGCCCAAAATGGGGCTTAAACTTATGACCCTGGGGTCAAGACCTGAGCTGAGATCAACAGTTGGACACATAACTGACTGAGCCACTGAGGTGCTCTTTTCTACACATAATTTATAAATTAAACTTTATCATAGGCATGTACAGGAAAACTAAGAATATAGGGTTTGGTACTATCCATATTTCAGGCATCTACTGAGGGTCTTGAAATATTCCCCATGGGCAATGGGAGACTACTGTATTTAGAATTTAATCACATGACTAGAACTAAATAAACAAAACTTAGTTGAAGAACATGGCCACATTAGCAGTTCTTTGAAAATAACAGAATGATAACCAAGGAAATATTGTTCAGTTTGACACTCTGATTACATAAGAATTAAGGGAGAAAGAATGGCATTTTAGAGGTGCTTGTGCAGAGCACAATGTAAAAGTGTTTGAGGATAAAGTGAAATTCACTGTGTGTGAAATTTGCATCCAGAGGAAATAAACCTCCCATTCATTGAATTGTAGATTTCTGGTAGCACCAAGTGAAGTAAACTTTGGAACTAAAGGGACCAGTCTACTGAAATCTTTGAATTGACCTGGGTTGATAGTGATATTTAAAGCAACCAATTTCTCTCTAAGTTCTTTGGCACCACTGGACAGGTTAGACCTTACTCAGAGTGTAGGATTGTGAGAAAACAGCCAATCCTATGACTGGGAAAATTATATGAGCAATTTGTGTAACAAGGTCAAAAATGTTTTAGGAAGGAAAAACAAAACAAACAAATTCACTCCTGAAAGATCCAAACATACTAGAGATGGCAAAGGTCAAGTGTCAAGGAAAGATAATTAGGTCCCTAAATAACATGAACTCAAAAGAAAAGGGAATTCAATTACTGAACAACATATCTATCTGATGTAGATTTTAAAACTCATACATATCCATAAACTCTGGCAGAGTGTACTGCTCTGAAGAACACTGGCAAATCAGAATGGGCATTAAAAATAATATTGTCTTAGAACCTAAGCATTAGTTCCCGTTAAGCTTCTACATGGACTTGAGCCTGACATCTTTCAGAGTGAAGTGTCCACTGACTGTGTAGGTCTAAGCTTAGGCAGTGAATCCATAAGGCTTCAATAGCCAATCACACCATAAATTGAACACACACCAGTTCATTCCATGACTACCTTCAGAAGTGAACTGAGCCACCAATCCTTTAGTTTGTGAAAGGTATGATTTCTGAGCCATTTTGTAGGGATTCAGTTTTAAGAGATACCAGACTTCATGATAATAAGATACATGAAAGACACAATGTATCACTAAATTTTTAATCATAAGAATTAACCAACCGTGGATATTTTGTGGAACAGTATAAATGCCTTTCCTAGAAAAAAAAGTCAAAAGCTGGAATTTGGGGTTTTATAGGCAAGTGTCTAGATGGAAAAAGGGAGAAGATCAAAACAGAAGGGCGTGGTCCAAGAACATATTGAGAGATAAAACATGTATAGACAAGTGATCAATTTTAATTTTAGAGGCAGGAATGATTAGTAACCTATTAAAAATCAGAATGTCTAATTTTCAGATTAAAATGTTATGTGACAATAACATATCATTCTAATTTTGAAGTCTTCAACCTAGTCTTGATTTGAATCATATTTTGAGGAGAGAAGAGATCACAGTGTGTCCAACAGGCTGTCATGATACAGGAAAGAGACAGAATATATCTGAGATAAAAAGGAAGGTAGGCTGGGAGCCTGGGTGGCTCAGTTGGTTAAGCGTCCAACTTCGGCCCAGGTCACAATCTCCCGGTTTGTGAGTCCGAGCCGCGCGTCGGGCTCTGTGCTGGCAGCTCAGAGCCTGGAGCCTCTTTCGGATTCTGTGTCGTCCCCTCTTTCTGCCCCTCCCATGCTCATGCTCTGTCTCTCTCTGTCTCAGTAATAATAATAATAATAATAATAATAATAATAATAATAATAATGGAAGGTGGTTATTTGCAATCTCAACATGGACTTTGAGATAAAAATCCTTAAGAGGAATATGGTTTTGTGTCCACTTTCCAGAGTTGTCCCTACAGATATTATGAGGGCTTTTGTGGTTTCCACCATATGAAGAAAAATTGCTAACCCAATTTTAACTAAATCTTACACTACTTGATGGCCTTAGGTACTGTAAGTTTTGAAGATATTGGGGAGAAAGATGTATTATTTATATTTTTATTACTTACTTTAGAAGTATTCTTTGCATAGGAGCACGTGTACCCCAATGTTCATAGCAGCACTTTCGACAATAGCCAAAACATGGAAAGAAACTAAGTGCCCATCAACTGACGAGTGGATAAAGAAGATGTGGTACATATATACAATGGACTACTATGTGGCAATGAGAAAAAATGAAATCTGGCCATGCATAGCAACATGGATGGAACTGGAGGGTATTATGTTAAGTGAAATAAGTCAGTCAGAAAAAGACAGATACCATATGTTTCCACGAATAGGTGGACTTGGTGAGACTAAGCAAAAACCAGGGGGAGGGGAAGAGGGGAAAGAAAAAAAAAGACACAGAGAGGGAGGGAGATAAAACATAAGAGACTCTCAAAGACTAAGAACAACCTGAGGGTGAGGGAGATGGGGGGGGGAGAGGGGGTGATGGGCATTAAAAAAGGGCACATGTTGGCATGAACACTGGGTGTTTTATGTAAACCAATTTGAAAATAAACTATTTTAAATTAAAAAAAAAAAAAGAAGTATTCTTTTGTTGCCCATGTTAAGAATATTTTAAATGGTAAGGGAAAAATCATATTTCACAAGCTGAGTAGGTGGAAATTGCAGAATGTAAGTTTATTTGCTACTCTCTAAGGATACTCTACGTAGATGTCCAGTAAGAGCTTACGGAGGAGAAGTTTTAGTGTACATAGGTTTGAGTCACTTAAACACTCACAGGAAAGAAAATTTAGATTATTAATTTGTAGGTCATCCATTCTTTTAAATAGATGCTGCTAATTTATAAAGGTGAATATGCACCATTCTTAAGCAATTCACTGTATCTAATAAAAAACAGACACATAAACAAATAATTATAATAAAGAGTCATGGATCTTACAGTAAGGATGCACATGTAGGGCTTGGAAGTACCCAGAAAAGAGCAACTCATGCTGCATTTGACCTGCCAATGAACCACACATATTGGAGCTTTGAAGGAGAAATGAGAATTCCTAAGTAAATAGAGGAAGACACTTAATTCAGAGGGAATAATGTATTCCAAGAGTAAAGAAGCTTGTAAAACCATGATACTTTAAAGGAGTAGAAAACAATTTAATATCAGGAGGAAACAGTGGTCAAAGGTGATTTTTGGAAAGACAGGCCAAAACCAGTTTATGTAGGCCTTTGGGCATCAGACAAGGAAGTCTGGGTCTTTCTCCTGGACCACTGATTTTTAAGTGGTGAGATTGGAATAATGTTACAGAAATATGCTCCAGCCAAAAGTGTACTTGAACATTGTATTGATCAGTGAAACCTAAATAAATAAATAAATATCCCTCAAAAATTTAGTGGATTAAGGGCCCAGAATTTTATTTCTTGCTCTTATAACATGCCCACGTGGGAGTTTAGATCAGCAGGGCAGCTCTCCTTCAAGCTATCATCTACCTAGTTAGGCTCCATCTTGGGGCTCTGGTGTCTTCTGAGGTCCTGCTCTCAGCTGCATTCAGCTAGTGTGAGCAGAAAGAGAACATGAAGACACACATACTCTCCTAAAATGTTTGATCAGACCTGGCACAGATCATTTCCACTAAGTTGAATGAAGTCTTGATATCACTACAATGTAGACTAGAGAACGTATTCTTTATGCAGGCCCAGAGGAAGAAGTAACGGAGTACAGCTCAAATCCAATGTCTTACAGACACTTGAAAATGATCTATTACTTCCTATAAAATTTATGGCATATTAATGCGCTAATTGTTGAAAATAAAACATGGAATGTCGAAGATACATATGTGGATTTGGTAGCAATAAACTGGAAAAAAAGCTTGACATCTCTAACCTTGCTGTACTTAGAAAAAGGAATATTTTCAGTCAAGTATTTGCTTAAAATACAGTATATAGATCTTTTAAAACATTTCTCCAAAGGGTCCTTTCATCTAGTGACCTCTGAGGAGGCTCCTGGGGCACAGCACTAACTTAAAACAAGGAGGGCACACTTACAGACTGGGGATGATTCAAGATGGACAAAGATAAGAGAGCATATGATTTCACAGGCAGTAAGTAGAACACGCTTATCTTATTTGTGAAAATCAGTGTTTTCAGTTGAACTTGAACACTTTGGCTAAAAAATGAACCATCTGATATCCCAGAGAGAGTATGTGAAATTACGAGAAGGGTTTAAAAAGAATAGGGAAGAATAATCTTTTGAAAGAATTTCAAAATAATGTGGATGACAGGGCATAAAAATTCTCCTGACCTGTATAAATACAGAAAATAAAGCAGTTTCTTTATGGAGTCTCCTAGCCATAAAAAATATTCATGAAATGAATTTCTATACATCACACCTGGGGGGCAGACTTGACACTAGTGACCTAAACAGAACCAGCTCCCTTCCTCTCCTCATCTTCATTCAACACAGTCATATGACTAGTTACTTGTGTTTAGCATCTATAGCAACCTTCCCTGAGGCATTAGAAGTTTGGGAATATGCACAGAAATCACATTATATGCTCCTTAATCTTAAAATTAAAGTATAAATTTTAAATTATTTTAAAACACTATTCTATATAGTAAAACATATTGTTTTAAGTCTTCATTTTCTCTTACCTGTCTTACTACAGTAACTTGTACCTTGGCTCACTTTAACTATAATCATTGTATGTATTGTTGCCAGAGTAAATGTCCTAAAGTATAATTCTGATCATTTCACTTTCCAGAATAAAACTTTTCAGTGGCCCTGTGTTGCCTACAGGCTATACTCCCTTGCATATCATGCTTACTCCTTCATTATCCAAATCCTGCCTACCTTTTCAGCTTTACTTCTTACCAATTTCCCATTGTCATATTATGCTCCAATTATGCTGAAATATTTTCTCAAATAGACCAGAGACTGGATTCTTTTCCACTTCCATAAGATGACGCATTCCTTTGAATGCTCCACCTAATTCTTATCTATATTAAAATTTACTACAATGAAGGGGTGCCTGGGTGGCTCAGTTGGTTAAGCGGCCGACTTCGGCTCAGGTCATGATCTCACGGTCTGTGAGTTCGAGCCCCACATCGGGCTCTGTGCTGATGGCTCATCAGAGCCTGGAGCCTGCTTCAGATTCTGTGTCTCCCTTTCTCTCTGCCCTTCCCCTGCTCACGCTCTATCTCTGTGTCTCTCAAAAATAAATAAATGTTAAAAAAATTTAAAAAAAATGAAATTTACTACAATGAATACTCCATTTTTAGGAACTATTCTTCTCAGTATAAGTGCCTAAAGTATAAGTGCTTTGGACTATAAAAAACATATCACTTCCATTGATCTCCTCAGAGGTTGTTACAATCATTGGTTTACCTATCGATTTTCATATAAAGGTTTTAGAATTGAGGCCTACATCTGTTTTTGTCCTCCTTTTTTATAATCTCTTTGTCTGATACAGCAAATGATACCTTGCACAGTACATGATAGATATTTATTGAATGATTTAGGCACAGTTTGGTGGACACAGGGATCTACCTTCATGAAACTATCTGCTACCCAGTTGTAAGCAAACAGCCTCCAACTAACACCACCTTCAGAGTTTGTCGTCATCACAGTGAGGTGCTTCACCCAAGGGTATGCCTTTCTGAGCGTGGCTGTTATCCAATGACTCATAAAGCTGTTGGTATAAAAGCCTGACCATCTGGTCTAATGCAGGATACCTGACGGATCATGAATATTCCACAGGGTTTCATGCCAATGAATCAACCAATCTAAAAGCCCTTGGATAATGGTGCTGACTGAGGCCCAGCAGTTGGAAAAACCCATATTCTCAGTATTTGTCCTTTGTGTCAGAACAAATATTTGGCCCCTCCAAGATCAAAGGACTACAATGTACAATTTTTCCACAAAGTGGCCAGTTGGTCTCTTTGAGAGATGGAGTTATATCAGAGACTAAGCATTAGTGTCTATTGCTGGCAGATTGAACATTCAATATCAGAAGTACATAAATGACCCTTCGTAAGTAGGATCTCATGTTGTTTGTCTCATGAGATGTTTCCATTTATCCCAAGATGACCACTCTGTTTATGTATACAACATGCCAATACTACTGTCACTGATGACTGAGGTTGCTTTGACATTGACTAGCAGAGTCTTTCCGTCTACTTGTTAATTAGTATTTCTTCTGTGGTACATACTTTATGATGTCCATCCACACAAAGCTCTTCACACTTGGTGCCCACTGCCTTGTGTCTGCCATATGTACATACTGTGGACCCATTCCGAACATTCTTTTCCCTGACCAGCCATCCAGGCCATTTGCCACTGCCCATGGCACCATACATATTCTAACTGCAGGCCACTTTTCTCTTTACAACAAAATGGATGGCTAGATGGAGAGTATGAGGCTGTCCATTTGGAGAATTTTTCTTTGTAATTAAATATCAAATTCACTCCTGAAGAAAGCTTTAGTGAATATCTATAAAGAAACCTTCAGTTTTTACTTCCTCCATCACTGTACGCACAAGATCCCTTCTATGCCAAAAGTGTGCCCTGAGAGAGCAGCATTGCTACAGCAGTGACAAATGATATGCAGATCTGGGCTATGTGCTCAGGCAGCTTGCTTGTAATCTCTAGTTCTAATCAGATCGATCCAGAGGTACAACTTTAATATGACGGATTGATGACGGATGGATCTGAAAATCTGAAGACATAACAGGACCCACATCATATAGATCATTCAGTCTCACAGTCTCTTGTTATCCCATCATCAGGCACTCCTTCACCAGATATATACCAGGGACTTTTTCCTCAAATGGCTTAGAATTCACATTTCATATTCATGGCCTTACTCCGGAACCTTAGAGTCCTTTATTGTGATACTTCCAGTAGCACAATACATTAAGATACATGAGTCATTGTATCCTACCACCCAAGGTATTCTGGGCACCACCCAAAGATAGTAGAATTTTGCGTCACACAGTAATATGGGCCTGGACGGTATTCCCCGATGTGGGATGTACTTCTCTAGAATCTGAAGATCCCTACCTAGTGATATATTTTCTTCATTACTGTTAAAGTTACAAATTGCAATTATCTGTCTTTCCTTAGGAACATAGGTTCTGGCATGTCAGTGATCATTAGATCCCTAAAACCATTTACTGAAATGGAAAACCCCTGAATTTTCGTAGGATCTATCTCTATCTGAAGTGCATGTGTTTAACCAATACACCCAGTGAACCAGCCACTTTTTGCTCATATGGCCCAATTTGGCTGTTGAATTAAATGGAAACCACTACTCTACATATTTTAGATTCTTAAGAATGGAACTGATTTTCCTCATCTCCTGGGATGTGATATTATTTTTGAATTATTATCTTGGACAGGATATGGGGTAGTTTTAATGGTTGCCATCTGGACTTCTACATAATAGCTGTCACCCTGCAGGCCTAGGACCCAGTGTGTGGCTTGCACAAACTATTATGCATGCCAATTCCAAATATACATTTGGGGAATAAAAATTAAAATCTGATAGATCTCTAGATTCACTGGAACCAAAATAATCCAGACCTTAACCAGGACTCCCTTTTTTACTTGCCCCTAACATGTTGCCACTCTCTTGGTAGAGTAGACTGAGGTAAGGAGAGGGGTATAATGATGTATCAAATTAATTGGTATCAATGTCAGTATTTTTTCTTACATCTCTTAATATTTTTGGATATTTCCCAATCATCAGTGCTCATTTATCTAAGTGGATGACTATAGGAAACTTTGAGGAAACACAGAATTATCATCAAAGTATCCTCTGTGGTGTGGCAGGGTCCTTTCTCCAAAGGGTCCAGCTGAATATTCAGACAATGGGGTTTGTTTTCAGTCTGAAAACTGGCAAGAGTTTGTTTTCCCCTGAGGGTAGGGGTTAACTCCTCTCAGCTACTTTGTCACCCGACTTTGATTTTTTTCTGAATATACAAGTTGAATGGTGTCTTCATTGGCTACCCATTTATTTTTCTCCTAGGGACACTAAGGAGGGCACCTCTATAATTCTCTGTAGGTCAATCCTCCCCTGCATTTTACACCTGTTACTCATGAAATTTTAGTGTTCTTGCATTCTGGCAGTTAAACTTTGTACCTTGCCTTTATTGTTTTCAGATCCTACTGTGACCATTCTTATGACCAAGTCTAGTTCTATACTGACCTTTCTCATTGAGAGAGGGAGTCACCATTGAATTTTGAGTTATGCCAATGCCCCTCTTACCAGCACAGACATTAAGGTCTCAGTAAATGGTGCATCATGAGCCATCTCATGGACATAATTTTGTTGTGTGTCTTCCACTGGGCCTTTTATTCCTTTCAAAACTATTAGCAATGGGTGATCTGGCATTTTAACTTCCCATTGTATGGGTCAGCCCTTTGTCCCTGCTTCTCAGAGCTTCTCAGATCCTTGCCAGGCTGTTATATCCTATAACTTGAAATAGTACTTCCAAATCAATAATCTCTACCTAGATCCAATTTTATGAACCATCTCCTTGACCAAATATCTCAGATAACAGCCTGTATGCGCTCCTTCACTTCCTGTAGGTATAGGAATTACAGTTCAGGTAGGAATTACAGTTCCATTGGCGTAGAGTCCAGTACCTCCTTTATCAGGCCCAGCATGTTCCCAATTGGGCTATGATAGAACTTAATCTTAGTTATAAGTCCAGTAACCAGAAGCAGAGGTGATCGAATGTGTTAAGGAAACACACACTTGTAGAGGAGAGCCTATTGTCTTTAGTCAGGGTCCTAGGCTAGCTCTTAATAAGCAGGGTCAAAGTGAACAGAGAAGTCACGTGTTTCAAAATACTGTGAGGAATTCTCACAGATGCCTTCTTTTTTTTTTGTATATTTAATATTTTTGTTTCTGTTCTTTGAATTAGCCATAGATATTAGCACTTTTTTTTTCTTTTATTATCCACACAGAGCAAGTTATTTTATATAAATTCATTGCTATCAATCTGATTTTTGTCATGGGCCTTTACAAAAATCATAGCCTTCTTCCCTAGTCATATCAGTTGACACCCTTCAACTTCCCTCTGCAGTCAGATGAATAATAAACACTATTCCAGGGAGACAATGGATGAACAGAATGGTGCCCCAGGCCCCTGAACCGCCAAAGGATGGCTCATGTCACTGACTCTAGAGGGCAGTTGTTTGGGGAGTAAAGAAACCTAATAGAGTCCCCCCCTCCACACCAACATACATACATACACAGAGACACCCCAAACATCAAGACTAAAGCAAGCAGAATTGTCTGTCTTTGTCTTCTCTCACCTTTTCCAGATTGCCTGTGATGTTCCAAAGTCAATCAGGATGTTCTGGCCTACAGCCCACATCCCCTATGTCTTGCTGTGTCTCCTTGCTCATCTCAGATCTGCTATGATCACAACTGTGGGTAGAACAGGTGTTAACACATCACCTGCAATGACTAAGGATTCTTGGGCAGAAGGTAAATCCTTAGGGTTAGATGGAAAACATTTTGGATCAGAATAATAAATAAATCAGAATAAATAGTCGTGTGTGTGAGCTGAGAATCCAAACTCAAAACAGTAAGAAAAGTCTTGACATCTACTTAATAAACTCCAGGATCATTATTTGTTCTAAGCGGGGCCCTAAGGTTCGCATAACAGACAAGGTCATGGCTCCCACCCTCCTTGGGAGTTAGCCCTTTCTGAATATTAAGTCCCTGTTCCAGTCTTCAGCTCTCTCTGCATTTTAGCAATAGAAGATAAAAGCCTCTTTTTAGTCTGCTGGTGGGTGGGGGGACGCTTTTGGCTTTCAAAATTAACTTTTAATTGTCTACTATTGGCCAACAGCTTTTTTTTTTTTTTACACTTTTTTGGGAATCTATCAGTGGCTTTTAGTCATACAATTCCATTGTCCTTCTAGTTAATATTTCCCTGTACTTCTCAAACACCAGATAAAGGGCACCAACTACCGCAGGCCCTCCTCTATATTTGCTATTACAACACACCATTGATGAGGACTTAAACAATTGGAACTCGTGCCAGGGCTTTCTGAAGCCCTGTTACTACTGACAGGGTCCTCATTTCCAAGCAGGTTAACAAACCCTACCTGATAGCCTGCTTTCTCAGACTAGTCCTGGCAACAGCTGTCACAGTTGTGATGTCCCTAAGGAAGGGACAAGCACGCGGGCTATTAACTTGTAATCATTATCTGTGTTAGGAGGGGGCCAAAGAAGTACTGACTATATTGAAAAATCCGATAACACTGTATGCTGAACAAGCTTTCAGCCAATCACCATGGAGGAATATTTATACCATATCAGACAAGGGGGACCAATTTATAGCTCAGGAGGTATGAGAGGGAGCCAAGTTACTTGGAATCTATTGGTTGTTATCAAATACCATACCAACCATTTTTGGTTAGCCTGATAGAGCATTGGTATGGTCTTGTAAATAAGGAGTTGAAATATCAGCTTGAAAATAGTATTATGGAAGGATCAGGCACCGTCTTTAGAATGTAGTAAAAATGCATTGAATCGAAACCTTTGTATGCTGCTGTGTTTCCAACAGGGAAAATACCTGGATCCCTACATTTCTGTCTCTGCAGTGCTTGAGGCCCAGGTCTCTACATCTGGCATACTTTTATCAGAGAATTCAGCAAAAGTCACAGGGCACTCTGAAGAGCCATTATATGTAATAGCTCTTTGCAGAGTTATCCTACAACACAGCTGAAAGCTAGAGATGTTGATCTCTAATAAATATCTTGCATGTCAAAGTCCATCTCATTCTCTGCTGCTGGAAAACTCAAGTGACCACAAACAGTGTTAAAATGTAATTGCTATACCACATATGAAATGTATTATCAAAGCTTCCTTTAGAAATACATTATATGGGCATATATCACAGTTGCTATCTCCTTTAACATTTACAATAACCCTCTCTTTGGAGCTTTCCTGGCCTGATAAGGAGCAGGGCAAATGGCAGGTTAGTGTATTTAAAGAGAACAGTGACACAAATATATCACATTTGTAAAGACAATACATAATTACTTTCCACTCAGTTGCAATTTGACTATCCCTGAAAAGTCAGAAGCTCGTTTATGCTATTCATGTATTATTTACTATTTCACACATTAATAGCATTCCTGGAGAATAGAAAATGATAAAACATAATTTTGTTGAAATTCCTCTATGAGAAGTAGAGGAAGAGAGAGAACAGAAAGAATAGGAGGAGGAGGAGGAGAGAAGGAGGAAACCTAATGTAAAAATGTGACTATATTTGGATGAAAAAATAAAACATCCATATTCTATGTATGTGATCTATTATTGATGTTTACTACCCAGTGCGCTTCCGTGGAGGATGGCTGGGGCAGAACCCTGCGGTTGCTGGAGAAAATTAACATTCCTTAAGTTCCACACTTAGCCTAACATTAAGCATTCACTGCCTTTAGCATTTGTCATTAATTGTTTATCAAAAATCCAAACAATGCAAATCTAGTACCCACTTTAATACATTGTTTGTTTTTCAAAACTAATAACAACAAAATCTATAATATAAATAATAAAGTATACTTTAGAAGTTAAGGATATAGAACTACTAGACAGGGACTAAAAAATACTAGATTTTCCTAAGGTGTCTTTCCCTGATAGGCTCATTTGTAAAATACGCGCATTAAACACCAAAATAGCAAAGAAACAAAACCAAAACAAAACACCAAGTGGATAGCAGTCTTTTTAACCTTATCAACAACAACTGCTACAATTAACATTTGAAGGCTGGTCCCCTGTGCCCTTTGCTTATAACTCATTTTCAATTAATTATGTATAGTTAATGTCCTTAAAAGAATAGAGAAATGAGGTTCAAGGAATTTAAGTATCTTGCCTAAATTCACAAAGCTAGAGCATGGAAGAGTTGGAAGTAACTCCCGTGGCTGTGGCTCTGCTGCATCAGCGCAGGAAGTTCTCGGCAAAGAGGGGAGGACAAGACGGAAGTCCGCCAAACTGTTTACAACAAACCTGAAAAGTCTACTTCCATATCTACGTTTACCTGACGTTTTCCTCAGGTCCCGCCTACACCCTTACTTCATGCACGTCAGGTCAGGTCAGGTCACGTTACGTCTGTCACGTCACGTCACGTCACATCGGTCATGCACGCACGTCACATCACGTCACGCCACGCTACGTCACATCATGTCACGCACATCACATCTGGAGGTACCTCACACCTACTTCCCTTCAGTTCTACAGCTAGCTCCTGTTTGCCTTGGGTCACACGAGCAACAGTTTCCTTGGTGTCGTTGCTTCTACGTCAGTAGCTATACCTAAGTAGAGATCCAGAAATAAATGTTGTCTGTCAGGTGGTGGAGTGTTTGCAGAAATAAATGTCCTCTCAGGGACACATTTTATTTGTGGCAATTTGTAGAAAGTATTTTCAGAGAAAAAAAAATACCGTTAAGGAGAATAGTGCCTCCTAATTTCATGGCATGTACTTGGATTTTCTTATAGTAGAAAGAGGAAGAGCCAGGAGGTATATAAAGTTTGAAATTCACAATACTGAAGGAGACTGAACTTAGATCAGCTGACATGAGAGAGCCTTGGGTAGTAAGTATAACGACTATAATATCAAAAAGGAGAGTGGCACTATGGGAACTAGAAGCACTGCACTGCAGAGGACAAACCGACCAGTTAATGAGGGCATGGAATGATCTCTTCTCTGGCCATTTCACTAATGACTCATGTAGGAATACTGCTTATAAGCAGGAGAGCCACAGATAGTTACATCCTGGAAAATTTCCTACTTTGTTGTGTGTGTATTTTTACCCTCCTAAACTCAGATTTATTTAGGAGGGTCCTGATTGCCCATTTTCGTTTCTAATCCTTGTGTTTATTTGTGAAGTCTGGATTTAACAATAATCTGTTTTATGTTAAATGGAAGTAACTGAAAAAAACCTGTAAGAAACCAAAATTTACAATACTTACCTCCTTAGGATTTATATAAACATACAAGATAAAGGTAAATCTTTCAACAAAACAGGGTCTAAATATCCCTTATGACTGTGGTTAGTTTGAAAGCGGCGAAGCTAATGATGATAACCATAATAATAGATTTTTAAGAATTTAGAATGACTTTATAAAGTTATATGATAATGCCTTATGTTGAAAGAGCAGGAAAAAGATTCAGAAAGGTTAAGTGGTGTCTCTCATAAGACACATGGCAAACGGCAAGCCCTATGGTTCTAGTTCTCATGTATCTATTGCATGTAATCATGTAATCTCTTTTCCTCTTTGGGGAAAAAAAATCATTAGCAAAAAATATACCTTTTCATCATGGCATGATAACCCAAAAAGCACAAATGCTTATTATTGTAATTTAAGATTAATTTTTTGAGTGAAGGGGAGCTATTTTAAATAACAAAAAAAATTATTTTCCTTTTATAGTAGTGGAACTACTTTGGAGACAGCTGGTGTAAGCGAAGAGCCACATGGTAAATGTATTCAGCCCTGAAATAGTCTGTGATACTGCTCAACTAACTTGTAATATGTCTTGCAGCTCAGGCTGCTCTTTGGAAACCACTGAGGGTGCAATCCTGCTGCCCTTGCATTTCTTTTATGCTCACATAACTCACATTAACATTGCTCAAAGTTCAGGGTACCAGGAACTAAGGGCAATTTTTCTCGGCTTCCTCAATTCTCAATAGCTTTGCAGTCATAGACATTTAACGGCAGTTTCTCAATAAGAAGGGGGCATTTTGCACAGAAATAAGAAAGCTGCAGGGAAGCCCTGCTTACTGCAGGGAATCTGTGTGTGCCGAGCCACGTGACACATGGCTCTGGTAGAGCACCAGCTGCTTGGAACCACCTCAGGGCTATAGGCTGTGGGAAGAGAACTCCCATTGGCTGTGTTGTACCCTTGATTGGCTGTGTGACAGCAGTGCCTTCCAGCCCAGCAGTTTTTGTTCCAGTATTCACCAGATGCAATTAGCAGAGTCAGAAGGAAGCAATTTAAAATTTGCCAAAAGAGGTCAGTAACCTCATTGTTTGCCCATTAGTAATCACAAGATACATCTTTAGAGCAATAAAAGTCCTATGAAAATTGTATAAAAGCATCACTTCACTCCTGAGTTTGCCATAGCTACTCACTTTGCAAATGTTATTATATAAAATAAGTCTCATAAAAAAGAGTTTTTTCCAGTTGAGATCTGTTTATACATAGAACTTACAAAAGTCGTAAGTTCTCTTAGCAAAAACTAATAATTGAAAAAGCCCAGGATATTAATATAAATTATAGTTTGTAGGTTAAGATATGCCTCTGCCTTCCTTATTTCCTGAACTTGCACTTTACCCTAAAATTTTTCCTATGAATAAGAATCCATAGATTAATTTTCCTAGATAAGCTGAATCATGTATTAAATATACTCAGTGTTGATATTTAAAAGGATCCAAAGCATCGCCTTGTAAATAATGTAAACAAAACTTCACCCCCAAAGTAAAATGTTATTCCTTATTTTTTACTGATGAATACGCTGCCCTTGAGATTTGAACTAATACTCGAATTCAACATATTTATTTTTTTCCTGAATTTTCGGCATGCAGATGTCAAAATCTTACTGGGTAAAATGTAAATTCTGTTTCAAAGCAGAAGCAGTTCAGCTATTTTCAAACCTTCTTGACACAAATGAAGAGACAAGCAAGAAGCTAGAGTAAAAGAGACAAATGAAGAGAGTACAGGTGTGCTTTTCATCACTGCTACAGAAAAATTGCAATTTTCTTCACTGATCTTTCCTTTGTTTTACTTTCTTTTTTTTGAGGCAGTGCAACATATGTTATAGCTAATCATATATAAGCCACTGGGAGAATAAATGCTGTCACTATAATTAATGGCTTAACTCACTCTGAGTATTTTCAGTATTAATAACCAAAATGGGACTTTTGTGTTAGTGTGAACAGGAACATATGTTGCCCATTGCATTTTGTTTGTAAGAAATGAAAACAGTGAGCCGGCTCATTCTTCCTAAGTTTTGGTCAGCGTCTTGATTAGGAGCAGGCTGCAGTAGTACAGACAGCACCCTGTGTTTTGGTATGGATCCATACAATGTGTTGCTATCCTGCTACCCTCAAACCCTACTTTTTGCCGCTATTCTTAGCATGGTTTCAGGATAATATAAGAAATTTTAGATATAATGAGTAGTCCTTTTGATCAAAGAAGCAAGAAAGCAAACAAAATTTGAATAACCATCAAAGCAACTTTTGCCTACGTTTCTAGATTTGTATCAATAGCCCTCTTCAAAAGAATTCAACATCAAATTGTAATGTTCTTCCTTAGTACTAAAGGGACTGCTTATTATTTACACATGCTTTCTGTTCGCAGGTTTTAAAGCATAATTATCTACAATATAAAAAATACTTGTGCTCTCCCACCTGTGTGTAAACTATGATTTACCCATTGTTCTCTTTTTGTCCATGTTGGTTATTTGTTTAGGTTCCTTTGGTTGTTGTTCTATATTAAAATAGGAGCCTCCTATTTTAAGTCAGCCTCATGGATATATGGATATTTTCATGACCACATAAATTACCAGGACTAGAAAAGGCACACACAAAGACTACTTTATCAGCCATTTCCAGCCCTTTATAAAATACAAATTAGTTTCTGAAAAGAGTAAGTGTATTCATTCAAGTGCATCTACCTATTTATATTCTTATTTCAAGGCAGAACATTGTTTTTTTAATCAATAATATACTTTTAAATGTAAGCCAGCACCAAATGTTTGCCTAAAGAATTTCAATTAAAAATATATGTATTAAAAAAAAAAACTCATGTATTTTCAGTATCATTACCTTAACCCTGACAGCATATTGACTCTAAGGCCACTTAACATACAGATAATCTTGAAGATTTTTTATTTCAAAATTAAGATCAGCATTAGATAGTTGTGTATTTATAAACAAAGCCAGCTTTATCTTCTTAACTCTTTTTAACAGACACTAACACATCATAAACTCAATTGTGAAAAATCTAATTCTGTATCTGAATATGTGGTGAAAGTGTGTTTGCAAGTAAAATTACCATGTATAAATCTGTTTAGTTTTAACACTACTGCTATTATTATCTTTAATCCTTATTATATCTATCATGTATCCCCAATCATCAACATCATCACCAAAAAAATAAAAAAAATAAAAAAAGAGTCTAAGCTCATGATACATAAATAGACTCTAGCATGTGTATGGGCATCAATATTTGATATATGAGAATATATAGCTTATGGACACAGACACTGTGTGACTACTCTATCCAAGGCTTTTGCTTCATATACATTTGCTGTATTGGCTGAATTGTTATCCTTACCTGAGTCCCTACTAACTTGGCAATTTTGTATACTCCTTTTCATCCCATTGTTTTAAGTTATTTTTTAAACTTTATTTTAAAGAAAGAAGCAATATTTTAAAACATTTCAATGTAGAAGTCTTGTCATTTATGCACATTTATACGATTAGTCATAATACATATTGCACTGGTTAAGCACCATGTCACAATTTTTATATTATTTTGCAATAGTAGGTACACATTATCTACAATCAGTTAAATGGGGGAGGGTAGGAAAAAATCAGTTTTAACTAAGAGAAAACAGTATACACAGGAGTGTTTGAACTACCTCACATCATTTAACCAACAAGATAAAATTATTCCCACTTAAAAGTAAAAGACAACTTCTAAAAATGCTTACCAATGTAGAAATAGGCCCAGAAGAAAGCAATATGCAATAAATTTTAGTTACTTTTACTGTTATTAATTAGAAAGGAAATATGAAGAGCAGAATGATGAAAGCAGTAAATAAATAAATGAATCTAGGAAGAATCCTAGGAAGAAAATTTGGTAAATTAAGCGATTTAAGCAATCACTGCAATTAACTGAATAAACTTGAAGCAATGAAGTGATCCATTTAGAATACTCACATATGAACTAAGACCTATATTCATTGCTGTTGCACATCAGAGGACTTGAATCTAGTTGAGTCCTAGGAAAATAGAATTAAAATCAGTAAAAATATCCAATTCATAACAATATAAATAGCCTCATACATGGCTGGATAGATTTAAACATAGGCATAATAACATAATTATGTTCATAATGTTAAATGTTACATGCAAAATGTTTGTGCCCTATTAAATGAGTTTAGTTATTCCAAATTTATACTTTATAGGTTTGGTCTAAAAGTTTCCATTCAATCATTGTTGTCAAGTATAGGTACTAAAGCTATCATAAGTGCCTTAAGAGGAAGAATGTTATTTGCAGTCACTAATTTAAGAATCTCTTACAAAATGACACAAAAGTTGAAATATTCTTGCTTATTTAAAAAAATACTTTAAAGAAACTTTCTCATATTTTAACTTTAAACTCTCTTATACTTTTATTTTAGAAAAAAACATCATCTAGGTTATTAATGTCTGCTTACTTTTTTATACTTGTGAAGGATAATTTACATGTGAACATTTGAATTATTAGCTAATCCAGCAATATTATATCTAATATTTTTTGCTTAATTATATGGCAAATGGTACTAGATGAATAATTACAATTTCTGGGAATTGACTCTAAGAATTAAATATATGCTCTAGAGCAGTCATTAGTTCTTTAAAGTTATTGAGGCCGGTGGTCTTTTCCCATCTACTGTTCTAATTTAATTTATGACACTCAAATGATTAATTTCTTAGTTTTTTTCTGAGTTTTTATTTTATTTGTTGTTGTTGTTGTTTTTTGTTCTGACTTTTAGGTAGGAGCCTTCCTTTAGTGTTTATTTGCAAGTCTCAAAGCACGGAAAGAAAGAAATGCTATCCTAGGCTCTCAAGTTGTATACAGTCATGGTGAACTCTGTTATTTGAAAAATTGAGGCCAGAGGTTTCATTTGTTTAAGCGTTGTATTCTCTGTGTATAATTTCACTTTTACTTAAATGTAATCCGTATCTTTGGAACTACATCTCACTTTTAGGTTTAACTGCTGGGCCCTTAGGGAAGGCCTCAGCTCAGGGCACCTGGGTGACTCATGGGTTAAGCATCAGGCTTTGACTCAGTTCATGATCTCATGGTTCATGAGTTAGAGCCACCTGTCCAGCTCTGTGCTGACAGCTCAGAGCCTGGAGCCTGCTTTGGGTTCTGTGTCTCTTTCTCCTTCTGCTCCTCCCCTATGCAAACTAGTCTCTATCTCTCAAAAATAAACTTAAAAATATATTAAAAGAAAAGGCCTTGACTCTACAAAATTGCTAAGCGATACATCCAACCACAAGTAACAGAACACTTGATAATCAGTGTTCTAAACAAGTAAGATGACATTACTTCATGAGAAAACTGTAGATAGGAGACTCCAAGATTTATTCAGTAGTTCATTGATATTACGAAGTTCATATTCTCTTGCTATCTTTTTGTTCAGCTTTATTTTGTATGTTGATTTTGGTTCTATGTATACAATGTGACTTCCACAGTTCTAAACATCATAACACCATCCAATAATGGAAAAATAGGAAAAAGAACTATCAGTGAGGTATTCCATTACATTTTTTTAAATCAGGAATAAACTTCAGATAAGTTCTCTAGATTTGCTGATTTGTCTTTATACCTCATTGATGAAAGCTGAGTACATGGTCATCTCAGTTTCAAGGGAGGAAAGAAATTTGTTTGTTTGTTTATTTTCTCTGCTTCTAAAGTCTAAATGAACAAGGAATAAAAAGATTGGAGAATCTGTGAAAATCTCAGTTTTTATAATATCGAGCTTGACTCAGAAGTTATGAAATGTAAAATTCACAACATATGAAATTCTCTAACATATGAATTAGAGCATTTTCCTAATTATAGTTTGAGGATCACACAATAGTTGCTTCATTTTGTTATTCTAATGATTCAATGAGAGTTTCAGTGTGTGTTTCTTTTTTTTTTTTTTTTCTTTTTTTTTTTTTTTTTTCTTATATGCTTTATTTTTTTTTTTTTTTTTTTTTGTTATAATAGTTTATTTTCAAATTGGTTTACATATAACACCCAGTGTTCATCCCAACATGTGCCCTTTTTAATGCCCATCACCCCCTCTCCCCCCTCCCTCATCCCCCTTACCCTCAGTTTTTTCTTAGTCTTTGAGAGTCTCTTATGTTTTATCTCCCTCCCTCTCTGTGTCTTTTTTTTTTTTTTTTTTTTTTTTTTTTTTTAAGTTTAGCTAGATGTTTGTTTGTTTTTGAGAGAGAGAGTAAAACAGAGCATGAGCAAGGGAGAGACAGAGAGAAAGGGAGACACAGAATCCAAAGCAGACTCGAGGCTCTGAGCTGTCAGCACAGAGCCCAACACAAGGCTCGAACTCATGAACTGTGAGATCATGACCTAAGCCAAATTTGGATACATAACTGACTGAGCTCCCAGGCACTCATGGTGTGTTAATTTTCTATCAAAAACAGAGTGGGGGAGGAAACTTAGTCATGTAATGGCATATTTGTACTACCAAGGTTTAGCACAGATATTGTAACAAAAAAATAAGCTAATAGATGGAATCATGTGCTTAAACCTTTTTGGAAAGCCTGGGGGGATGGAAGTAAGTGGAGTTAAAACTGGCTGATAGGGGCATCTGGTTGGCTCAGTTGGTTGGCCGCCAAAGCAGCCAACTTTGGCTCGGGTCATAATCTCTCAGTTTGTGAGTTCAAGCCCTGCCTGGGGCTCTGTGCTGACAGCTCAGAGCCTGGAGCCTGCTTAGGATTCTGTGTCTCCCTCTCCCTCTGTCCTTTCCCCTCTCACACTGTGTCTCTGTCTCTCAAAAAATGAATTAATGTTAAAATATTTTTTTTTTCAAACTGGCGATAGATTTCAAGAACACTGTAACTACTAGTGAACTATAAGAATTTTACTCTTGCATCTTAAATAGCTAGTTTTGTAAGAGTTGTACTTCATAGCCACGGAACTGGTAACTAATAAAGATAAGGACAGCAAACATTGTGTTTGACCATAATGCTCTGTCTCTTGAACACTGAACTCCAGAATCT
Organism: Paguma larvata; assembly: GCA_030068075.1. Classification (NCBI taxonomy): domain Eukaryota; kingdom Metazoa; phylum Chordata; class Mammalia; order Carnivora; family Viverridae; genus Paguma; species Paguma larvata. Next base: position 54,807,789 of record CM057832.1, read on the forward strand.
AGCTACATATCCACTTCTGTAACCTCACTCATTAACATCAGTGGCAGCTAGAGGTTGCCCTATCTCCAGTATCTCTAGCCTGTGTCTGTCATTGTTGAATCAGCATGCTAGCTGCAAGGGAGTCTGGATTTTTTTTTTTTTTCTTCCCTAACCCCTGATGTCCTGAAAGATGGATAGAAGTGGTTTGGTTGAGGGACATAGTTCAGAATAAATAAAGTCAGTTTCAGGATCAAGAAAAGCAGTTTGTTAGGGAAAAATCAATGAAGAAATAAAATTGGGTTTTTACTGAGTATGAATATATCCCAAAGAATCTTAAATGACCTGCCCAAATCAGATAGAGACTAAAGATTATTTCTTTTCTTTTTTTTTTCCTTCTTTTTTTGGTATCATTGTAAAGATATTAAAAAGTCAATCAGTTTTCATTTTGAACATAATATGAAAACAGTACTGGTTTGTGTTTTTTTTTGTTTTGTTTTTTTTCTGTGAGACATGAAAGTATTTTACAGTTTTATTAAAATAATCAGTCATTTATCAAACTGACATTTGGCATATGACAAAAGACATTTCCATTTCTAGAAAATAAGTTCTGTATATTTTCAACTCAATCATTTTAGTACACCTCTAGTGGTTCCTGTGAATGATGTTGAAAGATACTTCTGTTCATCTTTATGTAGTTAGATGACAAATGTTTGTTCTGCCTTGATGTTTCAGCATTACTTTTGCATTATTAGAGAGAGATTCATAACTCCCTAGACAACTCATGCAAAGCACCTCTTTAAAATCTGACAGCCATATAAATTCTAAATATTCCCCAAGCTTTTATAAAATTTGATTAAAGGATAACTCTGTCAGTGTGCATTGTTAAACATTTTCTCCTTGAAGAAGTGAAAGAGAGTAGAGATATACAAAAACAAAACAAAAAATACATGATTACAAGAGGAAGACAAAAATTCATTCCTAGAAATGACAGCTGTCATTTCCCCTGAATGGTAGGTAATATTGAGGAATCCAATTTTATTAGTCGTAACTTTTTAAACATTTTCTAATAGAATTTATGTCCTTCTCTCTCTCTCCCTCTCTCTCTTCCCTTCCCCTGCTCATGCTCCCTCTCAAAATAAATATTAAATAATAATTTATATGTCCTTTGAGTTTATAAAAAGTTTCTATATATAGGAACATTGCCTACAATCTTTTAAAATTATATAATTGCATTTAAATCAAGTTATGTAAGTAATCGGATATCTTTTGAAGCATAATACTCTAATGACAGCATGTTATTAAAAGAGAATTATTGAATGCCTTTCCAAAAACAACATTTATAGACTCTAAATTTCAGATATTTTTATAACTTTCTATTCTAATATTGTGTAAGTCCGGAATGCATAATAACCACTACTACATAAGTCTTAGTGAGCCTACCTAATATTTTCTTAACATATGAAAAATTCCATATAAACCTCTGTATTTATTGAATTTTATAAAAATTGAAAATCATATTTTTGATGTTGCTTTTAAGACATTAACATTTTTGCCATAAAAACAAAATGTATTAGGAAAAATACTATACAAAATTGCATAGAATAGTGTTTCCTTCCTATTATGAATGTATCACCAACTTATTAAGATACTTCTGTACACATGTTGATACATATACACAGGGATGACAATTCTATTGTTTCTGTAATGGAAGAAAATTTGGACAACTTCTAGACACAATCAGTTTGAATACTGATGATAACTTTGGAATATCCCTATTATTACATTCTCATTTTTAAAATGTATAAATTCTCTAGCTTTTTAAAATGTCTGTTTTACATTTGAATAAAAAAATGAAAGTGTGAATAAGGGAAGAGTCTTGAGTTTTCATTCTGATTCTGCAGTGTGAAAAGCTGGAGACATCATTAAAATTTATTGAGTACTAACATTTTAACGTATGAAATGAAATTGTTCATGTAGCTAATAGTAACAGTTTTTTTCCCTCTAGTTATAGGAGAAAATATTTTGATTTGGAAATTTCTAAGGTAAATTATTCAAATTATACTGTTTCTCTGTGTCCTATCTGTAATATCTCTGTGTATAGCTAAATTGTTTAAAGTCTATGGCATTATAGGTAGTTCTTCAAATTAAAATTTACATTTAGAATTTGCACTGTGGTAATATAAAAAATGCCAATAAACCACAACACATCGACATTACTCCTCTTAGTTGCTAAATATAATGATGTTATTTGGAAAGTCTAGATATTCCTGTCATTTACTTTAGTTTATCACGATACATAGGGTTATTTATCGTCACTCCTTGGAGAAAATTTAGAGCACTTTTAAACAGATAAATTTTTCATTTTAAAAGTGTACATCAAACATCTATTCATATTACTTAGAATGTCTGGGAACATTTTACCAATAAGTCATCTTTTATTGACTTATAGATACTCTAAGCATTGAAGACTTTTATATACAACTTCATAATGTTTATCTGTATTATGTCCATAATCCAATTAGACTATAGAGTTTTTAGAATAAAAGGGCCAAACATGTTCTATTGGGTCTCGTGTTATATTATTGTCCAAAAGAATGAAACTTTATTTATATTTTAGAAATGTATTTTGTATATTATATTAAGAATGTTGCTTTTTCCTTGTTGATGTTTTCTTCAGCCATCCTTAAAAGCCTACATTGATTTAAATCTTTTTTCAGAGAGCGAGGCATTATTTTAAATCTGTTTTTAGCATGATTTTGATTCTTAGAATACAGTTTCTGAAAAGCGAGGCAGTTATGTTTCCTTCTCTTTTTTAAGTATGTTATTTTATACATATAATATTTATTTGAAAAACTTTTATGCTTAGATAAATTCTGATTATTATTATTGAAGGCATTAATGTTTGAATTTAGCTCTTTCATACCAAGTACTATATTTATTAATTTTTAGAGTAAATCATTTGCACAGGTGTTTTCTGTCCAACTTAAAGTCACTTTTACTACTTTTTTATAATCTAGCAAATTGTTTAAAGTTAATCCTTAATAACTTTGTAATACAGGTTACCTGGGTGGCTCAATTCATTGAGTATCTGACTCTTGATTGGGGCTCAGGTTATGTTCCCAGAGCTGTGAGATCGAGCCCTGCATGGGACTCCACGCTCAGCATGAATCCTGTTTAAGATTCTCTCTCCCTCTCCCTCTGCCCTGCCCGTGCATGCGTTCACTTGCACTCACACTTTCTCCATCTCTCTCTCTCAAAAATAAAAAAATAAAAATAAAATAAATAAACTTTGTTGTATAAAGCAATCAAACATTTGGAGAGGCTTCTACTCTCATGAAAATGAAAAGAATGTAAGCAACAAAATAAATCAAATATATTTGGATTATAATCCAATATATAAAATAAATAACTATGAATCCATAGTAATATAAGTAAATGACTGAGTGAATTTAAAAATAGAGAAGAAAAAAAAAAAAAACAATCTTCCTTGAAGAATTTAAAACAATTCATGTAGATCCTCTATCCTCAAGAAGAAGGATGATAACCCACCACTTTTTTTTTTACCTGTGGGCTATGCATAGTGGAGGAGGGGGAGGAGGAAGAGGAGGAGGAGCAATCATACAAGTAGTAGGAAGAGAAGGAGGAAAAGCAGCAGCAATAGCTCTTGGCTCTTATCTCATAGTTTAGACAAAAATCAGTTTGAGTTGGATCATAGGCCTAACTTGATATCAGTAAAGATAATAGAAGAAAACAGGAGTATATCTTCACAATTCTGAGTTAGGCTAGATATCTTAGGACACAGAGTTTATGAACTATATAAAACGTTGATAAATTGGAATTTATAAAAATCAAAAATTCATGCTCATCAAGAAGCATAATCTATATGATATATCTAGAAGAAAATATTTGTAATTTATATGTATGACTTGGGAGGAATTATATCCACAATATATTTTATTTTTTTAAGAATATTTTGAGCGAGAGAGCATATGCAGGGGAGGAGCAAAGAGAAAGAGGGAGAGAGAGAAAATCCCAAGTAGGCTCTGTACTGTCAGCATGGAGCCCAGTATGGGGCTCAAACTCACGAACTGTGAGATCGTGACCTTAGCCGAAATCTAGAATTGGATGTTAACCAACTGAGCCACCCAGGCACCCCTCCACAACATATTTTAAAAACTAAAAATCTGGACCTTAGTAAAAAAAAAAAGTGAATAAACTAATAAAAAGTTGTCAAAATACTTGAATAGGCACTTAAAAGAAGATTGAAAAAAATCCAATAAGTACATTAAACATTCTCAACATCATTAATCAGCAAGTAAATTAAAAAAAATACAAAAATGGTATACTATGTAACCACAAAAATAGCTAAAAGGTAATCAATTAAAAGCATGAAATACTCTCCCATGTACGGAGTACATGGAATTCTAAAACTTTCAGTGTAAAATGCTACATTTACTCTGAAATATTTTTGTATTCCATTCCATCTGTGTTCCATTTGGGATCATTTTTCTTCTGGCTGAAAAATACCCTATGCTATCGTATAGTACTCCTGGTAGATATTAATTCATTTTTAATTTTTCTGAGAATGTCGATATTTCGTGGTAATTCTTTAAGGATATTTTTATTTTAAAGTAGAATAAGTTATCCTAGTGAATTATCATTTGGAAGTCATTCCTATCAATACTTTGAAGATGTAGTTTAGATTCTGTTACTAATATTTACAAGTTGAACTAATTTTTGATTCTTTGAAGGTAATCTGCCTTATGTTTTCTGGTTCCTTTTAATTTCTCTCTGATTTTGTTTTTCTGTAAAATAATTATATATTTCTAATAGTGGATAACTTTTTGTGATTTACTTTTCATGTATACTGTTCATGGGATTTATAATGTATTTAATACATCCATTGATATCATCTATTAGTTTGGAAAGTTCTCAGTTCATTATTTTCCATATGTGACTGCTCCTCTCTCTCCCCAACCCTTCCCCTCCTTCAATATATATATATATATTTTTTTTACATTCATTGTTTCCAAGCTTCCTTCTGGATATTTATTACAAGTTTGTCTTCAAGTTTCAGTGAGCCCTCTTGCTCAATTATAGACCTCAACAGTCATTTCTTATCCCAACTTCTTGGAACATTTCAAATTCCAGACCAGAAAAAAAATTGATAGCGACAGAATTCCCAGAAGACACCCCACAGGTGCCTGCCCCTGCCTGATCATGGACTGAACATGTACCAGCCCCACGCATGATCATATGCTCCCTCCTCCTGGACCTCTCCCTCTAAAACTGTAAGTGTCCATCGTGTTGCAAGAGTGGTCAGTTGTTAAGTCTTGAGCCTGCCACTTGCTCTAGCTGACAACACTCGAAATAAATTTCTCCATTTTTTTTCTTCCAAACCCTCATTTCTTGAGTTATTGGCTTCCCTTGCAATGAGTTTACCCAAGTTTTTTTGGTTTTCATTTTGTTTTGTTTTGTTTTGTTTTTGTTTTGACAACAGTGTTCACAATCTCATCTGAGAGCCATGTTTTCCATTTGTCCAACACCCTCAGGATTTCCAGGGACAGAGTTTTTGGCCTTGGCAGTGCCAAGGCTCATCCATTCATTTTCTGAGTTAGCTACTGTGATAGACTGTTTGGTAACACAAGTGCACTAATTCTCTCTTCAGGTCTTTCTAATATCCTACTACATTCACCTATTGATTTTTTAAATTTCTCCATTCTGTATTTGGGTCATATAATTTCTGGTTTTCTGTTGAAGTGTTCAATTTTGTTTATATTGCTCAACATATATTTTAAATTATGTGTCTATTAACAAGAAGAATTTTAATATTCATGTGTGTTTCTGCTGTCTGCTGTCTGTTGATTTTCTTTTATTCTATCTTCTCATATTAATAATTATTTTTTATTTTGTATCAGACAGTGTTTGTGGTATTAATTGTGGAAATATCTTGAGGCTATTGATAATGTTACTTTCTTCCAAAGAATGTTTATATATTTTTCTTTCAAGTCATTAGGATTATTAGTGGGATTTGCAATTATTTAAAGGTGGTTTCCTCCCTTATATATCTTTTGGAATAATAATGACATGATAATAATGAAAGGCTTTTGTGTAGTTCTTATTATGTCCTAGGAACTCTTCTCAGGGCTTTATTTTTTTTTAAACGTTTGTTTTATTTTTGAGACATAGAGACAGAGCATGAGCAGGAGAAGGGCAGAGAGAGAGAAAGAGACACAGAATCTGAAGCAGGCTCCTGGCTCTGAGGTGTCAGCACAGAGCCCGACGCGGGGCTCGAACTCACAGACCGGGAGATCACAACCTGAGCTGAAGTCGGCAGCTTAACCAACTCAGGGCTTTAGAAATAATTAACTCGTTTGGGGCACCTGGGCGGCTCAGCTGGTTAAGTGTCCAACTCGTGATTTCAGTTCAGGTAATGATCTCATGGTCCTAAGATCCAGCCTGCCATCCGGCTCCACACCCAGCCCAGAGCCTGCTTAAAATTCTGTCTCCCTCTCCCTCTGCCCTTCCCTTATTTGTTCTCATAAGCGCTCTCTCTCTCTCTCTCTCTCTCTCTCAATAAATAAATAAATAAATAAATAAATAAATAAAAACAGTATTAACTTGTTTAACCATAACAATAGTCCTATCTGGTAGATAAACTACATATATATATATATATACACACACATATACACTCAATATATATACATATACACTCAATATATATACTCAATATATATACACACACACACTACATATATATACAACATACATACATATACACTCAATATATATGCTCAATATACACACACACACACACACACACACACGCATGCACACACACATGCACACACACATTTGGCTAAGAAGTAACTGTGGCAAATGAAAATCTAATAATTTTCCCAAAATTAGTAGTAATTATTAGAACCAGTATTCAATTTCAGGTTCCATTTTCTTAAAACTGCTATGCAAATATGCCTTCCCATGAAAGATATTTGACCTCATCAAACACTATTCACTTTGTGAGAACCAATTCAAGAAGTTACTCTTCCCTGGAGCGTTTACATTTTAAGATAAGATCACCATGGGAGAAACACAAAAGCATTTATTTCTAACCACAAACTTTCTTAGGAAACCTTTACAAAATACTAAAGTCAAGTAGTGCCTGCTGACCTCTGATGTCCCTTCTAACTCACAAACTTCTCTATTATAATTGTGAAAGTTAAGACACTGGGAGGGAAATCATTATTTGGCAAAGGTTTTCTAGGTGCATTGTAAAAATATATATGTAAGTAATACCTATTATGGAATTTAATATGTGAAAGCAAATCTGATGAGTCGTTTACATAGATTCTTACATTTAATCATTAAAGCAAATTTATCGTAAATATTGTTCCCATTTAGGCACATGAGAAAACCAGAGATAAAATACTGTGTGATTTATCCAAGTCCCCTAGTAAAGAATCTAGCATTAAAATTCGATCCTTACCATTTTAACTCTAGAAACTGCATTTTAACCATGACCCTATACTGTCTATATAACACATATATAGAGCTCTCTCCATATTCTAACTACATGGATGACAGTTACTGATAATAGCATTTTGCAGAGTAGTTGGTCTTGAAAAATACAATATTTTTATATGATAGTTTTTTTCTTTTAGTACTAGTGACAAAATAGAATAAATTAGGACTCTATGTTGTAAATTAGGAATTAAGAGTAGAATATCTGTTATAATTGAGATGTCTCTCAGTAACCTGGTAAACAAGCAACTTTGCATCAAAATTCAATAATTTGAATGTGTCAACCTTTGAAGTGAAGAACCAATTAAATTTCTTTTATAATTGATACCATCTTGATTTCCGTTGATATCAGAAGCTTAAAAAAGTGTTTCGAATAAAATTACAAAGATATATACTGGTAAAGTTAATATTTCAATTTTTTTCCATGCAATAACTGAGAAAGAACAACTATTGGCACATATATTGTTTTGTTTTTCAGTATAGTCAATTACTTAATATAAAGTTCTGATGTGGACTTAAATATCATAAACAAAATAGTAGCCCAGAATTACAATTTTGTATTATAACTATTTTAATGGCTATACGAAATAATTATTTCCCATTGAGTAGGTCCTATAAACCATATTTTTAATACTCCTACTCATGGTTTAATGGGGTATATTTATTTGTGTCTTTCCATGAAACATTTTCACTGAACCCTTACTTTTAATCCATTGCATTATATTATACATATAAGATTACATATATGGTATACCTATATATTTAGAAATATATAATGATTAGAAAACAATTACAAGCGTGATGAATATTAACCCAGCTGTCTCAATAATCATTATAAATTTGGGAATGGTTTAAACATATCAGAGACCAATAGAATGGATACAAAAGAAGAAACTGACTTTCAATATAATGATACGGGTTCAGAATAAGGGTCTGGAGAAAGATATGCCACACTAAATTGAATCAAAAGAAAGTTAAAAGGCTATATCAGTTTCTGACAAAGCAACTTCTAAACAAAGAAAATTGCCAGGAATAAAGAAGGCCATTATATAATGATATATAATGATAAAAGAGTTAATTCTCCAAGAATATAACAATTTCAAATATGTGTGCACTTAACAGAGATCTCAAAATACATGAGGAAAAATGATAGAAATGAAAAGAAAGGTATATACTCTTAAATCTGGTTATATATATTCCAACAAAGCAAAAATTGTGTTTCCAAATATATATAAAATGTGATTATACCTTTACAAAGCAACTAATACCTTTTGCTTATTTATTACCTATATATTTCCATCAAAGAACTATATAAATTTGGCTTTTTAACCTCAATATCTAATAATACCATTAATAATAAATGAATATTATGATGGAATATATTAAAATGAAATATAACATCAATCAGTTTCTCTAGTTTTTAAAATTTTTTATCTCAGGATTATTTTATATTCCTAAAATTATGGAAACCCCAAAGAATTTTGGAGTGTGTAATTATCTTTACTCTATTTACAATATGATATTAACATTAAGAAATTTGAAAATATTTATCAATTCATATATAAATGACAGTAATAAAACCTTCACGCACTTTAGTAAAATGTTTATGAAAAACAACTGTATTTCCCCTCACAAAGATAACTGGATTTATAATATGCTTCTGCATTTATTTTGTCGCTATGTCGATTAGGTTGAGGTATATTGAAGAAAATACAGGTTCACAAAGATGTATTTGGGAAATGGAAATGGAATTTGATACTCTTCTAAGCGGTAGTTTTTAAAAGGGTAACTGTGTAGAATCTGAAATCATATCAATGAACATTAATATATGAAACGATCACTGCATGCTAAAATCTATCTTAAATAACTTGATCCTTGAATGTATTTTTTTTCACCCATTCATTATCTTGTTTGATAACAAAAATTGGTTGAAAAATGCTGGTTCTTTGAAGTATGCTGGTACTCCAAGTGGTGCCACATTTTATTATAAAATACATAAGCAAAAAACAATATTCATCATTATCACCGCTGAAGATAGTTCCCAACTTCATGATGGCACATAGAAATTTATCAAGTTTGTATTTTTCCTCAAAATCTTAAATTTTATTGTTTGCAACAAATGATGAGTTGGTTTCTCGAAGTGTCACGTGTAAGATTACATCAGCCAAAAACACAAATCTAAATGACCATAATCTGTCTGCTATTCATTGAAACAAAGTGTAGCTTCATGAAAAGAAAGTCTACATAAATATATATTTCAAACAATTGTAGTAGTGTTTTTCCTAGAGTTAATCATCATACTTCGGAATATGACAGACTTATGAACACTTATCTTTTCATGACAGAGTATAAAAAAGAGGTATTCTGAGGGATTAATAGTTATTAAAATTAATAATGTTAATGTTTCAAGACACCTGGGGGGCTCAGTCAGCCAACTTCAACTCAGGTCATGATCTCACAGTGTGTGAGTTCAAGCCCCACATCAGGCTTTGTGCTGACAGAACAGAGCCTGGAACCTGCTTGGGATTCTGTGTCTCCCTCTCTCTCTGCCCCTCGCCACCTCACACTCTGTCTCTCTCCCTCTCAAAATAAATAAATGTTAAAAAAAATTTAAAAACAATGTTAATGTTTCATCAAGGACGTTCTTGATATTCTTTATTTTTAATCTTACTGCAAGCACCTGAAGTGAAAAATACAGTAACTTCAAATACAATTTGGTGCCAATGCCTTGATTATGATAAAATGCTAACAGTTTTATACACTATTACTTTTGCATCCTCAGTGAAAATGGCAACGATGTTAAGAAGACGAAGTGCTAATGTGGTAGGCAGAATCATATCAAAGATATTGATGTCCCAATCCTCACCACCTATTAATATATGACCTTATATGTCAACAAGAGATTGTGAATATGTTAAAGTTAATGGCCCTTGAGCTAGAGAGATTATCCTAGGTTATTGGGTTGACCCAGTGTAATCATCTGAACCCTTAAAAGCAGAGAACCGTACCTAGCTGCAGTGAGAGAGATGACAGAAAAAAAGGAAGAGGAGAGATTTGCTTTGTGAGAAACATACCTAACCCATTATTACTGACTGAAGATTGAGTGAAAGGGCCACGAGCCAGGGAATGTACATAGTTTCTGGAAGGTGAAAATGGCTCTTAGTTGACAGCCAGCAAGAAAATGGAACTTCTACAAGAACCTATATTAGTAAGGAAACAGGCTTTCCTAGAGAACCTCCAGAAAGGATCACAGGCATACCAGTAATTTTGATTTTAGTCTGGTGAAACCAGTGTCAGACTTTTCTGATCTACAAAACTGTGAGTGATCTTGTGTTGTTTATATTGTAGTAATTTGTTTTGGTAGCAATAAAAAAAGAAAATTAAAAAACGATACAATTATTATAAACATTTTTTGGACCTCATAGTTCTCTGGAAAGTGACTCAGGAACCTCCAATAATTCATACATTGATAATTACTCTTCTAGATCTACAAAATCACCCCTAGTCGAGTAGGTTGTTGTATTCCAATTGTTTCATAGTGTAATGGAACTGAAATGGTTTGCCACGTGGGGTACATTAAATTGAATACAGCCCTAGGAAATATTGAAAGCAAAGAACTTCTTATTACTCATTACATGAATGGAGTAAGGATGTAACTCTCATAACACTATGTCCTCTACTTCCAAACTTCCGGGCTCCTTTATACTGCCAGCGAACAATCTTTTGGTCAGATTTTCCTGCAGTTGGGAAGTGGCCACAGGAATTTATTAAAGCCTTTGTAATCTTTCAGGCATAACTTAAAAAGGTGTTTGCTTAACTCTGCAATTTCCCAGGAGCATGTATGGATTTCTTTGTTCCTGGATCTCTGCTGTCTTGAGTAACTTTGGTGGTCTTCCCACAAATAGGGTGGCCCTCAAAGACTTGTGAAGCTGAAAAACAACATGCTGGAAACAGCTCATTTGTTTTAATTTCTCAGCGTGGTCCTTGATGACCTATTCCTAAGTAACAAAATGCCTCTTTGTGCTAAGTTTTCTAATTTTTGGCTTTTCGACAGTGATATCAGAGTTTGTATTATTAAAATCAATTATTTTTGTCATTTCAGATTAAAATAAATCAAAATTAAAAAAAAAACAACAAAAGTAGCTTAAACTGAAACATTTCTCCCCATCAATCCTCTACACATCTATGAAACTTACACCATCCTGCTTTGCCTTGTTCATCTACTGCTCAATTACTAGACATGCCGGCTTTTATCAATAAGGAGAAAACAGGATCAAAAACACAGTTTCCAGTTCCAGGAAAGCACACTTATTTTATATGCCTGAGTTTTCAGAGAAAAATCAATTCTACCAACAAATTATAAACCACTTGCCTTTAATTATAGTTAATGTTTTTTCCAGTACTATATTGATGGATATATTATTGTTGAAAAGTTGAAACAATAATCCTGAGGGGAGATTCAATATGTGACAATACAGACTAAATGAACATGGAATTTAATTTTTCTTGAGAAAATAATTTACTCCATCAAACATAGATTTTATGTTTGAATATATGTGGATATTAGAAAAGAGCAAGACAACAAAAGCACAACAAACAAATTGGTTTGATTTTAATAATGATTTTCTTTAAAATTATAATATTGAAAATATATAAAAATAAATGTAAATTTAGATAAAATATTTAGTATTGAACCATACAAACTATACTCTTCAGAATTAAAACCAACAGCATTGTTCATAACATTCTTTTATAATGAAAACATAAACAGCATAGAATAATAAAACAGTAATGGCCATTTTGATGTAAAAATGTCTAAAATTTTAAAGGATAGTAAATCTGCCTATCAAACTAATGGCATAGATCCAAACTATTTGAAAATGTCATACTGGTCCTGCATAACAGGCTTCTAGGTTTTTGCTAAGTCGGCTCTTTTTCATCATTCAGTTTTCAGTTTAAGTGTCTTAGCCTTAATAAGTCTTTTCCTAGTCATCTCTAACCCCCATAGAATGTTTGTCTGTATAATGGGCTCTGATTTAAATTATTTAAGCATTTGTTTATCCTCAGTGCCCCCACTTTATTATTTTTTAATATAATTTATTGTCAAATTGGTTCCATACAACCCCCAGTGCTCATCTCAACAAGCGTCCTCCTCAATGGCCATCACCCACTTTCCCCTTTCCTCCCACCCCCAATTAGCCCCCGGTTTGTTCTCAGTATTTAAGAGTCTCTTATGGTTTGCCTCCCTCCCTCTCTGTGACTTTTTTTCCCTTCCCCTCCCTCATGGTCTTCTGTTAAGTTTCTCAAAATCCACCTATGTGTGAAAACATATGGTATCTGGTTTTCTCTGACTGACTTATTTCACTTAGCACAATACCCTCCAGTTCCATGCACGTTGCTACAAATGGACAGATTTCATTCTTTCTCATTGCCACGTAGTATTCCATTGTATATATAAACCTTCTTTATCCATTTGTCAGTTGATGGACATTTAGGCTCTTTCCATGATTTGGCTATTGTTGAAAGTGCTGCTATAAACATTGGGGTATATGTGCTCCTATGCATCATGTATCCCTTGGGTAAATTCCTAGCAGTGCTATTGCTGGGTCTTAGGGTAGTTATATTTCTAATTTTTTGAGGAACCTCCACGCTGTTTTACAGAGTGGCTGCACCAGTTTGCATTCCTACCAACAGTGTAAGATCGTGCCCATTTCTCCACACCCTCGCCAGCATCTGTAGTCTCTCGATTTGTTCATTTTAGCCACTCTGACTAACATGAGGTGGAATTTCAGTGTGGTTTTGATTTGTATTTGCCTGATGATGAGTGATGTTGAGCATCGTTTCATGTATCTGTTGGCCATCTGGATGTCTTCTTTGGAAATCATTACCCCCACTTTACTAAGGAAGTTTTGCCTACTTTTTTTCAACATTGTATCGGAAGTGCTTTTTATCATCCCTGGCACATAGAAAATACTCCACAATATTCATTGGAAGAATGAATAATTGGGCAGTGCTCAGCTCACTTAGATAACTCTAAACTAGCTTTCATGTGCCTGGTGTAGTAGAGAGATTTACAGTAGTGTTATGGGAAGCTGAGAATAACAGCATAAGAAATGTGGCTACAAACAATTGGAAATAGTATTTATTCTTGTAGGAGCAAGATGATATTAGAAACTCTAAAACTTTTTCTAGAGAGAGAATAAAATCTGTATATTAAAATAGCATATATTTACTTGAGTGATATCACAAGTGAAATCCTAACACATGAAGGACAGTATAGCTAGGGTGCCACAAGAGGCTCTATCTATGCCTACCACAGAAATTTGCATAATGTCGTTTTGGGCCTGCAAGGCTACACAATGACCAGAATGCACCTTGGCCAGATGTATTGGAGGAAATTAAAGGAACATACCTGAACTTATAAACTCAAAGTTAATGTATTGGCAGGAGAAGAAATGGAACATTTAACTTGTTAATTTCTACCATGTTCCTAGCATCTTACCAGGGAATTATTTCTCTTTTGAAAGAAAAATAAAATTATTTGTGAATAATAATATTTTGAAATAAAATTAAATCACTATTTTACAGATACTCAGTAAGTCATTCAGTAATTTCTCCGACTATTGTTAGAAAATTTAAAATTAGTGTATGAACCTAAGACTTTTAAGCTACCCAGTCCTTTCTGTTTCTGCTACAGTGTATAAAGATATTTTCTTAAACTCTGACAAATTTAGAGTTACGTTCATTGATTCAATACTGAAAAAAAATTTAGGTATTATCATCTTACCTAGCACCAAAAAATTTTGTGCCATGTTAAAAAAATAGTAAAATAGAAGTTTTAACACAGTACAGGTATACCTTAATTTGTGTCTTAAACCAGGTGTTTAGCCTGGTGAGCAAGCGTTCTTGGAAATGAAGATAATCTTTGGCAGATTTGTAAGTGACTGGTGCCAACAGAAATGTGACCAGAGTTGATAGGCATCGGAATCACCACCCAAAGTTAGCATCAGAAGCGACAGTATAAGAGAAGGTTGCAAAGACTGCTTGAGGATGTGCATGTTGCCAACAGGTAGAGACTTAACCCAGGAGGTAAGCGTAAGGAAAAGAGGGCAAGAGAGACATAGATGTGCCTCCTTTCAGAGGTTTTAGCTGAATTGATTCACTTTTCTCTGGCACAAGTCCCTTACAGCCATAAATACTGCTAACTGATATGAGTGAAAGTATGACTTGGGCTTTACTAAGGGAATAAAATCTAATAAAGAGGACCTACAGTTAATTTGTAAGTTAATTTGTTTCCAGAATTTTCTGTTGGTGTAAAGAATACACTTTGCCATCATCAGCAAGTGTTTTCAGTGACGTTTCAGTTAAGCGTTATCAACTTGAAGAGATAAAATAAGCCAGGCGTTCTCAACGTTTTAATATGACATTTTTCAAAAATACTTGTATTTTGATCCTCAAGCAGACGTATATGATACACATGAGAGGTGACAATAGATTCCTTTACTGGTGTTATAAGTGTCGGGGAACTTGAGGCCTGCACTTGTATCCTCCACCTCACACTATATACTCCTAAACATAGAGTGAAGACATCTGGTCTAATTCAGTTTTTTAGTTTACATATGATAAGACTGAGGCTTAGAGAGATGGAAATCCTCGTTTGGCATTATGTAGATGGTTAAAAGAGAGCTAGAGTCCTGGTTTCATACATTTATTAGCAAAAGGCTACCTATTTTCAACTCTATATTTCCTTGTCATACCTTTCTGCTATAGACCTGATTTCCAATCCCATTCCCAGTAACTCTGAAGTCCTGAGTTAGCTTTGAGGAAATGTGGAGGTCTTTGTGCTGATCTTAATATCCATAAATGTGTCATATTTATTACCCAACATGCTTAATTCAGAAGTGATTTTGCCCAAACCTTTCACACAGACTTATATCCATAAATTGCTTTCCATTTTCATTTAAATATTTCAAGTATGTATGTGCTGTTTCTCACAATTCGTGAGAATTTTCCTTCAGTGGAAAGCTACATATTAAAATCATATAAAGAAAAAAAACGGTTACAATTATATGTGGGCCATTGTTTACATAACGTCTTTTGAGGGCAAGATAAACTACAGAGTAAGGGGCTTTTAGTGGCTGTCAGCTAACTCTCAGTACTATGCCATAGAAAAGGTCGTCCATTTGTTTCTTGTACAAGGTGTTTTTTTGGCGTACAGATGTTTACATAATCTTTTTGTATGTTATTGTCCTATCTGTGATCTTTATCACTTCGTTATTTTTTGGTTGTGAACGCTAGGGTTATAGATAATGATAATCTCTCAAAGATATATGAAAATGTATATTCTAACCTTATATGGCTCTTACGCTTTAAAATATGTCTTGCTGAATTTCATATGAATATAGGATTATATATATGTGACTGACCTAGAAGACCACTTCAAATCAGAGTCAACACGCTTAAACCTTTTCCTTCTGGGTACAAACATAAGAGTTCTGATGTTCACATTTAAAGAATTTGTCATGTTTTCATTCATCCTTTAACATATGGTTTAAATATTGTGTATAGTACAGTATTTAGATATGCTCGTAAGCAGTTATTTGGAAATGTATACAAATATCAGTTACTGCTGCTCAGTATAAATGATGTCTACTTTGTTAACTTATGTGTGTGATCTTGAACCAATGTTGCAAAAGGAACAAAACAATCTACGATTACCTACTGGGAAATGGTACAGATGTGTGAATTCTTTGACTTTGGTGATTGACAGAACAGAGACAAGTCGGTTGTGCAGTAGACATAAAGATATTGTTTATAGTTGGCAAAAAGTGGGAAGGATATTCTGGTTGGGTATAATTTGGCATGTTGTTTTTGACTTCAGTTTCTCTCCTTCTCCCTTATCTTGCTTATTAAAAGTGATGCTACAAATCACAGAAGAATAGGGTTGAAAAAGTTAAAGTGTTGGAGAGATTTCCTGAAACTTTTGCTTTGGGTGTAAAATTTAAGTAGCTGTCATTGGCTAAGCCTTGAAAAAGTATTGAAAAATCTATGAGGGAGAAAGTATACAAGAAAGATATAAATTTGGAATGTAGTCTTAGGAGACTGATTTAATATGAGCACGAAGAAGCTCTAAATTTTGGTGAATTTCATTATGACATTAAGGACTGGAATAGCATGTGGGAATTTCTGCCTGTCCCTCCTACCTCTGCTCATGGATGGGAAAAAAAAAAATCAGAAAATGCAATTATGCACCGCAAATTGAGATAGTTTTAAGACAGACTATGTGTGTATGTGGGTGTGTTTGTGTGAGTATATACACACACAATGTATATATATGTGTATATCTTGTACAGTTAAAATATGTAAACTAATAATTGATACAGGTAAAACCAAATAAGAAAAACAATAACATAATTTGAAGTATGATAACTGGATTCACAATGTGCTACAAAGAAACAAACATTTTAAGCTACTTCTCAAGAAAGAACTGTATTGCATTTGAAATAGAACCAAATGTCATTGACCGTAATATAAGAAAGAACCATCACTGGCAGATCTAAATTACCTCTGAGACCTTGGGTATTTGTAGTTCTCATTTATATGACTATGCTGGTCTACAAAAATTGTTTTTGTAGCATATACATTCTCCATAGTTTCGAATACTGAATGGGTAAATTTTATCATCTCTAAGATTATTTAAAAAACATTCTAATCTAAAGGGATCTCATCTTTCAATATAAAGATAACAGCTGGAATTGTGGAGTTGAAATATTGTTTAGTTTATTTCAGAACTATGTATAGTAATTAACTAGATAGTATATTTATAGAGCTAATATTTATTTCATGATTATAGTATGTTACTTTGGTATTCTTCTGGTTTTACATTTGTATTTGACTATTGACTCTGAAACATCCAAAAGTAGCCTCTTTTCCTTTAAATTAAAATGTTTTTAAAAGTTGTTTGTAAATTATTTTCAATATACACTGATAAAAAATGAAATCTAAGTTGCAATTTGTATGCTTTATTTTTTTTTTATTTGAGTATAGTTGGTACACAATGTTATGTTAGTTTCAGGTATACACACAGTGACTCAGTGTCCCTATATTTCATGCTGCGCTCATCACTGGCATACCTACCATCTGTCACTGCATGATGCCGATACTGTCACAATATCATTGACTATACTCCCTATGCTGTACCTTTTGTTTCCATAACTTATCTATTCCATAACTGAAAGCCTGTATCTCCTGCTCCTGTTCATCCATTTTGTCCATCCCCCCACCTCCTCACATGCGGCAACCATCAGTTTGTATTTATAGGTCTGATTCTGCTTTCTGCTTGTTTGTTTGTTTTTGTTTTTTAGATTCTACATATGAGTGAAATCCTGTGGTATTTGTCTTTCTCAATCTAACTTATTTCACTTAGCATAATACCCTCTGGGTCCTTTCATGTTGTCCCAGATGGCAAGATCTTATCCTTACATGACGTAAAAAAGGATGAGATCTGCCATTTGTGAAATTGATGCTTCAACTACTATTATGGGCTGAGTTGTGTTCTACCTCAGATTCACATGTTCAAGTGTTATGCCGAAATAGAAAAAACAGACACCTGCCAGAACTGTGATATGAGCACTTGTTTATCTGATAGATCGGCCATAATACAAATCAGAAAGGATAATTTAGATATAGATTTTAAGAAACTGCTGAAGACCAAGTATGTTTTATGAGGAGATTCTGGGTCCTTTGGTAGCCACAGACAGGAGAATTCACAGCTCTTGTAGTCTCTTTTCCTTTTTTCCTCACTGAACATATTCGAGGTGGATTGGGAGCAGTGTGGCAGGTTGCCTGGAGAAACCCTTTCTGTGGTGAAGGCCTAGAGAGAAGGGAGCACTGAAAGATACAACAATGGTAAAGGAGTACAATAATCTCTAAGAAATGGAAAACAAATAGAGAAGCCCTATACCTCCTTGAGAAAGCTTCCAGCCCCTAGCAGAGGGAGAGAGGACCCAGCAGAACCCAGCTTAACCATCTGACTTGAGAAGGAGTTAAGAAGACAAAGTGTCTAGAGTTTATAGAACAGTGTCCTAGAGCTGCATTGAGAAACAACGACAGAAATCTGCAGACTCCCACTAGAGTTTTCAACAGAATATGCATGAATGCACTCATAACAGGAAGTTACTTGCAGATGAGAAAGGATCCACTTAAAGTGATAAAAGGGAATGATACCTGGCACTTGGAGCCAGGAACAGTGTTTGTTCTTGCCAGACAGATTAGAAAACTCACAATTCAGGGAGCAATGGATGGAGTAACCGGAAGCATTTTGTCTCAGAAACGGGGAACACAAGCACGCCTAGTTTTACAGTGCTTCGCTTTATCCTTTACTGTGCATCACAAGTACTGCATCTTTTTGTGTGTGTTTTTTTTTTTTTTTTTTTTTTTTACAGATTGAAGGTTTGGGGCACCCCTGCATAGAGCAAGTCTGTCAGCACCGTTTTTCCAACAGCATTTGCTCACTTTGTGTCTTTCTGTCACATCTTGGTAATTCTTACAATGTTTCAAGCTTTTAAATTATTATATATATGTCAATTTGCAATCAGTGATTATGACTCGCTGGAAGCCCAGATGATGATAAGTTTTAGCAATGAAGTATTTTCTTTTTAATTTTTTACTGTTTATTTATTTTTGAGAAGGGGGAGGGGCAGACAGAGAGTGGGAGATACAGAATCCAAAGCGGGCTCTAGGCTCTGAGCTGTCAGCACAAAGTCTGATGTGGGGCTCAAACTCACAAAACAATGAGATCGTAACCTGAGCAGAAGTCAGACACTTAACTAACTGAGGCCGCTAGGTGCCCCAGCAATAAAGTATTGTTAAGTTTAAGTACACTACACTGTTTTTTTTTTTTTTCTTTTTTAAGACATAGTGCTTTTGCACACTTAATAGATTATGGTATAGGATAATTGTAACTTTAAAAATATTTTTAATGTTTATTTATTTTTGAGAGAGAGAGAGCAGGGGAGGGGCAGAGAGAGAAGGAGACACATTATTCGAAGCAGGCTCCAGGCTGCTCGACTTGGGGCTCAACCCACAAACCGTGAGATCATGACCTGAGCCACCTGAGCCGAAGTCGGAAATTTAACCTACTGAATCATCCAGGTGCCCCCACATAAATGTAATTTTTATATATACTGGGAACCCACAAATTCATTTAACTCACATTACTGTGATTTGCTTTGTTTTGGTATTCTAGAACCAAACCCACACTATTTCAGAGATATGTACTTAGCCCTAGGTTCGATACTACTCTGGTACTCACTAACAAATTTTAAATACAAGACCTGAAAGATCAATTTTTTTTTCTTGTAACTTTATCTCAGAACAAATCTCAGAAATAATTGAATACAAAAATCATCACTCACTAAGGTAAAATTCACAACGTGCGAGTCCAGTAACAAATTACCAGGTATGCGCTATAGAAGCTGGGAAATATTACCTAAAATGACATGAAAAATCACTATCAACCCAGACTGAAGCACGTTTGAATTAACACACAAAGACATGAAAACAGTTATAATAACTATATTCTGTGTTTAAAAAATAAGTTTTAATTTTATTTCCAGTTAGCTAACATACAGTGAAATATTTGTCTCAGGTGTACAACATAGTGATTCAACACTTCTATACATTATGCAGTGTGCTTCTTGGCAAGTACACACCGAATCCCTATCATGTGTTTAACCCATCCCTCCCGCCTCCCTTATGGTAACCATCAGTTTGTTCTCTATATTAAGAATTTGGGCATTAAAAAGGGCACATGTTGGGATGAACATTGGGTGTTATATGTAAACCAATTTGAAAATAAACTATTATAAAATAAAAAAAAAGAATTTGTTTCTTGGTTTTCCTCTCCATCTCTTTTTTATTTATCCCTCAGCTTGTTTATTTCTTAAATTGTATATATGATTGAAGTCATATGGTATTTGTCTTTCTCTGACTTATTTCACTTATCGAAATACTCTCACTTCATCTGTGTCATTGCAAATGGTAAGATTTCAGTTTTTTTAACGGCTGAGTAATATTACATCGTATGTATATACTATATCTTCATTATCCATTTATCAGTCAATGGACACGGGCTATTTACACAATTTGGCTATTGTAGATAATGCTGCTGTAAACATAGGGGTGCCTGTATCCCTTTGAATAAGCATTGTTGTATTCTGTGGGTAAATAGTTACTAGTGAAATAGCTGAATCTTAACTTGCTGAGGAACCAGCACACTATTTTCCAGAGTGGCTGCACCATTTTGCATTCCCACCAACAGTGCAAGAGAGTTCCTTTTTCTTCACATCCTCGCCTACACCTGTTGTTTATTTTGTTGTTGATTTTAGCCACTTTAAAGGGTGTGAGGTAATATCTCATTTGGTTTGCATTATGACATTGGGCATCTCTTTGTGTGTCGGTTGCCAGTCTATATGTTTTTTTTTTTTTTTGGAAAACTGTCTTCTGTCCATTTTTTAATTGGATTATTTTATGAGTCTTAAGTTTTATAAGTACTTTAAATCTTTTGGATATAACCCTCTATCAGATGTGTTATTTGCAAATATCTTTTCCCATTCAGTAGGATGCCTTTTAGTTTTATTGATTGCTTCCTTCACTGTGCAGAAGAATTTTATCTTGATGAAGTCCTTGTAGGTTATTTTTGCTTTTATTTTCCTTGCCTCAGGAGACATATCTAGAAAGAAGTTGCTACGGCCAATGTCAAAGAGGTTATTGCCTGTGTTCTTTATGTTTTTTATGGCTTGAGATCTCACATTTAGGTCTTTAATCCATTTTGAGTTTATTTTTTTTCATGGTGTAAGAAAATAGTTCGGTTTCATTATTTTGCATGTTGCTGTTCAGTTTTCCCAATATAATTTTTTGAAAAGACATTCTTTTTGTGATTGGATATTCTTTTCTGCTTTGTCAAAGATTAGTTGACCAAATAGTTGTGGGCTCATTTCTGGCCTTTTAGTTTTCTATTGATCTGTGTGTCTCTTTTTGTGTCACTACCATACAGCTTTGTAATATAATTTGAATTTTGGAATTGTAATGCCTACAGCTTTGCTTTTCTCTTTCAAAATTGTATTGACTATTTGGAGTCTTTTGTGATTCCATACAAATTTGAGGATTGTTTGTTATAGCTCTGTGGAAACACTATTGGTATTTTGATAAAGATTGCATTAAACGTGTACATTGCTTTGGATAGTATAAGATATTTTTAAAATATTTGTTGTTCCATCCATGAGCAGGGAATGTCTTTCCATTTCTTTGTGTCATCTTCAATTTTTTCATCGGTGTTTTAGTTTTCAGAGTATAAACCTTTCACCTCTTTGGTTAGGTATATTCTTAGGTATTATTGTTTGTGGTGTAAATGCAAATGAGATTGATTCCTTAGTTTCTCTCTCTGCTGCATCATTATCGGTGTTCAGAAATGCAACAGGTTTATGTACATTGATTTTGTATCCTGTGAGTGTACTGACTTAATGTATCAGTTCTAGCAGTTTCATGGTGGAGTCTTTAGGTTTTTCTAAAACCTAACAACCTAGGTTTTCTATATGTATCATGTCATCTGCAAATAGTGAAAGTTTGACTTCTTATCAATTTAGATACTTTTATTTCTTTTCGTTGTCTGGTTGCTGTGGCTGGGACTTCCCATACTGTGTTAAATAACAGTGGTGTGTGTGGACATCCCTTTCTTGTTCCTCACTATAGAGGATAAGCTTTCGATGTTTCCCCATTGAAGAGATTATTAGCTGTAGGTTTTTCATATGTAGTCTTTATTAAGTTGACATATGTTTGCTCTAAACCTACCTTATTGAGGGTTTTTATGATAAATGATGGTTTACTTAGTCAAATACTTTTTCTACATCTCTTGAAAGGATCATATGGTTCTTACCCTTTCATTAATGTGATGTTTCATGTTGATTGATTTACAAATGTTGAACCACCCTTGCAATCCAGGAATAAATTCCACTTGATCATGGTGAATGAATTTTTTAATGTATTGTTGAATTTGGTCTGCTAGTGTTTTGTTAAGGATTTGCACATCTGGGTTCTTCAGGGATATTGGCCTGTGTTTTATCCTTTGTTAGAGGTGTCTTTATGTGGTTTTGGTGTCAAGGTAATGGTGGCCCTATAGGAGAAATTTGGCAGTTTTCTGTCCTTTTCTGTATTTTGGAATAGTTTGAGAAGAATAGGCCTTAACTCTCCTTTAAATGTTTGGAAGAATTCGCCTGTGAAGCCATCTGGTCCTGGTCCTGGGAGTTTTTTCTTTTCTTTTTCTTTTTCTTTTTTTTTTTGTTTTTGTTTTTGTTTTTAATTTTTTTTTTTATTACTGATTCAACTTCTTAGCTGGTTATTAGTCTGTCCAATTTTTTTTCTAGTTTTTGTTTTGGAAATTTATATGTTTCTAGGAATTGTTTTTCCAGGTTGTCCCATTTGTTGGCATATAGGTTTTCAAAATATTCTCTCAATAATTATTTGTATTTCTGTGGTGTTGGTTTTTACTTATCCTCTTTCATTTATGATTTTATTCATTTGGGTCCTTGTTGTTTTCTTTTTGATGTCTGGCTAGAGGTTTATTAATTTTATTAATTTTTCAGGAGATAGGCAACATGGCGGAGGAGTAGGGGGCTCCAGTATTTCGCTTGCCGTTTAAAGGGGGACGACTGAAACCATTGTCTCTCTCTCAACTCCAAAAATCGGGGGGAAAAGGTGCTAGAGCTGACAAGAAACTAAGGCGAAAACAGACACGGCCCAACTGAACTGTGAGTTTAATCTGGGTCGGATAAAACGAACTCGAACTCGGGAAGTTGAGCTGAGGGGAGGGTGAGCGTCTTCGGATATAGCTGGGAAAGTGCCGATCGAACAACATCTGAACGAGAGGGCCAGAGCGGGTGAGACCGCTACCATCCAGGCCCTAAATGCAGGGCTTTTGAAGAGAAGTTCAGTGGCAAGAAGCAGCACTACCCGCGTTGCTGGGACCGCACCAACCCCGTCCTGAGCCACTGCGACGCGCGCGGGAGGGACTGGCAGCGGGGACGCAGGCGGCGCCGCCTGCGGAGCACCTCTAACCCCGGCACAATTATAACGAAATCGGGGGTGGCAGACGGCCGCACCACTGCGCCACCCTCGCCCAGCGCCTCCGGGGCACGCGCGCTGCCGGGACAGGCAGGGGGGACCCAGGCGGCGGCTCCTGCGGAGCACCTCTAACCCCCGCACAGTTACAGCCAAATCGGGGGGGGGGGTAGCAGACTGCCGCGCCACCGCGCCACCCTCGCCCAGCGCCTCCGGGCACGCACGCCGCAGGGACCCAGGCAGCCCCAGGTGGCGGCTCCAGTAAACCACACTAGGCTGGCGTGGGCGGTGGAGAGAGAACAGAAATAAAGGGGCGAATAAAGCCTCCAGGACTGGTGGCGCGGGTCTGGAGAGACGCCATTGTTGTCTCACAAGCCAGGAAGTCACCCCAGAAGCCATCCCTGCAGCAGTGGAGGCCGGACCCGCCTACACTAAACCACGCCCCTCCCAAACTATCAGCAGGAGCGACTGATCCAAGTGGAGATTGCTGCCTGGAGTAACGCCAGTCATTTCTTCTTTTTAAATTTATCCCTCCCTTTCTCATTCCTACCGATCCCCATCCCTGAGCTGGTCATCCAGGGTACTGACTGGATTAATCATTTTTTTCGTTCTTTTTGTTTTTTGTTTGTTTGTTTGTTTTGTTTGGGTTTTTTTTTGTTTTGTTTTTTGTTTTTTGTTTTTTGTTTTTTGTTTTTGTTTTGTTTTTTAACCCACTCTTCGAGGACATGTCCTACAACCTCTTCTTTACTTCCCTAGCCCTTTTTCTGGAATAACCAGGCCGCATAAGTTCATCTAGACGACATCGATCTTTATTCCATTTCCCTCGCACCTGTCCTTATTCTGATTTCTATCAGTCTGGATTAAACCCTTTAGTCGCTCTACCTGGGCAAAGTCCACTTCCTTCTTCTCCCTGCACCAGTCATTATTCTGTCTATATATGCTCTGCCACCAGCACACTACATATCCTGTCCTTAACGTGTAGCTGTTACCTCAGGACATTGCCCTCAGAGAGTCACTTGTTATTTTTTTTCTGTTGTGAACTGCTTGTCTGGACCATTTGTCGGTACGTTTGAGTATTTCTGTGTTCTGTGTGTCTGTCAGTTTTCCTTTCCAGGGCAACTTCAAGAAACAACCCATAACACATCCAGCCAAAATGAAGAGACGGAAGAATTCTCCTCAAAAGAGTCTACAAGAAGCAGTGACAGCTCAAGAATTAATGAAAACAGATATAAGCAACATAACAGAACTTGAATATAGAATGTCAATCATAAAAGTAATTGCTGGCCTTGAAAAAAGCTTAGATGAATGCAAGGGGTCACACGCGGCAAAGTTCAAAGACCTTAAAAACGGTCAGGAAGAACTAAAGAAGACATTGGAAGAAATACAGGGGAAACTGGAAGCAGCCACAGCATGGATTGAAGAGGTAGAGGAAAGAGTTAGTGCCTTAGAAGACAAAATCATTGAAAAAGAGGAAGCAGATAAAAAGAGAGAGAAGCTGATCCAGGAACAGGAAAGGAGAATTCGAGAGCTGAGCGATGCAGTCAAAAGAAACAATATCCGTATCATAGGAGTTCCAGAGGAAGAAGAGAGAGAGAAAGGAGTCGAAGGGGTTCTTGAACAAATCATTGCTGAGAACTTCCTCAACATGAGAAAGGAAACGGGCATGGAAATCCAAGAGGCACAGAGAACTCCCCTCAGACGTAACTTGAATAGACCTTCTGCACGGCACATCATAGTGAAGCTGGCAAAATACAAAGATAGGGAGAGAATCCTGAAAGCAGCTAGGGACAAAAGAACCCTAACATACAAAGGGAGACCTATAAGAGTAGTAGCAGACTTATCTACGGAAACTTGGCAAGCCAGAAAGGAATGGCAGGATATCTTCAATGTGATGAGCAAGAAGGACATGCAACCAAGAATTCTCTATCCGGCTAGCCTGTCATTCAGAATAGAAGGAGAGATCAAGGTTTTTCCCAACAAACAAAAACTGAAAGAATTTATCACAAATAAGCCAGCACTGCAAGAGATCCTGAGGGGCATTCTATGAAGACAAGGTGGCAAAGAACACAAACTACCAGAGACAGCCTTACAAACATGAAACTTACAGATAATACAGTGACTGTAAGCCCATATTTTTCAATATTAACACTGAATGTAAATGGGCTAAATGTGCCAATCAAAAGACACAGGATAACAGAATGGATTAAAAAACAAGACCCATCTATTTGCTGTCTTCAAGAAACTCATCTTAAACCTGAAGACACCTTCAGATTGAAAGTGAGGGGATGGAGAACTATCTACCATGCTACTGGAAGTCAGAAGAAAGCTGGAGTAGCCACACTTTTATCAGACGAATTAGACTTTAAAATGAACGATGTAATAAGAGATGAGGAAGGACATTATATAATAGTCTCAGGGACCATCCAGCAGGAAGAGCTCACAATTGCAAATATCTACGCACCGAATTCGGGGGCACCCAAATTTGTAAAACAACTAATTACAAACATTAGCAACCTCATCGATAAAAATGTCCTAATAGTAGGGGATCTCAACACTCCACTGTCAGCATTGGATAGATCCACAAAACAGAAAATCTCCGCAGAAACAATAGCCCTGAATGACACATTAGGACAGATGGGCCTCACAGACCTCTTTAGGGTCCTTCATCCAGAAGCTAAGGAATTTACGTTCTTCTCATCTGCACACGGTACATTTTCCAAGATAGACCACATTCTGGGGCACAGGGAAGCTCTGAATAAATATAAAAGAATTGAGATCATACCGTGTACAGTGTCAGACCACAATGCTTTGAAACTTGAAATCAACCACAGGAGAAAGCCTGGAAAATATCCAAGAACATGGCGGCTAAGAAATAACCTACTAAAAGATGACTGGGTCAACCAAGCCATCAGAGAAGAAATTAAAAAATACATGGAAACAAATGAAAATGAAAATACAACAATCCAAACGCTCTGGGATGCAGCAAAGGCAGTCCTGAGAGGGAAATATATTGCAATCCAGGCCCATCTCAAGAAACAAGAAAAATCAATAACACAAATTCTAACAGCACGCCTAAAGGAACTAGAAGCAGATCAACTAAAACAACCCAAGCCCAGCAGAAAGAGAGAAATAACAAAGATCAGAGCTCAAATTAACCATATGGAGACAGAAAAGGTAGTGGAACAGATCAATGAAACCAAAAGCTGGTTCTTTGAAAAAATAAACAAAATAGACAAACCTCTAGCCAGGCTTCTCAAAAAGAAAAGAGAGAGAACTCAAATAGATAAAATCGTGAATGAAAAGGGAGAAATTACAACCAATCCCTCAGAGATACAAGCAATCATCAGAGAATACTATGAAAAATTATATGCCACCAAACTTGGCAATCTGGAAGAAATGGACAGCTTCCTAAATAGCCACACGCTACCAAAACTCAAACGGGAAGAAATAGAAAATTTGAACAGACCCATAACTAGTGAAGAAATAGAATCAGTTATTAAAAACCTCCCAGCAAATAAAAGCCCTGGACCAGATGGCTTTCCTGTGGAATTTTACCAGACATTTAAAACAGAGTTAATTCCTATCCTCCTCAAGCTGTTCCAAAAAATTGAAACGGAAGGAAAACTCCCGGACTCATTCTATGAAGCCAGCATCACTTTGATTCCTAAACCAGATAGAGACCCAGCAAAGAAAGAGAATTACAGGCCAATATCCCTGATGAATACGGATGCAAAAATTCTCAGCAAGATACTAGCAAATCGAATCCAACAGCATATAAAGAGAATTATCCACCATGATCAAGTAGGATTCATCCCTGGGTTGCAGGGCTGGTTCAATATTCGCAAATCAATCAACGTGATACATCACATCAACAAAAGAAAAGATAAGAACCATATGATCCTGTCAATAGATGCAGAAAAAGCATTTGACAAAATACAGCATCCTTTCTTATTAAAAACTCTCGAGAAAGTCGGGATAGAAGGAACATACTTAAACATCATAAAAGCCATATATGAAAAGCCCACAGCTAATATCATCCTCAATGGGGAAAAATTGAAAGCCTTTCCCCTGAGATCAGGAACACGACAGGGGTGTCCACTCTCGCCACTGCTATTTAACATAGTGCTGGAAGTCTTAGCATCAGCAATCAGACAACAAAACAAAATAAAAGGCATCAAGATTGGCAAGGAGGAAGTCAAACTTTCACTTTTTGCAGATGACATGATACTTTACATGGAAAACCCGACGGAATCCACCAAAAGCCTACTAGAACTGATTCATGATTTCAGCAAAGTTGCAGGATACAAAATCAATGTACAGAAATCGGTGGCATTTCTATACACCAACAATGAAGCAGCAGAAAGAGAAATAAAGAAGCTAATCCCTTTCACAATTGCACCAAAATCCATAAAATACCTAGGAATAAACCTAACCAAAGATGTGAAAGACCTCTACACTGAAAACTATAAAAAACTTATGAAGGAAATTGAGGAAGACACAAGGAAATGGAAAAACATCCCATGCTCATGGATTGGAAGAATAAATATTGTCAAAATGGCAATACTACCCAAAGCAATCTACACATTCAATGCAATCCCAATCAAAATTGCACCAGCATTCTTCTCAAAGCTAGAGCAAACAATCCTAAAATTTGTATGGAACCACAAAAGACCTCGAATAGCCAAAATAATACTGAAGAATAAAACCAAGACGGGAGGCATCACAATCCCAGACTTTAACCTCTACTACAAAGCGGTAGTCATCAAGACTGTATGGTATTGGCACCAAAACAGACGCATAGACCAATGGAATAGAATAGAAAACTCAGAAATAGACCCGCAAGTATATGGCCAACTAATCTTTGACAAAGCGGGAAAATGTATCCAATGGAAAAAAGACAGCCTCTTTAACAAATGGTGCTGGGAGAATTGGACAGCAACATGCAAAAGAATGAAACTAGACCACTTTCTTACACCACTCACAAAAATAAATTCTAAATGGATAAAAGATCTGAATGTGAGACAGGAAACCGTCAAAATCCTAGAGGAGAAAACAGGAAAAAGCCTCTTTGACCTAAGACGCACCAATTTCTTACTCGACACGTCTCCAAAGGCAAGAGAATTAAAAGCAAAGATGAACTATTGGGACCTCATCAAGATAAAAAGCTTCTGCACGGCAAAAGAAACAACCAACAAAACAAATAGGCAACCAACGGAATGGGAAAAGATCATCGCAAATGACATATCGGATAAAGGACTAATATCTAAAATTTATAAAGAACTTACCAAACTCCAAACCCGAAAAACAAACAACCCAGTGAAGAAATGGGCGGAAGATATGAATAGACACTTCTCCAAAGGGGACATTCAGATGGCCAACAGACACATGAAACGATGCTCAAAGTCACTCATCATCAGGGAAATACAAATCAAAACCACACTGAGATACCACCTCACACCAGTCAGAGTGGCTAAAATGAACAAATCAGGAAACTATAGATGCTGGCGAGGATGTGGAGAAGTAGGCACCCTCCTACACTGTTGGTGGGAATGCAAACTGGTGCAGCCACTCTGGAAAACGGTGTGGAGGTTCCTCAAAAAAATGAAAATAGAGCTACCCTATGACCCAGCAATAGCCCTGCTAGGAATCTACCCAAGAGACACAGGAATGCTGATGCATAGGAGCACGTGTACCCCAATGTTCATAGCAGCACTTTCGACAATAGCCAAATCATGGAAAGAGACCAAGTGCCCATCAACTGACGAATGGATAAAGAAGTTATGGTACTTAGATACAATGGACTACTACGTGGCAATGAGAAAAAATGAGGGATGAGGGAGGGGGGAGAGGGGGTGATGGACATTAAAGAGGGCACGTGTTGGGATGAACACTGGGTGTTATATGTAAACCAATTTGAAAATAAACT
Source organism: Paguma larvata (assembly GCA_030068075.1). Classification (NCBI taxonomy): domain Eukaryota; kingdom Metazoa; phylum Chordata; class Mammalia; order Carnivora; family Viverridae; genus Paguma; species Paguma larvata. Next base: position 54,837,334 of record CM057832.1, read on the forward strand.
ATTATAATAATAAAAAAAAGAAATATGAATGAGCATTCTTTGAATGGAAAGGAGGGACCAAAAGTGATAAAGAGAAATAAGGACCAGAGAAAATCTCCCAAAACAATGGCAAAACAATAATAAAATAGCAATAAATACATATCTATCAGTAATCATTTTGAATACAAACGGCTAAAGTATCCAATCAAAAGACATAAGACAACAGACAGAATGATTTAAAAAAATGCCCATTTTCATGCTGCCTAAAAAATACTTATGTTCGACCCAAAAACACCTCCAAATTGAGGTGATGGGATGGAGAACTATTTATCATGCAAATGGATGTCAAAGAAGCTGGTATAGCAATATTTAAATGCACAATATAGACTTTATAACAAAGACTGTAACAAGAGACCAAAAAGAGTCTTATTAAAGTAGATAACCCAACAGCAGATAGAGCAATTGTGAATATTCATGAACCCAACAGGAAATCACTCAAATATATAAAACAATTAATAATGAACATAAAGGAATAATTGATAATAATACAATAATAATAGAGGACTTTAACACCCACCCCACTTACATGAATGGAGAGATCATCAAAACAGAAAATAAATGAGCAAACACTGGCTTTGAATGACCTACTAGTCCGGATGGACTTAAACAAGCAAACATGTTTGGGTTGCAGCAAAAGCGATCCTAAGAGGAATGTATGTAGCAGTACCTTGAGAAGCAAAACAAATCCCAAATAAATAAACTAACTTTGTATCTAAAGGAGCTAGAAAAAAAACAATGAATGATGCTTAATGCCATCAGAAGTAAAGGAATAATAAATATTAGAGCAGAAATAAGTGAAACTAAAAATCAGTAGAACAGATCAATGCAACCCAGATTAGATTCTTTGAAAAATTAATAATTTTTTTTATTATAATAGTTTATTTTCAAATTGGTTTACATATAACACCCACTGTTCATCCCAACATGTGCCCTTTTTAATGCCCATCACCCCCTCTCCCCCCTCCCTCATCCCCCTCACCCTCAGATTGTTCTTAGTCTTTGAGAGTCTCTTATGTTTTATCTCCCTCCCTCTCTGTGTCTTTTTTTCCTTTCCCCTCTTCCCCTCCCCCTGGTTTTTGCTTAGTTTCACAAAGTCCAGCTATTCGTGGAAACATATGGTATCTGTCTTTTTCTAACTGACTTATTTCACTTAACGTAATACCCTCCACTTCCATCCATGTTGCTACACATGGCCAGATTTCATTTTTTCTCATTCATATTTCTTGCAGGGCTAGTTTAGTGTTTCTGAATTCCATTAGCTTTTGGTTGTCTGGGAAACTTTTTATCTCTCCTTCTATTCTGAATGATAGTCTTGCTGGATAGAGTTGAGTATTCTTGGTTTCAGATTTTTCCTATTCACCATTTTGAATATATTATGCCACTCTCTTCTGCCTTGCCAGGTTTCTTTTGAGAAATCTCCTGCTAGGCTTATGGGTTTTCCCTTAAAAGATACTGTATTCTGTTGTCTTTATGATTTTCATTTTTTCTTTATTGCTATATTTTGCAAATTTGATTATAACACATCTTGGTGTTGGCCTGCTTTTGTTGATTTTTATGGGAATTCTCTGTACCTCCTGTATCTGGATATCCGTTTTCTTCTTCAGATTAAGTATATTTTAATTTTTTAACGTTTATTTATATTTGAGACATAGAGACAGAGTGTGAGCAGGAGAAGGGCAGAGAGAGAGGGAGACACAGAATCCGAAGCAGGCTCCAGGCTCTGAGCTGTCAGCACAGAGCCCGGTGTGAGGCTTGAACTCACGGACCACGAGATCATGACCTGAGCCGAAGTTGGTCGCTTAATCGACTGAGCCACCCAGGCGCCCCCAGATTAAGTATATTTTAAACTATTATTTCCTTAAATAAATTTTCTACTCCATTCTCCATCTTCTACTTCTGGATTTCCTATAATATGAATGTTCTTATGTTTGATGGAGCGATTGAGTTCTCTAATCTATTGTTGTGTTGAATAATTCTTTCTCTCTTTCATTCAGCTTGATTACTATCCTATCCTATCCTATCCTATCCTACCCTATTCCTTTGTGTTCTAGACCCCTAATTCATTCTTTAACTTATTCCACCTCGCAGTTCATTCCATCAAGTGTGTCTTTCATTTTTTTTACTGAGTCCTTTTTCTCTGATTATTTTTTAACTCTTTTATCTCTGTTGTAAGGGTCTTATTGATGCCTTTATTCCTTTATTGAGCCCTTGAGTATCCTTAAGATTTTTGATTTAAATTATCCATCAGGCATGTTATTTATACCTGTTTCAATTAGATCTCTGGACGTGGCCTTATCTTATTCTTTCATTTGGAGTAAATTTCTTTGTCTTGTCATTTTGTCCAAGTCTCTGCCTTATTCTTTGTGTTAGAAAACCCAGTCATGTCTCCCAATCCTGAAAGTAACAGCTTTATGAAGAAGAGGTCATGAAGTGTGCAGGGTGTAGCACTTCAGGGAGTATCTCTGGAGGGTGCTGCATGTGTTCTGCTCTTGTGGTTTGGCTGTTCTATCCTTCAGGCCAGTCACCTGCAGAAGCTCTTCATGCTTACTGTGGGAAGCGTTTGGGTTCTTGGTCTGAATTTGGCAAGTTTTAACTAGGTATACTCTGTCTACTTGTGAAATGAGACCTGATACTACCTCCACTAGAACTGAGGCCCTGCAGAACTCTCTGGTCAGAAAACATAGTGTGGGCAAGGATTTATGCCAATCTTTTGGTGGAGGGGTCTGCCACCCTGGGACTGAGACAAGTGTGACTGAGAAGAGCAGTCCCACCAGAGTGCAGGGGGTGGGACTTGGTGTATGAAAGTTAGGCAGCCAGTGTTGGGGCTGTGCTGCTCCCTGGAAATGGCTGTGTGTTTATGCAGAGGAGTGGGGGACAAATATGGCACAGGCCAGCTCTATTGTTCCCCAGGAAGTGAATGCTACCTCTCAGAGATGGGCTCTGAGAAGAGTGAATGATCTCTTCCCCGTGTGTCGCTGGCACTCTTCAGATCACTTTTTCCATGCTATCTTGCATGCCTTCTCTCAGGGAGCAGTGCAGTGCCTTCTGGGCTCTATCACAGGCAATCTCACTGACATTGAAAACTCCAGGCTTTAAGCCCCTCTGTTTAAAGAACTCATGAAATTCACCCCCTCTTGTTTTCCAAACCAGAGGCTTTGGTCTTCTCCATGCATTCCCCTGTGTGCTCCTCTGTGTCTTGCCTTTCTCTGTGACCATGGCTTCTTCCTCTCTGTAGACCCTGGGATCTCTCTCTGCCCTAAACCACATCTCCACAATTTCTACTTTCTTCAGGGTGGCCTCTTCTCTTCCATTAGTTGTGGAGTTTGTTCTCTTAGTTTTCAGGTCTATTTATGGCATATTTAGGATGATTTGATACCTATTTAGTGGTGCCCATGGGAGGAGCCAAGACGAAAGTCCTCCTACCTTTCTCCCATCTTACTTATGTTCCTTTACCCATGCTAAAATTTTTGGTAAATGAGATTATAGATTTTGGATACTAATCCTTTAACCAATAATTTATTTGCCAATATCCTCGTCCATTCCATCAGTTGTCTTTTAGTTTTGTTGATTGTTTTAGATTTGTTGATTGTTTTCTTCGCTGTGCGACCTTTCATCATGATGAGGCCCCAAGAGTTCATTTTTGCTTTTATTTACCTTGCCTCCGGAGACATGTGAAGTAAGAATTCACTGCAACCAAGGTCAAAGAGGTTGCTGCCTATTTTCTCCTCTAGGGTTTTGATGGTTTCCTGTCCCACATAGGTCTTTCATCATTTTGAATTTATTTTTGTGTATTGTTTAAGAAAGTGGTCCAGTTTCATTCTTCTGCATGTTGCTTCCTTTTTAAGTACGCGTGTGTAAATATTTGTGTATAATTACTTACATATAGATTATTTAGATAGTCTCATATAATTTATTTCAATTAAAATGTAATAATGATTAGTTTGAATGCTTCAGTATCGGCACATTATTTCCTCAAATATTGATATTATTAATTAGTAACACCACTAAAATCAATAATGACCAAGCTACTTTTAGTTTCCATGATAACCCCAAAAACATGACATTACTGCTTTAAATTTTATTAGTGTGAGCCTTAAATTAAGTACACTCTCAGAAATTAGGCAGCAGAAAGAGTTGAAGATCATCTTATATTCTTATGAAATGTTTCCCCATTATTAAGATTCTTTATTGAAGGTCTTGGGAACCTAGAATTTCCCCCAAAGAATCTCTCTGTTTAAGTCACAAAAAAAGAAGGTACATGCCTTCTTTTGCCATTTTTCTCGTTTCATTCACTGTAATCCTGAGTCAGAGGCATCTTTTATAGAAACTGGGTGGAATTGTTACTGCTTTTTTAGCAGCTGCAGGCTATGCTGTATTCCACTGGAATTAATTGACACCCTTCATTATCTTCAAAGTAGTATTACCCCAATGCTAATTCTTCAGGTCCTCCATTCTCCAAAGTTCTAGAAAAGCAGTAAGACATGATAAACATGTCACTGAACCATCCACATATCTACAAGATTAGTATACCATAGTAATTGTCCAGACCACTCTAGCTATCTGAAAAAGATTACATTATATGATATCATTATATATTTATCCCTCCATACTTAATATATAATGATGCCTTTAACTTTTTCAGATACTCAAAATTACCTTTGACACATAGAGCTATTAATTTTATGCAGTAGAATTTTATTTCATATTTATGCTTTATTTATAAACTCATTAAGTGTCTCTTTATAGTTAAATTTCATATATTTAGCCTAAAAATTGATGCAACATACTATATATAAATGAAGTTTTGTCCTTAATGTTTAATATTTATTTATGCAATGTTAATTTTAAGGTAAATTTTCCATTATTTTTGATGATTTATTATTATATTTGGAACTATTAGACATTACATATTATTATTGTATAGATATTTCTATGTTTTTAGTTTATTATGTGTTGCATGTACATTTCAATTCTTATAACTTAAAAACGTATAGTTTTTGTGCACTTAAAAGTATATGAGGGGGGTGCCTGGGTGGCTCAGTAGGTTAAGCTTCTGACTTCGGCTCAGGCCATGATCTCGTGGTTCACAAGTTCGAGCCCCACATCAGGCTCTGTGCTGACAGCTCAGAGTCTGGATCCTGCTTCACATTCTGTGTCTTCCTCTCTCTCTGCCCCTCCTCTGCTTGTTCTGCGTGTGTGTCTCTCTCTCAAAAATAAATAAAACATATATATATATATATACATATAAAAAGATAGATATTATGTTGCATTTTTTAATATAGTACAAACAAAAAAACACAAAAGAAAACAGAAACATATATCTATATATTTGTAACATTGGACTCCAACATTTATTCTTCTACTCCCTCTTTTTAAAGAGCTATCAGTTTTCATTTTCACCTAAACTTTCAAATTGTTTTCTGAAATAATTTTGAAAAGAGAAAATATATTTAAACAATACACTTTTCAACAAATATACTTTACTACATTAGATAATGATTAACATATTTAAAACTCAAGGAAAACGTTAGTCTAGAATTTCACACTAAACAATTTTTTTATGTAGTTAAACTTACCAGCCATAGCAGAAATCTAACCTTGTTTATTAAAAATCTTGAATTTGCTGGCTTTTAATCTTCTTTCAGAATCAAATGAAATATATAATAAGAACTTAGCACAGTTTTTCGTCCAGATTAGTGGTAATTATTTTTATTATCACTAATTTTCATATACTACATTTACAAATATAAAAACCTCCTTGTTACAAAATTTTCTGAAAATGGCATAAATAAGCATTTCAGATTAATTTAATGTAGCTATCAATGAGATCTATTCTGTCATTTCTGTATGTGGATATAAATCTAAATATATAAACATATATTAATATCATCCAAAACAATTTAAATTACATCAAGACTATGTGAACTACATATAAAAATTGAACTATAGCTTTTTTTAAAAAAAATAATGTTTATTTTTTATTTTTGAGTGAGAGAGACAGAGAAAGAGAGAGAAACAGCATGAAAATCAGGGGAGGGGCAGAGCGAGATAGAGACACAGGATCTGAAGCAGGCTCCGGGCTCTGAGCTGTCAGCACAGAGCCCGACATGGGGCCTGAACCCATGAACTGTGAGATCATGACCTGATCCATTGTGGGACACTGAACCTACTGAGCAACCCCAGTGCCCTGACCTGTAGCTTCTTAAAAGACTCCATCATAAAGTGTCTCAATTTTCATAATACATAAGAGATAGTACAGGCAGTTCATACAGACTATAATGGAAGACTTGGGTGTATCACCCCAGGAGAGCAAGAAAAAAAGAAAACTGACACTGTACCCTTGATTAACACCAGTCAGTAACTGAAGGATTTTTTTTTTATTATTATTATTAAATGTCCCTCAAATTTTTAATAGAAGGATATTCTTGTAGATATTCTTTATATAGTTTTTTGTAGTTTAACCTAAGCATATACAGATGTTAAGCTAAATATGCTTTCTTTAGGCTTACAGTTCATGTTTTTTATGGATAACAAAAACATAAAATAAACAAAACTTCAAAACCATAATTTTCTTAATAACATTCTCACTCTAAAGGTACTGTGTTAAAACTAAATTATAAATGTTGAGTTAACTCTACAAATGTGTTTGTAGTTATTGTCTTAAACTTATTATCAGTTGATTTTTCTTATTTTGAACATGTTGGATCCTTACTGATGTTATTGCCTTCAAAACTATTTTATATTTTATCCTTTTAATGATTTCAAAAAACAATGATCCATTGTTTTTAATGGGGCAGTAGAACTTGTACCTCAAGACTCAATAAAGTGAAGAATCAAAGCCCCTGTATATTCCAGAGATGAAGGTTTCACATGTGGTCAGATGAGTCTGTGAAAACAGGTAAAGCCTTTCAGCTCACCTAGTGCTTACACAGGAAGTAAATAGTGATCCTGGTTTGTGTTTAAGAATGACTTTTAGGTTGTACTGATGCAGATGCAACAGCACTGTTGCTATGGCCCTATGTGAGTTTTGATTTTAATGTCTACTTGGGGGGCACCTGGGTGGCTCAGTCGGTTGAGGGTCCCAATTTGGCTCATATCATGATCTCACGGTTTGTGGGTTCGAGCCCTGCGTCGGGCTCTGCGCAGACAGCTTAGAGCCTGTAGCCTGCTTCAATTCTGTCTCCCTCTCTCTCTGCTCCTCCCCAACTCATGCTCTGTCTCTCAAAAGTTAAATAAACATTAAAAAAAATAAAGTCTACTTTGATAGGAAGAGTGCCTAAAGGATGTGGAAATGATAAAAAAAATAACGTTGTTAATTAAAAATATACTAAACAACGTTCAAAACTTTGGTATCTGCTGTAAGTTTCTAGAACCACATAAAGTCAATATTATTCACAACATTTCATATCTCCACACTTAAATTTTATAGCAGGTTTACATGAGTTAAAATTATTTAGTTTTTACACTGGCCTTACTTTTTTTTTTTTTTTTTTTTTTCTGGAGCATCTGGGTGTCTGACTCTTGATTTCATTCAGGTCATGATCTCATGGTTCCTGAGTTTAAGCCCTGCATCAGGTTCCATGCTGAGAGTACAGAGTCTGCTTGCAATTGTCTCTGTTTCTCTCTCCCCCACCCACCTCTCTCCCTCTAAAGTAAATAAATTAAAAAAAAAAAGAAAAAAAAAAAGAAACTGGAAGAAATTAAAGTTAAAATTCAATGGATTTATTTCCTCCCATTACAATCTTTTTTATTTCTTTATTTATGTTTGTAAATGAAATCCATGTGCAGTAGGAGTTTAGGTAATGATAATTACAATGAATAAAGCCAAATTAATATCATTATGTGGGGCGACTGGGTGGCTCAGTTGGTTGAGCGGCCGACTTCAGCTCAGGTCATGATCTCACCATTGGTGAGTTGGAGCCCTGCGTCGGGCTCTGTGCTGATGCCTCAGAGCCTGGACCCTGCTTCAGATTCTGTGTCTCCCTCTCTCTGTGCCCTTCCCCTGCTCATACTCTGTCTCTACGTCTCTCAAAAATAAATAAACGTTAAAAAATAAATATATATATATCATTATGTAGTTAACATCAGGATAACGGTGCTATTTTTGGATAATAGAGACAAAATAACCAGAGAGAGAGAAAAAGAGAGAAGGTTTTGTATGCATACATTATAACATAAGTATTGATAGAATCTAAGCCGAAAAAAAGGCAATGCACATTGTTCACAGGGTATTGTTTGATCATAAAGAATCTGTGAAGACTGTGGTCATAACCTTTGACACAACTAGGTAGAGGTATTATTTTTCTAAATGTCCCAGAAAATTCTAATAGATTCTGTCAAGATTGATAATTTATATTATCACGAGATCAGAGCAGTATGTTGACTGAGAGTTGTAGGGGAAAGCCCCTTAAGATGATAAAAGTTTTAAACCTTTTCTCTCTGAGAACAGAACACATATATTGAGAAAAAGAAATGCAAATTACCCAGTATCTTAAAGTACACGTACTTCAAGATAGTACTGTATTTATGAACGCATGCTTCTCTAATAGTTTTTGCATGCTAAATTACGTGCATCGTATTTGTATGAAATTTAATATTCATTTATTTAATAAGTTTAATATAAATTTAAACACCAAAGAACAAAGACCTAACTCTGTATTATTATAAGACAAGTAGTATAAGATAAAACTGAAAATGCTATTTTATTGTAGAAAGAACATTTAACATGACTTTAACCCAAATTAATTCAATAAATTTTTAAGTGTATCATACAATATTGTTAACTTTAGGGATATTGTTGTACAGCAGATCTCTAAAAGTTAATCATCTCACTTAAGCCCTCTACAATGAGAGAAAAGATCTTTCACAAAATGTTCCAAACTTATTTTTCTGTGTCTTGTGACTTTGCTAAATTAACACTTGTTAAGTAGAGCCCAGGGTGTCAGATGGTAAGCCAATGTTCTACAAAAGACAACAAGTGAATTGAAATAGAGAAGTTAATTACTCTTATGTCTTGGAGGAAACACAAGGCATGCCTCAAGGGGCCACGAGTGGAAGTCAAGGCAGGGTTCAAGCAAAGAGCCACTGGACCTGGAACACATGCCCTTATTAGGATCTGTTGGCCAAGTTTTGTTTTGTTCTTTTTTGTTTGTTTGTGTGTGTGTTTGTTTGTTTGTTTTAATTCCCAGGCTAAGCCTGCATAGGTCAATTTGAGCTAAAAAAAAAAGTGGGGTTTTGGTAAGCCCTACTATGGTAAAAGTATTGCCTAAGAGGCACAAAAAAGAAAACTGTTGGAGAGGGAGAGAGACTCTTTATCACAAGGGCCATTGTCGAGTTAGTCATAAAAGGAGCTTACATTTACTTGTGACTTTGAGGGCTGTTATTTAGGACATGTATTTCCATGACCCCACTAATGTCAGTGTTAGGTTCCTGGCAGCCCACATGGCCAAACAAAATGGATGCTAAGGCAGCAATATCATAGGGTAGCTTAGTTAAACTCTTGATACTATGACATTTACCAACATTATTTATACCACCCTCTGGCTAACCTATGTGCTGGGCAGTATGATTTCTTCATAACTTTCTTAGTACTTTTTCTTCTCCATTTACTGTTCTTGGCAGTTAGGATATTTGGGTACAATGAAAACTCGCTTCTATCTTCCCTTTTGTCAGATCTTCTCTCATTCTCATAACCAGAAATAAATGCTATTTTTCTCTAACTCTACAACATACTGTTAACAGATACTGTACACTTAGCATATTGGATTATTTGTCAATATTCATTTATCCATCTGTGTTTTCCATTAGACTGTGATCTCCTTGAAGATGAAAAATTTTGGGCCATTATTGTATTTCCAGATCTAGCACAATTCTTTGAACATAGTAGGTGTTTAATCAACATTTTTTTTATATTTTTAGATTTTGTTAATAGCTTAAGAATTTAACTACATAACTATTTATTGTTTTATTAGTAATTTATTAACTGTATATAGTAAAAAGATGAGTCTCATTGCGGACATAAGTTATAATGTTTGTTTTAATAAGTTTTTCAAAATCTGAATGAAATAAAACATGTTTTACTATATCCCAGAATTTCATCAATCCAGTATTTTTTCAATATTAAAATGTTTCACAAACAAGTCACTGTTTACTATACACTTAGCCCAGTGTTATTTTATATATTTTTATTAAAGATTTTAGATATTTTATTTTGATGTAAAACCTTATGGTTTTAGTTTGTGATAGTGAATGTTACTTCTTAAAAAGGAAAAGAAAAAAAAACCTTGATATTATTATACCTTCTACATAATAATTAGAAAACATATTACTTCAGATACAATAAAAATATATGCATCTTTCACTTTACTTACTAATCGCATTTCTAAATTTATCTATAGCTACACACCAGTTGTTACTAAAAAGAAGGATGATTAACTCCTTGCGATAAGTTGACTTTGAATAATTTGGTATTAAATTTGAACTGAATTTGGGAAGGTGCCAGATGAAATGGGATGGCCATCTGCACCATATGGTCTTGGAAAGGTTGCTAATGCCTAAGTACTAAGGAAGAAGTCCAGAAAGTTTCATCTCATATTGGAACAATTATAACATCCTTTACTGCAAAGGAGTCAGCATTGAAAAGTGTATCTTAAGAATCAGGACAAAATCAGGCTCTAAGACATTTTAAAAAGACTTAACATCTAAAACTGGAGGAATGATGACCTATTTATGGTAATGCAGATTCAAGAAAAAGGTACAATTATCTGTTTATGGCAAATAAGAGAAAAGAAAAGGATAAACTAAGAATAAGAAGATATCAAGGACACCTGGGTGGCTGAGTCGGTTAAGTTTTTGACCTTTTATTTTGGTTCAGGTCATGATCTCATGGTTCATGAGTTCTAGCCCCACATCAGGCTCATGCACAGCATGGAGCTTGCTTTGGATTCTCTATCTCCCTCTCTCTGTACCATTCCCCTGCTCTGTCTGCCTCTATTTCAAAAATAAATAAGTAAACATTAAAAAAATAAGTTGTCAGATTAAGATAGGAAAAATAAATCAGACATATATTATAGACAAGGATCATAGAAACGAACTGATATCAAAAGTTCTGAAATAGTTACTATTAAAAAAAAAGAGCAAGAAAAATGTTAAAAAAAAAAGAGCACTTCATTCAAACTTTATCTGAAGTGTAATTGTGTAAAGACTAGCAATCTGTTTTATTTTAATGTAGAATAATAGCAAAATTTCACATTTTGCTGGAAACAAAGGGAATTGTGGCTTGTGCCCAAGAGACTTTTTGTGTTGCAGTTAGAATCTAAAAATTTTAACAGTTTTATTTTCCTTTTGACTTGTGTGATTTCAGGTTTGCTGCTTTGTTCCTTATGTGTGGTTTGGGTCACTATATCAAGAGATGTTATACTTAATGATACTTTAATTTTTTTGCATGAATTTGTTTGCAGAATGTATCTTATTAGTGTTAATTTCCTCTCTCCTGTAAACCAAAATTTACAAATGGCTTCGGTACATTAGAAATAAAAGAAAATACACATCTATTGACCGTAGCTGAATAATTTAATAGGTGCGGGGTCAGAAACCAGTCTAGTGCAAGCAAATTCCACCAGTCTCTGGCTTAATAATCAACTATCATTACTCACTGAAGAATGCAAACATCCACATAGATTTCTCTTACTCATGTCTCACCTCATCTTTCCCCACATGAACTTAATTATCTAGGGTCTTTCATTGATGAGACCTTTTCCATTATCAGAATTAAAATGCAAATCAGACCTGAAAACAAAATCATTAATCTGAAATTGGTTTAATTTATATTTGAATCTTTAGCTTACTCACCAGAATGTATCTTTTGGGAAGTAAATGTAAGTAGGTGTTCTGATAAGAGAAAAATGAAAGTTTTAAGTTTCATTTATTCATTGAAAAAATTCTCTGCTTTTATATTACCACCAGCTTTTAACTGTATCTAACATATAGAGGTATAGACAGACAGTTTCTTTGGAGTAGAACCAATTGTGGGCCCCTGCGAGTTATGTAAATGTAAGACAAGTAATATACTTGGTTTTATAAGAGAGGAAAGATGTCACAGTCCCTTCAAAGACTGTCTCTATCAAAACCTTTGTTCATGCAGTTACTTGTATGTAACTTAGTGGAGAAATGGGGAGCTTCCTCAGAAAAAGAGATTGACCAGTTCTCTTTCAGGATTCAATATTAATCGAATATTTCAAATGTATGAAAATGATGCTAACTGAAGAATTTGAGCAGCAAGAGACAGAAAGCGGCTGTAAAGTTGACAGAACAATTTCCTAAGCACCCAAACATACTTAAACTTTATATGGGTGAATTATGAAGAAATGAGTTTAAATGAATTACTGAAGCTGTGCTCTTTTATTTGTTTATTTTTACTGCTGTGGAAACTGAATCTAATTGCAGTACACATTAAAGGTATATGTTGTCCCACCATAAACTGTAGAGTTGTTGAATCACTGTGGTGTGTAAGGGCCAAGGGCAGCCTGCCCCAAAGTGTGCCACTTAGGAACACTGATTACTTTAAATAAAAGTTACTTAAGAGACAGCCTATGTGAGACATAGACCTTCCTCTGTGCCCCATGAAAACAGAAAATAAATCTCCCATGTTATGCTCCCTGTACCAGGAGGTGAAAGGACATCCTTATCACCATACGTGGGAAATTTAGAGCTGAGGATGCCATACAAACAACCTTCATTACTTTTTTTTTAAACTTTATTTATCTATTTCTAAGAGAGAGACAGAAAGAGTGCTCATGTGTATGCAGGGGAGGAGCAGAGAGAGAGAGAATCCCAAGCAGGCTCTGTGTTGTCAGCATGGAGCCTAATGTGACACTCAGTCCCACCATCATGAGCTCAAGACTTGAACTGAAATCAACAGTCAGAAGTTCCACCGACTAAGCCCCCCAGGCACCCCAACCCTAATTACTTATTGCTAATTCACTACGCCAAACCAAAATCTGTTTAGAATTCCTTACTATGTGAAACTTCCAAAGTTTTCTTTGTTCTGTCAATGATTCACAGAATTAATGTTTCTTTGTCTAAAAAGTATAGAAACTCTCTCCTTTGTCATTTCTTTAGGCCTCAATTTCATAACTTGGCCTCCATGCACACATAATAAAAAAAAAAAATTGCCCTCCAATTAATCTGTCATGTAAACTTAATTCTTAGTCCAACTGAAAGATCTTGAGAATTGAGCAGAAATTTTTCTTCTCTTTAGTAACGTTGTGTGTCAACTATAGGCAAAGTTTAAAAAATGAAGTGAAATAAAATAAAAAATAAGGGCATATGCCATCCAAATTAGGCTTATGGCATAATAAAATTAGCTTATATGCCAGGAAGCCTAAAAAATAGCATTAAACATATCACACACACACACAAACCACACAGCAATAGAATCTCCATTTCATTTAACCCAGCATAATTCCACATAATCTACTTTAATATGTACAACTACATAGAAGTAAGGAAAAAAAATATGAACAAGTAGAGAGTTTTACATATAACTCAAACTATTGCTACCATTTACATCATGTCTATTTTTTAAATTATTTATTTATATATATATCTAGAGAGAGAGAGAGAGAGAGCAGAGGAGGGGGAAAGATAATTTGAAGCAGCTCCATGCAGTGTGTATAAAACCCGACATGGGGCTCAAACTCATAGACCATGAGATCATGACTGGAGCTGAAATCAAGACTCGGACCCTAAACTGACTGAGCCACCCAGGTGGCATCATATCTATTTTAATGAACATTTCTTTATATCTCAAAATATCTATGTCGTCTAAGATTGAAATCATCTAATAATGTCCTTTTTGAAAATAGATGGTATTACATATTTCTATTTATGCTAATCACGTCTCACTAAATTGTCATTCAGTATAAAAAGATGTAGGAAAAATAATACAACTGATTCTGATTTTTAAAGTAACAACTGAAGAATTTTACTTTGATGACCCTTAGCTTATAAACTTGAAGATACTGTCAAATATATTAATTGATAAATACTACTTATAATAGTAATCATCTCATATCCTACTACGGTAATGGAAAAGTCGCATTAATTTAGATTTTGAGATATTTATTTGTTATGAACTTAATTATCTTTGGAATTCATTTTTGCTAATCATGTACTAACAGACTGTGGGAAAGACCATCGATGTTGGTAAATGCTTTGGTTGTATTAGTTTTAAAAATCAGCTTTGTTAGACATATAAAAATATGTTCCTAAAATTTTTGCTTTTGTAATCTTTAGTAGGTTGTTATCAATAGAAGAAAATGAAAACTAAACGACATTTCTGTATAATCACATCCATCTATTTTTTCCATCAGGAATAAAATAATTTTTCTTTCTGTTATTTCTTCCTCTACTACTATCAATAGTAATATTACTATTACTTTTTTTCTTTAAAAGTGATATGCCAGTTATAAATGTCTCATAAAATATGTACTCATTGTTTCCTGAGAATACTTTGTAAGATCAAATCTGTAGTATTTTAAGAATCCTAATATATAATACTATTGAGATTATGGGCCTTCAGATACATATACATGTAAGATATATTCTTTTTACTTCATTGAAGCCTTGGGACTCTAAACAGTTACAAAGTTCATTATATTCTTGAGGTAAATCCATTGTATTATTTGGTTTATTTAACAATATGACAATACACCTTGAGAAAATCGGTCCAGGCCTACCGATGTTTTTTATTAAGAAGGTCTCTCAAGTCTCATTTCCCCTCTTTCTACTCCACTATCTTCTCGAGCCTGGCTTTCATCTCCGACCCTACATGGTATTCTTTGTGTTAGATCATTTTTGTCTTTGGGCATCTTTCACTTTGCACCACTTTGTACCACAGTGACTCTCTTAAATTCTGCTGTCTCAAATCTAGTTCTTGACTGGAGCTCTTTAGTTATTTTTCAATAGGTATAGCATGCTTTTCTCAATATACATACAGCGATATATTCTGTTGCTAGACATTGTTAAAGACACTTACTTTGTATTTAATAAAGACAATGATTTTTTTAAATTTTCCAATCTATTGCAGACAAATAACTTCATAAAGTATAATAAAAAGGAATAGTAGAAAACAAATCAGAAAAACAAAGATATAATACAGGGTAGTAGTTTTGTGTTTTTACACTCCACAGATAAGAATAGCTCCAACAAATGACTTTTAAACTTTATTTTAAACTCTTTTCAAAGCTTGCACTTACCTTATGACAGAACAGGGCTAATAGTTTTCAGATTGACTCTTATCAGCAGACCACGGTTTGAGTAGTAATGCATTGGAATACATGAAAAACCATAGTCAGATCCCCTAGAATAATGAATAGGAATAAAAAAAAATTGGAAAACGAAGAGAGGGTTTTTCAGTTTCTTGTCATAAGTGACAGCCCTGCATTAGTTTGAAGCCAGTTCTCTCTTCTGCTAAACATAGAGGGGTACTGGGTTAGAGAGATAGTGTGCCCCAGACTTCTGCTCACTGTGACCCTTGTTAAGGGTTATGATTGCTGAGAATTCTGTTTTGATTGCTGTTTGCTGTGAACACTGTGAAACTTTTCTTGGGGTGCTGTGAGGCCTGTTTAGTTTACTATGTATTAGACTAAGTTACTGTGTGTTGAATCTTGTTAGATATTAGATTTAGAGACTTAGAATGCACTAGACTCCTGGCCGGTTTGCTGTGATTGCTGTGAACCCTGTTTTCTGTGTTAAAGAATTGCCATATTGTGAAAGTATAGTGCTGTTGGGGTTAAGGCCACTCCATTTTGGTTTAAGTTCCATCTTAGAGTAGTTCTGGGCCCCGAGTTCCAGGAAAACAAGTCATCCTGGACTCTGCCCCGGGTTCCAGTAAACAGAGTAGACAAGAGACCGGACCCAGATTAGCAGACCCTGCTTCCACTTTGAGTTCCAGGGAAACCACAGGAGGTCAGATTCCTAGAATAGCTCCTAGAAAAACTAATCAGTGTTCAGTCCATGCGCGTTGACCATTGAATCTGTGCGGGACCCCCAAGCTAAGCCAATCCATACCTGGCCCATGCCCACCAAATATGAAATACTCAATCAGAAACTAGCCCGCAAAAATGCCAATCAATCAATTCAAAGGATTCCCATTCCCTCCCAAAAAAGTGTACTCGAACCCTGATAAAAAGCCTGTGTAAACCTGGCTCAGGGCTCTTGCTTCTGCACCGCTTCATCGGGAGGTTCAAGAGTCTGAGCTCGAGCTTCGAATAAAGACCCTTTGCATTTGCATCAGTCCCGGCTCCCCAGTAGTCTTCTTGGGATCCAGAATTTTGGCACAGCAGAACACTGTTACTAATTTTTAGACTTAAAAAGTCTTACCATATATGCATTAGCTATATGATAAGGTATATGATAAAATCTTTATAATTTTTCTTTGTATGTATATAATAAACTAGAAAGGTGGAATCTTTTACATTTAGTGAGTAAATAGAAATGTTTTACTTTTATTTATTAAGGAAACTAACACCACATACGGTGACATAAAATTTGGTGTGATGTAACCTATACCAGGGTACCTACTGGTCAATACCAGAAGACAGTCGTCAACTATAGAAGCAAGACAGTTAGCCAAGGTGTGTCAGAAAAATGAACACAATTAGAATCAGAACCATGGACATCCACTGAAAAAAACATGATGTGTTTCAGTCTCCGTTTAGAAAATAAAGGCAAAATCTGTGGATTCTACAATCATGCTGATCTGGGGTGCCTGGGTGGCTCAGCATCCAACTCTTGATTTTGGCTCAGGTCATGATTTCACAGTCATGACATCAAGCCCTATGTCAGACTCTGCATTAGGCATGGAGCCTGCTTAAAATTCTCTCTCTCCCTCTCTCTCTGCCTCCCTCTATCTCTTAAAATAAATAAATAAATAAATAAATAAATAAATAAATAAATAAATAAATAAATCATAATGATCTGAATATGGTTCATTTTTAACTATGACCAGTGTCAAGTTATTTGCCTCTTCAAAGCCAAAAGTTTTCTTGGATTTACACAGCAAAATTGTGTAATGAAGTGGAGCACTCTTATGATGCTGGCGGATTAACTGGCCGATAGGACAGAGCTTTCTCCCTCGTTACCTGTTAAAATATCAGAAGTTAATTATGGTCTATGTTTTAGAAAAGTGGTAAAGTATGTCTTTCAGAGGTCTATAACTACAGGGATAATTGTGAGAATTAGCAAGTAGGAGAACACTCTGATTTCCAAAATCAGAAAGAATCATACCCTCCTCTGAAATGATAGGCAGCCTAGAAAGCAAGGAAACTCTTTATATGTTTATTAACAGGAGACCATCAACACAGGTTCCACAGTAAACCTGCCTTCACATGCCAAGTCCTGAGAAGTAAAAACCTCCCAGCTTTCTCCCCACCTGTGGATTCTTACCTTTTAAAATACTTCCAAAAACAAGATCTAAATCCCAGTTAGCTAATTGCAGGTTGAATGCAATCAAATTATTTATTATAGCAACAATAAAACAACGCTCTTCAGAGGTATATACAGAGTACAGAGTTTCAATAATACTGACAATGTGCAGAATGCAATCCAAAGTAAGTCTACATATGGAAAATAAGAAAAATGTTGTAGGGACACCTGGGTGGCTCAGTTGGTTAAGTGTCTGACTTCGGATCAGGTCATGATCTCATGGTTAGAGCCCCACATCAGCTCTGTGCTGACAGCTCAGAGCCTGGAGCTTGTTTCAGATTCTATGTCTCCCCCTCTTTCTCTGCCCCTCCCCTGCTTGTGCTCTGTCTCTCACTCTCAAAAATAAATAAACATTAAAATTTTTAATAAGTAAATATGTGATAAATTTTCAAATGCAAATATCTGAGATGACATAGATATTGGAATTATCAGAAAGTAATCTTCAACCAACAATTATATACATGTTAAAATGTAAAATAAAATGTTTTCACAATGAGAAAAAAAGCTACAAAATCTTTGCAAGATATATAAAATATGAAAAAAAAAAACCTAAATGGAAAACCTTTCAGTTGAGTAATAAAATATCTGAAATTAAAACCTTACTAGATGTGCTAAAAAGGAGAATATAAAAGGCAGAGGAAAGTATCAAATTAGCTTGGAGATAAATCAATCAAAATTATCCTTTTCTTAAAATGGAGAGAAAACAATTGTGAAAATCAATTGTCTAGAGGACTGTAGTATAATGTCAAAAACCGTAACATTCATGTAATAGGACTCTCAGGAGAGGACTGAGCGAATAGGGCAGAGAAGCCATCTGAGGAAATAATGACAAAATTACCTGGAATTGGTTGAAAGAAATAAGCTCATATTTTCAATAAGTGAAGTCGAAACAAAATATGCATGAATAAAACCACACCTATGCACATCATAGTCCAAAGATGAAATTCAAAGATGAAGACATAATCTTGAAAGCAGAAAAACGATAAAGGTTTTTCGTGTGTATCATATACACGGAAACAGCAACATGGTTGACCACTGGCACCTCAACAGAGATTATAGAGCTATAAAATCATGAAACTGCTTTAGGATGCTGAAAGAACCCCAAACAAATACTAAAACAAATAAAAACCATCCACCAAAAATTCTACATCCAACAGAAATATACTTCACAAATGAGAGAAAGTAAAGACATACCTGGTAGAAGGAATCTAAGAAATGATTCACCAGCAGACTAGCACTGCAAGAAATATTAAAAGATGTTCCTGAGGTCACACAGAAATGAAAACATATGGAAACTGGGTTCTTCAACAAGAGGTGAATAACAAAGAAAATGGTACTGGTATTTCTTTATAAATATATTTGTGGTGGACAAGCTGATATCCCACCTTGGGTCTCCTTCAAAGCAGAAGTGCTGTCTGCAGACCGCCTTCAAGTGACGCCTTCTGTGGCATCTCAGGCACATATTCCTTACACACAATGTGTTTGTTCAAGATGGAGGTATAAACGATAGCCATTTGTGAATATAAAATAAATCTGATGGGTCATTTCAGCTTTAAAACTCCTGACGGGATGAACTGTGTGCTGTGGGCCTCTAATGTGGGTAGATGTCTCCCTTGCACAATAATGTCCTCTTACTTTCTTTCTACAGGTGTCATTCGAAGGAACAATACCTAAAAAGGTCACGCACACTAAAATAATCATAATAATAACAGAAAATGAAGACTTTAAAGGATAAATCACTGAGGAGATTAAAAAAACAGGTGATGAGGAGGCACATAATTTACAAAGAATACACAATAGTTATCATACATATATAAGAAAATATACACACTCTGTTAATATATATGTGTATACATATTTAACTGAGAACATGAATTCGTGATTAAATAGAAAATTTAATATTTAAACTTGCACTCACAGAAAATTCAGAATAATCTAAAGTGATGAGAGTTGCAACTGAACTATATTTCCCCTGAAGCTCTCCACATTGAATTTGACTTTCAAAAAATTCTTGAAATGAAATTAAGAGCAACCGATCCAACACAAATATAGCATGTACTTAGATATTTATTTAAATATAGCTTTATTATTGATTGAATGCAAATGAGCCTAAATTGTCACTCTGCCAAATAGGCCTTTCTGCCTTCAACATCATCCAGCCTCAGTATCACATTTGTTTTAGTGATAACAAATTAAATGTGCTGCTTCCTCCCGCACTGCAAGAAGTCTCTTGCCTGGTGTGAGCATCATTTGGCATTAATTAAGTCTACCTACCTCATAAGATCTCTAGCAGTTCTAAAAACCCTTAGTTCACAGCTGTCATGTGGAATAAGCTACAAGTCAAAACTGCTGCTTCCATTTAAAAATATCACTAACTTTACTTTGTTGGAATAGAATAAGCAGATAAGTAAGTCTGATTTCATATAACGAAGATAAACAGGTGCACTGTGAAAAGCTAATGGCTAATGTTTCCAAATGATGGGGAAAATAGAGAAATGGAAGATTATAATTGATCGACATGACCGTATTCTTGTAAAGCAAATGAAACTATCGAAATGACTTAATTATAAAATTGCTTCAAGAGAAAAGTGAATGGACATGGTTTCGTTTACTTATTTTTAACTTCATTTCAAGACTGTGTCAACATACTGAATTTGGGTATTCTACTGTGATATGTGACTATTCACTTATTTGTCTAACATCCACCTACGGTATCTGATGTATAAAGAACTAGGAATACAAAGAGTAGCAAGATATTGTTAGGATGTCAAAGATCCCACCACTTAAATGGATGTTTTAAATTTGGCTACTATTGTAATCATCTGGTAGGAGTAGGGAGTTATCTATAAAAAAGAGATGATCAAGTTTCAACTCAGACCAATTAGATATCGTTATCTGAAGACAGACACTGAAAATGCTATGATCTGAAGTACTCCAAGATCGTTCTAATGAGAAACCAGATTTGAGAAACATATGCACACAGACCATAAGAAGAGACATAATTCAGAAGAAATTATATCTTTCAAAAACAAAAAAAATATTAACTCATTTTCTAATCAAATTTTAGACTAAATATCTAGAACATTCTAAAAATACCTAACTTTTATCTGATATTAAGAAAAAAAACTAAAAACAACATAAGGCTACAGAATGGATCACATATATCTGACAGTGG
Source organism: Paguma larvata (assembly GCA_030068075.1). Lineage (NCBI taxonomy): Eukaryota > Metazoa > Chordata > Mammalia > Carnivora > Viverridae > Paguma > Paguma larvata. The sequence goes on from CM057832.1 coordinate 54,858,035, forward strand.
AAAAACAAAACAACTAAAATTATATAATGTTGGAGGTGTTGCGATGCTTTAAAATCTATTACTCGAAAAGATTAAGCTATCAATTTATTCTAGAACTTAAAAATGTGCAAGGTAAAAACATTAAACCCTAAAAGTGTCTTTTAAAGCTAAATACATCCAAATTGACAGCAAGAAATAAAATGGCATGTGTAATCTTAATCAGTTTATAATATGGTAATAAAAGTGAATAAAGGTAGGATAAAAAAGGAATGATGATTTGGAAGCACACCATATATAGAAAGATGAGCATATTATCAGTAACAGAGCCATGTGCAAACAAATTAAACATGCTCCTTTAGAAACAAAGACAATAATGATCAGTCTGGATGAAAATGTAGAACTAGGGGTGCCTAGGTGGCTCGGTCTGTTAAGCATCCAACTCTGAGTTTTGGCTCAGGTATTTGTCTCATGGCTTTGTGAGTTAAAGTCATGCGTCAGGCTCCATTCTGTCAGTACAGAGCGTGCTTGGGACAATGTCTCTCTCCCTCTCTCTCTGTCCTCTCCCCACTTCTCAAAATAAATTAAAAACCTTAAAAAAAAAGAAAATGCAGAATCAAGCAAACTTTGTATGAGATAGGCAGAGTTCAAACACAGAATGTTTGAAATTCAACAATTGGGGGGAAAACAGCACAAAATGTTAAGCAAAATAAAGCTAGGTTACTTTGATACAAAATAGATTTTAATACAAAATCTTCATGTAGAATTCACTATATAATGATGAAGAACTCAATTACTCAGGAAGCAATTGTAAGGGCTAATCGGGACTAACTCCAATTTGTTTAAGGGCAAACTGAGACTGACTCCATTTTGAGTCCCCAGTGCCTGAGCAGAAGCTTAAAACCTGCAACTTTCTGGTTCCAAAAGAACCATGCCCAGTGACCTATGTAACAGGACTCTGACCCTCAGCCAATCGGCTAGGGTCACGACCATCACTCCTCCCACTACCCTAGACCCCTTTGAAACTCTTCGGCTTTTGGAACACGCTCTCTCTCTTGACCCACCACTGTGTCCGCGCAGGTGTGAGATTGAGCTTGAGCTAGCTCGAATAAAGGCTCTTCGTTCTTGCATCGGACTCGGCACCCTGGTGGTTTTTCGGGTTCCCGAATTCTGGGCATAACACAATAACAATTTATACTTGTCTGCATGTAATAATGATGCCTCGATATATACAAAATAGAAAATAGTGATGGAAGTTCAAAGAGAAACCAACAAATCTTTATCTTATGAGAGCTGTCAAGACAAATATCCCAATGGCTAGAGAAGCTATAATATACTGTAAAATGTACAATTAATAAGCACTGTTGGGAGCCATTTTGGGCTCACAGGTTGAGACCCCTTCCCTGCGTAGAAAAGTGGTCGAAGCAAAGCTCCCACTAGCCAAAATGGCGGGCTTGGATTTCTTGAGCTACTTTCCTTGGCCCCAAGGAATGTAATTTTCTTTTGTTTAATGGCATTTAGATAAAGGGGAAGGACCTGGAACACCATGCCTTGATGGATTTATAAGACCTTAAGGAAACACCCTGCTCTCTCCCCCACCCTAAATTTATGTGTTAATTATCCTGAAACCAACATACAGGATTAAGGAGGTTGCCACCTTGCTGGTAAAAATGGATTATTGTTAAAGAGATCAAACTACCTTTTAAATAAAGACACTGAGACCAGGAGGGAGGAGAAACCAGAATTGAGAAGATGCCAGAATTGTCAGGGCTGCCTGCTTGGTCATCAGACTACATCTCTCTCATGGCTTTCTCATTTCCTTTCGCCTGACTGGTCTGTCCTTCTTGGACCCCTAGATTCGCCGGAACTAGGACCCTGGCAAAGCACAACATAGAGAATCATGCCCCAAACAATTACAGAATACATATTACTCTCAAAACACTCAACATTTCCAAAAAGTCACAATATGTATTAGGTCTTTAAACAAACACCAACAAATTTCAAATAACTGTGACACATAGGCAGTCTTCTTGATGCACAATGTAATTGCGCTAGGAAGTAAGCAAAAGCCAGCTTAAACACCATACATTTAGAAATATAATTATAAAAAAATGAAGTTTTAAATCCTATGGAGAATGCAATGAAACTAAACATGCCACATACAGAAATATGAAGCATACTCCTAATGCACTATTTTAAAGAATAGTACTTGGAAAAGAGGCTGAAAACTGATGCTTTAAGTACACAGGTGAAAAGTTAGAAAAGGAATAACTGAATGAAGGCAATGAGAATGACATTGTAAGTATCATTTTCTAATTCTTTCCCTCACTTATTTTTTTTTATATTGTCTTTCTTTTAATTTGTAGAATATAGGTTCCACAAAGCTAGATATTTTTATCTTTCTACTGGCTAATGAAACTTTGGTGATTAGAACAGTGTCTGATATATATTAGGGATTTGATTTGATTACAACCTTGGTTCTAACACTTTATAGCAATTTGATCTGTCTTAGTTTTCTTACGTTTACTATTTCTTACATGTTGAGGTTTTATAAGAAATAAAAGAAAAACATACACAAAAAACATTATATATATTGCCCCGCACATATGAGGTACTAAGTTAACATTAGAAATACTGTTGTATCTTTCATTATACATAATTTATTATTTTTATATATTATTATGTTAGCCATAATTAACACTAGTTAAAAAGTACATTCTGAAGAGAATATTAGTTTTCAGATATTTTGTAAAATAATCTCAAGACACACTACAAGATTCTTTTATGGTAGTGTTTTCACTTGGAGTAAATTTAATAGTCTTAGTTTTACTAAAGCAATCATTTATTTCCGGTAGTGTTTGTGGAAGTGTGGCATTCCTGGAGTCTCTCAACGTGTCTCCAAAGACTACCTCATTTCCAATGGTCAAGACTTTCGATTTGAGAAGGACATACTTCCTTAATGTCCCAGGACGCTATTCAGGGTTCTCTATGTTTATGACTGTGAGGTAGGTCCCAAGTTGTATCTAAGCTGTATTATTTAGTTAAAAATAGAACTACTCTATGCCCCAGCAATTGCAATACAAGATATTTACCTAGACTATACAAAAGTAATGATTAGAAGGGACATATGCACCCTGAAGTTGACAGCAGCAGTATCAACAACAGCCTTCTTAAGGAAAGAACCCAAATTTTCATCGACTGATGATTGGATAAAAAAGATATGACACACACACACACACACACACACACACACACACACACACACTGGAATATTACTCAGCCATCAAAAGAATGAAATCTCGCCATTTGCAATGACATAGATGGAGTTAGAGTGTATTATGCTAAGCAAAACAAATCAAAGAAAGTCAAATACCTTATTTTTCATTCATATATGGAATTTAAGAAATAAAAGAGGGGCACCTGGGTGGCTCAGTCAGCTAAGTGTCTGACTTGGGCTCAAGTCATGATCTCATAGTTTGTGAATTTGCGGCCCACATCAGGCTCTCTGCTGACACCTCAGGGCCTGGAGACGGCCTCACATATAATTTTTTTTTTCTCTCTCTCTCTGCCCCTCCCCCATTTGACTCTGTTTATCTCTCTCTTAAAAATAAATAATAATTAAAAATTAAAAAAAAAGAAATAAAACATGAACATAGGGGAAGCGGGGAAAAAGAGAGGGAGGCAAACCACAGAGACTCTTAACTATAAAGAACAAACTTAGGGCTGATGAAGGAGAGGTGGGTGGGGGATGGGCTAAATGGGTAACGGGTATTTAGGAAGGCACTTGCTGTGGATGAGCACTGGGTGTTATGTGTGATGAATCACTAAATTCTAATCAGGTTGAAACAATATTACACTATATTTCAACTAACTAGAATTTAAATAAAAACCTGAAACTTCAACAAAAAATAATAAACTGTATTTTTTTCATTGACTTAACCTCCTGAGTTTGTATCACCTCCTATAAAGGAAGATCACTCTGTTAGGGATGCTTTCAATGACAGTGTATATGTAGGAATTCCTTTTATCTTTCTTTCTTTCTTCATTCCTTCCTCTCTCTCTCTTTCTCTCTCTTTTTCTTTCTTTCTTTCCTAAAAACCCACCTTTCCGTCTGTCCCAAGATGACATGTCCTTTATTTCTGGCAGATTATAATCTATGTAAATATTTTCCAGGCAGGTCACAAATTTTCAATTTAAATGATTCCTGAGACTCTCCCAGTAGTGCAGACAATGAGTTTCCAACTATCCTGAAGTTGTTATGCCTTATGATGCGACCAAGTCATCAGCCTCCAAACTCATCCTTTGCAACTTCAAAATTAGAAGGCATTTTTTTAAAAAAAAATGAACTCTTTGACCATTTCTCAACCTTGTCCTTAACTATCATAAACCGTTCTTCCTATTTGATGTGAATTATGTGAACAGTCCTTGGTGTTTTGATTCAAATTCATGGAAACGATTATACATAGGTAGATGGTTATGATATTTTCTTAGTAGCAAAAGCTCATTAAAAAAAAAGCTCATATATATATATATATATATGTATATATATATATATGTGTGTGTGTGTGTGTGTGTGTATCCATATCCACATATATATGGTATATATATCCATATATATATATATATATATATATTAATGTCTCTACTGACATGATTTTAGGTTCTCTCTCAAATTTGACGCTCCTTCAGGTTGTATACTAATTACTGCTCAACTGACATACAATATCTCAGCAATTAGGAAGACCATTTATGAAGGTTAGTTGCTTCATATATTTCCATCCATCTTTGTAAAAATATAAACTACGTTCCACGCTTTCCATTATTGGAAGAAGAACCTTACACTTGATTGCGTTGGTTCCAAATAGATCATCCCACAACCCCTAAGAAAACCCAAATATATTCTTATTTGTATACAATTGAGACAGTAAACTGATAGGCTAGATAAATTATAAAAGGCCTCAAATCAGGGATACTTGGGTGGCTCAGTGGATTAAGCATCTGACTTTGGTTGAGGTCATGATCTCATGGTTCATGAGTTCAAGCCCTGCGTCAGGCTCTGTGCTGACAGCTCAGAGCCTGGAGCCTAATTTGGATTCTGTGTTGTATTTATTATATTTTTATATAATATATTTACTTTATTTATATTTTATTTTATTTATATTATATTTTAATATATGTTATATATATATTATTATTTGGATTCTGTATTGTATTATTGTATTTATATGAAATAATAGCAAGTATGCCTCTAAGTTAATAAATAATTTTGAAATGCTTTCAAAAGAGTGATTGTTCTTGACTTCAGCAGAAACCTCATTCAGAAAAATCTATTGCTTCTTCAAGGAAGTGACCATTACAAAAGAGTGACCTGGAGGCTAAAGCAATGTCCTAGCTTTTCAGCTGGGTTTATAACTAAGATCCAGCCCTTTCCTTATGTAACCTCAAAAGCTAAATCTGTGAAGAAGCTCCCAGAGGCTGTAATGGGATGTCAACGAGTGAATTCATAATCAGAAATGAATTCTGTTGCGTATTACCTGATGATCAACTCTAGTGCTTTCAGGATGGTGCTCTATGTGGTGCTGGTGGTCGACGTGGAATCCTAAAAATTTTGCATAAAATCACTCATCACACACACACACACAAAATAACCAGTGTGCTCCATTACCATTATTATCATCCTGTCATCAACATTGAAAACCTGGAAAGGCTGGACACAGCTGGCCCATTGTGGATTTTACAGAACGATACTCATGCACTGGATTCTGTTCGTTATTTTCTTCTGTTCGTTATTTTCTTATTCTCCACATGGATTAAAGTTGTTCCTTTCAGGAAAGCCCTGGCTCTGATAGTAACAACCAAAACAAAATTGCTTGACTTTCTGTTCTTGTCCTGAAGTATTTCAACCCATTTCTCCAAGAACTGTATGTCCATTTCACTGCAAGTTTCATTTAAAATATTTTAAAAGCCTTGACATTTACTCATAAACTTGACTGTTTATATTATAGCAATCATCTGAAATAATAGAAAAAAATGTAATTCTAAATTAAGAGAACCTTCAGAACTCTCAAACTTCCAAGTCCAAAAAGCAGGATCTAGTTTCAAAGGTCATATTCTTAGACACACAGGTGACCTGTTACTAAGTCATAAAGGGAGAAAAAATTAAGCAGAAGCAGTTGATCTTATTGTTCATAAAGCCAGCTTTTTTTTTTCATTTTCAATAGACCTTTACATTGTTTCCAGGTTTGTGCTATTATGAAGAAAGATGCTGCTTCTTTTCTTTTTTTTAAAACTTCAGATCCTCAAGGGCCAGAGTAACTTTTTTATATACTAGGAGTAGAAATGTTGAGTCATAGGGTAGGGGAAGGTTCTCCCTTTATAGACGATGCCAAGCTGTTTAATCAAGTGTTTATGACAATTCACACATCTATCGGTCTCATATAAAATCTTTATTGGTATTCCATGAATTCTTGACAAATATTCTTGCAATAATCACTGCCTTGTTATTTGGTTGCTGTGCCTTTCTTGATAATACCCAATAATATCCACTGTTGGCATTCGATATTTTTCTCTTCATGTCTCTTCCAGAAGAGTTTCTAGATACTAAATAACATAGAGGTTCATCACGAGTGTATTGAGACATGAAGAGAAAAATATCGAATGCCAACAGTGGATATTATTGGGTATTATCAAGAAAGGCACAGCAACCAAATAACAAGGCAGTGATTATTGCAAGGATATTTGTCAAGAATTCATGGAATACTGGAAAATTTATTCTGACTAGTTTTCAAGCTCAAAGTATCAAATGATTTTTAAGACAAGGTGATTTCGTCCACAGAACTTTCAGATCCAGTCATTCCAGATCTTGCAGATCTCAGTATTTGAAGTAGTTTCTTCCTAAATAAAATGAAATTAAGTGCAGAACCACATTCATAGTCTTTGTTTTCTTGGCTATGTAACACCACCATATCTAGTACTGAGAGCTTTGGTTTGAAAATAAAATCAGGAATCTTGGTTTTATTTGGGCACACTGTAATCTTGACTTACAGGTGAAATACCCACTATGATCACAATCCTCTTAATCATTATGTGTGTTGCATTGTTCATATACATAATTTCTGGGGTCTTAGATGTTGTACACTTGCAGCCACATCACATTATCGATAAATTACCATTAAACAAAAAAGTGCAAGGAAATCTAACACTTGCAGAAGTTAAACCTCAAATAAACTGAATATCCTACATAATATGTTGAACAAAGGAGCTTCTGGGTTTAGCATATCCTCAAGTTATGTTCTTAGTTTAGGCTGAAAGATGACTTAAAGAGAAGACCAATACCAGAAATAAAGATTTTATATGAGACCGATAGATGTGTGAATTGTCATAAACACTTGATTAAACAGCTTGGCATCGTCTATAAAGGGAGAACCTTCCCCTACCCTATGACTCAACATTTCTACTCCTAGTATATAAAAAAGTTACTCTGGCCCTTGAGGATCTGAAGATTTAAAAAAAAGAAAAGAAGCAGCATCTTTCTTCATAATAGCACAAACCTGGAAACAATGTAAAGGTCTATTGAAAATGAAAAAAAAAAGCTGTGGTGTCTATATAAAAGTTGTTGTGGAGTCATATTTTATAGGAGAAAATGTGTTCCAAGGAATGGAAATAGCTTGTACAAAAGCCCTAAGATCAACTTTTACAAAATACAACAGGAAGAAAGAAATTTTTGAAAAATTCACACTTGGTAAATAATTGAAGATATAAATATTTGTTTTGACATAAAAATATATAGTTTGGGTAAAAATTGCATTTTGATTATATATATATGTATGTGTATATATATATGTAAATATATATGTGTGTATATAAATATATATGTGTTTATATATACATAAAATTTTAATGCTCATTTATTTATTTTAATTTTTTTAATGTTTATTTATTTTGAGACAGAGAGAGACAGAACATGAGTGGGGAGGGGTAGAGAGAGAGGGAGACACAGAATCGGAAGCAGGCTCCAGGCTCTGAGCCGTCAGCACAGAGCCCGTCGCGGGGCTTGAACTCACAGACCACGTGATCATGACCTGAGCCAAAGTCGGCCGCTCAATCGGCTGAACCACCCAGGCGCCCCAATGCTCATTTATTCTTGAAAGAGAGACAGCACGAGCAGGGGAGGGGCAGAGACGGAGGGAAATATCGAGTCCAAAGTAGGCTTCAGCCTTGAGTTTTCAGCACAGAGCCAGAGGCAGGGTTCAAACTCACAAACTTCAAGAGCTGAGCCGAAGTCTGATGTTTAACCAACCGAGCCACCCAGGCGTCCCTGATTCTATATATATTTTTTAATTTTCTGTATTTTATGGTTAAAAGAATAATTTCCCTAAGGTTAACCAGAGTAAATTAAACATCCCAGTCCTATATTTACTTTAAAACATTAAAATTGCATTTGGAAGAATAAACTATATTTCAACAAGAATGTGTGAGAGACACATGAAAATATGTGGAATAGAAGCTCTTTGAGAATGGCCACGGCTATTAAGAATTTATTAATAAAACAAGCAGAAATAGCTTAACAGTAGTATTTCTTTTTATAAATGTTCATTTTTTCCGGATAAAAATGATCACAAGACATTGACAACAGTGATATGATGAAGCATGAACTTTACAGCATTAGCACTTCTCGGCTAAGAAGCATAAATAGCTCCTATTCAACATTCCTAATGGAAATTGTCAGTGATGCCCATTACTTTTGTGGAGATAGAAAGAACATAAAAAGCTGACAGCTAGGTTGATGAAAGAGAAAGCATTGTATCTTCAAATAATAACTGGCATAAAAGAAATTCACAATAATGCTTTTGGAAAAGTACTCTTGCATTGTTGTCATGCCTGTCGGATTCGTCAGTCATGTGAAATGTTTAACTTGCCTAGGCAAGTAAAGATGCAAAAAAAGAAAACAATTTATTTTGAATCCCTTCACAGAGAGAATTAAAGATTACATAGAAAAGCTATAAAATACACTTCTCATGCAATTTGGTACATGCTTGAAAAGAAGGGAGGAAATCATTAAACATCTTAGTCAAATCTTCTTTTCTGACTCTACGTCAAATTAGTGTTAACTAAGAAGTCTCATTTGTTCTAATCTTTAGCTGGATGTTGTTTGGGCATTTGTCAGAACACACTTTACTTTCTGCCCCTATACTCCTCTGATAATATATATAGTTTTCTGTGGCAAGTTTGTTATCACAAGTTATTTTCTCTGCATAGGGGAGATAACAAAGATCCTCTTCTCAGAGGTTAGCTCAGTTTCAAGGTGATTGTTACCAACAGTCCTATTTATAGCTATTACTTTTCTTTTTGATGGTATGTCTTCTGATGTGTTCTATCAATTTGGCTAAATTTTTATTCCTTATCTGATTCCCCGGATGCTCACTTCTGCTGCCTGTCAGACCACTCAATCCCAAGGTTGCCTGTTCTTACTCTTTATCCCATCTCCTAATTATATCCTTTTATTTTATTTATCTTCAAACTTCTGGATTTACATCTTAGCAGCTTATACAATGATATATCATGTATATATAATACATATGATATAACAGGTATTTAGTGGACAATATAGACTTCAAACTAAGCCTGTTGTTTTCCAAGGTTTATTAATTTCTAGCTCTTCATTCTCTAGTGTCATTCATAAGTTTGCAAACAATGCTTCTGGCATGTTTACAAAGATACAGTATTTTCTGGCATTATATTGTCAGCTGCCAGCCTCCTACCAACGACTACTAGGAAAAATACTAGTCAAGGAAAGTTAAGTTGATTACAAAAGCTAATGCTTTACACAACGTTGAAAAAAATTAGTAGTATCTCTGAAGGTAGGGTGAGAGGAATGTATCTATAGGCTTTAGGGTCTGAACTCAAGCAATTTAAGGTGCATCTTTAATGAAAGGTACCATTTTAGCATGCTATTGGATATTAATTGAGCAAGTTTAATAACCTAGTAGTTTAGATTCATGTAAAGAGAGGTTCTTGAAGTTATCCTTGATAAGTGTTGTTCGATAAGCAAGCTGTTTGCCCATGTGAAAAAATTTTTGTCTGAGTGCATTGATTTGCAAGATTTTCCAACATCAAGTAATGAAATTGTTTGCTAGTTTATAGCCTTATCTTCTTAAGAAATAATTATGGAAGAGTCAACTGGTTTTTAAAGAAATAGCTTCCATTCTTGTTTACAAAAATTAAGCTGTGTAGATGTAAGTAGTCTCTCAACATACATCATGGCAAACATCCTCTTCTTGCGAACATAAAATTAAGTTATGCATCTTGAATACAAATTTGAATATATTAATGCACACAAAAAGTGCATTGGGTTTCCTTGCTTGTGACAATGTAGTGATCAGAAAAGACAAAATCCACTTAAATTCTGGAATTATCTCCCAGTGAAATAATAGAAAGTTTTGAGGTCATAATCTTGGGACTACAGCTAAAATTATCAGCTTCATGATGGTTCAAGTGAGGGAGTCATTACCTGTATATAGGTTCAAGGTGGGAAGAGACCTATTATAATATGTCCTTGAGAAATACATCAGGACAATAAAACTCAGCTTGTCAGGATTTTCCTTCCTATGGATTGTATTGAGTTCCATCAACAATTTTCTTAGCACTATTTGACCCATCTAAGTATCTCACTTTTTCCTTCCTGAGGACCCTTATCATAGACAGAATTTATTTAGATAGCTCTACTTCATTTTCCCAATAAACATAATTTTGCCTAATTCTTGAGGAGTCCCTGCATCATGAACCCCTTTTCTGGATATTGGATCTCTATCATTTTCTTAGTGCTAAGGTCTGTTTTGATAAGCTATGATCTCTGATGCCATATAAAGTTTTCTTTGAAACATATAATCTGTATGTCAGGCTATTCGTTGTTGTTGTTGTTGTTTTTAATGGATTAACTGATTGATATTTTTCACATTTCGAGGAAAATATAAGTCAAGTTACAGAGAAAAAAGCCACACAATTGTAAGATAAAGCAGACAAATAGATGAACGGTCTGGAGCATAAGAAAAATAATACTATAAAAAGAAGAAACTGGAACTAAGAATCCATGTAATAAAGCATAATTGCTAGAGGTAGATTCCAAATGGGCTTTGGTCTTGTTAGGAGAACAAAGAATCATTAATATTTATAAAAGTTACTCTATTCATGATATAAAGCAAACTAGTTGTTTGGGAAAACATGGCCTTAAAGGAGGTCTATATAATATAGTAAATATTGTACTCAGTATGTTATCATTAATATGATATTTAATGACCAATTACTTTTTCTAAGAATACCCATAAAGCAAGCTGATAATATAGTATCTGAGAATCATTTACAAAAAAGCACCAGAACACAATATATACAGTCAAAATTCCCAACTTTTATGTAGTCATTTTATGATAATATATATTTTGAATTTACTAAACATTAAGAGAAGGAATTTTAGGGGCACCTGAGTGGCTCAGTCAGTTAAGCATCTGTCCAACTCAGCTCAGTTCATGATCTTGTGGTTCTTGAGTTGAGCCCCACATCAGACTCTTCGTTGGCAGGGTGGAGCCTGCTTTGGATTCTTGTTCCCTCCTCTCTCTCTGTCCCTCCCCTGCTTGTGCTTTCTCTCTCTCAAAATAAATAAATAAAAACTAAAAAGAGGGAGAGAGAGAGAGAAAGAAAAGGAATTTTAGAAATAGTTACAGTGATCCAGAAGCAACACTATACAAGAAATAATGGTGAATTACCTGAGGAACAAGAAAGAATTATCTGTCTAGGAACCATAGTGAAGATAGTGATTCCTATTTTACATCTAAGACCAGTGGTATAAGGACTTCAAGAGAAAATCATCACCAAGGAAGCATGCAGAGGAAGCTATGCACCTGGGTAAATCCAAATTGATATTGATATAGACATGTGGATAATGTAGTATAAAGAAGGAGCATGGTAGTTAATTTTATGTGTCATTTTTCCTGGGCTGAGGAATGCCCAGACAGCTGCTAAAACATTATTTCTGGGTGTGTCTGTGAGAGTGTCTCTGGAAGAGATTAGCATTTGAATTAATAGACTGAGTAAAGATCTCCATCACCAATGTGGGTGGGTATCCTCCAATCCAAAAAGGCTGAGAAAGAGCAAATTCACTGAGACATTATCTTTTCTTGTCCTTGGACATCAGTGCTCCTGGTTCTTGAGCCTTAGGACTTGGACCAGGATTTATGCTATTTTAATTAACCCCTGCCACTCCCCATCTCCCAACATTCTCAGGTTTATTGACTTGGACTGAATTATACAGCTGACTTTTCTGGTTCTCCAGCTTGCAGATATACAGGTGGTAGATCATGGGACTCATCAGCCTCTATAATCATATATGCCAATTTCTATAGTAAATTTCTTTTTATATGTATCTATCTATATATCTATACATATATCCTGTTGTATCTCTTTCTCTGGAGAACCTTAATACAAGAAATTATAGATATAAAAGAATTTGTTGATGGCAGACCATGATTTTGAAAGTGACAGGTTGAACAGTTTCAGGACTTAGGGAGAGATAGAGATACTGGAATAAAGTAAGAACATATAGAGCCTGATGGGAGAGTTAATGTAGAAAATTAGAAGGAATGTGGAAATCTGAGGTTTATTTTCACCAAAATAAAGATCAGGTATAAAGACCATGATCTCAAGGCAAATAATAGTGGTAAGGTTCTGAGTTTTGGAAAATTAAAATGAATATTAAACTCATTAATGGAAGAGAACAAGCCTGAGGAAGGCAGATCTTATTAATAATGAATAGTTTTTACTCAAATTTTATAGTGTATTATCATGATTTCTGGATAAATGCTAAAACAATATGTATATACTATGAATAATGATTCTTTTAGTCTGTTCCTAAATTAAAATTAATTACATTGAAAGATATTAAATTAATTAAACATTTTTCTAGGTCATTTACATTTAAAAATCATGGAATCTTAGGGTGCATGTGTGGCTCAGTAAGTTGAGCATCATGACTCAGGTCATGATCTTGAGGCTCTTGGGTTCGAGCCCTGCATTGGGCTCTGTGCTGACACCTTGGATCCTGGAGCCTGCTTCGGATTCTGTGTTTCCCTCTCTCTCTGCTCTTCTCCTGCTCGCACTCTGTCTCTCTTTGTCTCAAAACTAAATAAACATTAAAATAGAATGGAATCTTAAAATTAAATTAGTAAGTATCCCTTACTTTAGAAACAAAGGACAGAGTTAAATAATTTGTTCAATATATGTATACTCTTGGAATAGAAAAGCCAGGATAAAGCCAATATATATTGAATACTATCCCAATTTCTTTTCTTTTTTCTTTTTTTTAATTTTTTAATGTTTATTTATTTTTGAGACAGAGAGAGACAAAGCATGAGTGGGGGAGGGGCAGAGAGAGAGGGAGACACAGAATCTGAAGCAGGCTCCAGGCTCTGAGCTGTCAGCACAGAGCCCGACACGGGGCTCGAACTCAAGGACCATGAGATCATGATTTGAGCTGAAGTCGGACGCTCAACTTACTGAGTCACCCAGGCGCCGCTCCCAATTTATTTTCTAATTCCCAACAGCTTCATATATTGAATGCAGGCATGTACCTACCTTTTTTTTTTTTTTGCCACGTCTTAAATACATTGTAGTTTTAAATAATTTGAAGTAATTTAAAACAAATAAATCAGAGTGTATGTGTGTGTTTGTGTGTGTGTGTGTTTGAGTGTGTTTCAAATTTCAAACTTCCAGTTAGGATATAAACAATCCCAGGTTCACTTGTTCATGTGACATGTGGATATTATCATTTATTTTCAGTTGTTCTCCATATTTTCCTCTGGAACAACACTAGCTGCTATATCAGAAAAAAAAACAAAAAACAAAACATGGTACGTTATACACCTGCTCCTAAAATATTCAATATGAAAGTGATACATATAGTTCCTATTCAATTTGCTTCAAGACAAGTATCATGGCTTCACCTAATTACAAGTGTGCATGAACCAAACATATTGTCAGAGGAGAACTGAAGTAATGGCAGACATATGACTGACTACCACAATCTGCCTTCCAGTCAACATACATTTAGTTCCTTCTTTCCAGAGCAAATGCATCCCCTTTTTAAGGAAGAAATCTGCAAGTCCTGTGTAGGTCACCATATCCATATCCAAGAACAACATCTCTAAGAGCTCATGGCAATCTCGAAATTGGTTTGCTGTAGAGTAGTCCTAGACGGTCCTAGAATTCCAGATCTGGTTTTACTTGGTCTGGAGATCCATGAATTAAGCGGAAAAAAAAAAAAAAAGTGTGTTGGAGGGAGGAGGGTTTATGTTGCCATCCTTTAATGTTCAATGGCAGAGGAAAATAAGTAACTATAATGAATACCCCCTTAGAAAAGGGAAACAAAGGGGAAAGACAGACATTGGTACTTGAATCTTGGTCAGTATGAGCAGATATTTTGAGAAATTCCCTTCTTATTCTGGAAGAGACAGCGTTTAAGTAGGCTACTTCCTTCATTAATTAACTGCATCTTGTCCACCACTTCTCATAGTTCTGGCACTGACACTTGGAAACTTTTTCTTTTACATTATCTTTAAGTGGATGGTGATAAATTTGCCCTTATTAAAAGCTCAGCTGATTTCTCAAATCACCTCTGTCTAAATATTTGGGGACCCTATGGTCATTGTTAGATTTAAAATAATGTTAATTCCAGACCGATGCTTCTTTCAGCCTTATATCTCTTTCAAAAACTGAATGACCCCATCTGATTCTAACAGCACCATATGCCAATATCCACAATCAAAGTATCCTTTGAATTATAATACTCATATTTATTATACTTCTTTCTTTCTTTTTTTTTCTTTTTCCCATTTACATTCTTTCTCAAGGGAACTATGAGTGCCTTGAGCTCATCACATGATTGTAGAAATCATGACTTCTTAGTTATTTTTCTGTGAGCCATATTTACTATTTGCAATGGTAATGTTTCACTTTCAATACACTCTAGGTTGGATGTTTACTCTCCCATGCTTTAGTTTATTCATGTGTTTTCACAATGGAATAATGGCCTTTGGTGACAGCCTTGATAAATTGTTCTTGCTTTAAGCTGTTTTTTACTTATAATTTTATTATGCCAAAGTGAAAAATCTATTGTGTCTTCCAAACCTAAAAGTTACCAGTATTAGGTTTTTTCTAATCCCTTTTATTTCTGCTTCCAAATTTTCCACTGATTTCCTGAGTTCAACACTTACCTATACCTTACCAATGATAGTCTCCAATAAACATTACACACAACTAATAATCTATTATCTGACTTCTTCTCCCAAAGAACATGTTTAATAAACAAACAGTATTACCAAAAAATCTGCTTCTGTCTAACTTGCAAGGTGTCTTTCACACCCTGGATTAGTTTCTTTGCTGTTAGCCATATAAATATTAATCTTATGTAACACATATTATGATTTTGTTATGGAGACACTCAATCTCTGGTCTCAGTTTCTCGATCACTGAGGATAGTCTAATGCTGTAATTAAAAATAGATTTACCATATGAGTGACTTAAAAAGAAGCTTTATTTTTCACTTATATGAGTCCATCATGTGTAACTGGAACTATGTTTTATGTGTTCCTCACTCACACATGCAGACTACATACAATAGAAGAGAGAAGAGACCTCAGCAGTTACTTGTGTATCTTAAAACACTTCTGTCTAGAAGCATCGTATATTATTTCCTCTCATGTTTCATTAACCAAGTAAGTCACCTGATCGCATTTACCTTCAAGGTTCCAGGCAGTGCCATCCTATCATGCGTCAAGATAGAGGAGAGCTGTAACTATTGGTAAAAATACTTCTAACTACCACGCAGGTCAAGGTAATCTGATATCAGAATTTTACATATTCAGATTAAGAGACAATGGTGATATCTTGTTTTGTTTATCCATCAACATTAAACATCAAGATTATTTAACAAAATTTGATTCAATTCATATAAACAAAATGATCTCATTAGTATTTCTTTTTTTTAATTTTTTTTTAACGTTTATTTATTTTTGAGACATAGAGCATGAGCAGGAGAAAGGCAGAGAGAGAGGGAGACACAGAATCCATAGCAGGCTCCAGGCTCTGAGCTGTCAGCACAGAGCCCGATGCTGGGCTCGAACTCACAGACCGCAAGGTCATGACCTGAGCCGAAGTCGGCTGCCCAACCAACTGAGCCACCCAGGCGCCCCTCATTAGTATTTCAAATAATCAAACTTAATCATGTTAAAATCAATGATGACATTAAGTGGCAAATTGCAATGCTACTCCCTTTCTTACTTAGTATCTGTTACCGAGCTTTAAATTACTCCATTCTGAATTAAAATTATCAGAAATATCCTTGAAGATATACCTGCCTTAAAAGTAGTTGCTCTTTGGGGCGCCTGGGTGGCTCAGTTGGTTAAGTGGCGGACTTCGGCTCAGGTCATGATCTCGCAGTTTGTGAGTTTGAGCCCCGCATCGGGCTCTGTGCTGACAGCTCAGAGCCTGGAGCCTGCTTCAGATTCTGTGTCTCCCTTTCTCTCTCTGTCCTTCTCCTGCTCACGCTCTGTCTCTGTGTCTCAAAAATAAATAAACATTTAAAAATATTAAAAACAAAAAGAAAAAAATAGTAGTTGCTCTTTAAGTAATAAAAATCACTAAGAAACATCATCATTATCTCTGCATCTACGACTCCATAGCTGACTCCATAAGTTGCACCAATATTCTTTACTCAATGACACTAACACAATCATAATGGATGTTGCAGTAATCATAATGGATGTTGCAGTAATCATAATGGATGTTGCAGTCATAAAGAGTTGTATTCTTTGTCTTTTAAGGGAACATAGGACCACTCCACTCCTCATATAACTGAGGCCTAGGTGGTGGCAAGTCATCCTGGCCCCAAGTTGAATGTATAATATTAGCCTTGCACATAAAATATTGGAAAAAAAAGAGAGAGAGAGAGAAAGAGAGAGAGATACTCTTGTCAGCCTTTATTTTTCCTAATGCTATTCTATGGTGGGGGGAAAGGGCTTTGAAAGAGTAAGAAACTTCTTTCCCTCAGAGGCATTCTGTCTCTACAACTTTGTATCAAAGCTTGGCCAAATTTGATATCTATTTTCAGAGTACTGAATTCCTCTCTTACTTTTCTGGAAGAATTTCTTTAGGCTAGAAAATAAAAAGCATTGATACCAGTTGACCATTTAGTGTTATATTGTGGTGAAATCCTTTATATGCGGTATTTAATTTGATCTGCTTCCATTATTATACACTTAGAGAATCTAATTTTTTCTCGGGTGTCAGAGTTTGCACATAGTGGGTGCAGAATTAATTATCAGACCTTCGTCTCGTGTTACACGTCATCTCAAAGTACCTGGAAGGTGCTCGGTATGTATTGTGCTTCAGTATGTGATGCAAAGCACTGTGCTAGATCCAGTGTAGGGGGAAAAAAAGTGTTCAGCCTTTTCCTTAAGTGATTTATGATCTTATAAGGACTGTACACAGAGAAGTAGTATTTGGAATGGTCTTTGGAGAGTAAGATTTTCACATCCTGAGCTCTGCAAGTTTGCATTGTGTGCTGAGAACAGCATGAGAAAAGTTGCAAAGGGGAGTACACACCATCTCTATACGGCTGGTAAAATAAGTGGAAAATTAGTCCGGTGAGGAAGCAGCAGTGGATCATGGAAAGACTTGAAAACCATGCTAGGGAATGTGAACTTTTACCATGAACTTTACGATGAATTATTCTTGCCTTCTTACAAATAACATAGTTTGCTTCTAAAGACACTAACCCCCTCTCCACACACCCTTGCTTGAATGTTTGCCACAAAAAAATGAATTTACCCCATGCTTTTCAATTATTTGGGAGGATTGGCCCTTAACACTGAACCAAACTACAAATACCATTCTCAGCAGCCTTATGAAATTGTAAAAATCATTTCTGGGAACACAACATAACTTTTGGCCTGAAGATTTCCTTTGGACCCTGATATTTTTGTGTGAATTCTACTCCTATCCATTAGCACAGTGTCCTCCCTAATGTCCTTGTTTACTCCAAACCCAATATCCTGAAAAGAGAAATGGGATGATGTATTTGGTTTAAGCTAGGCACTGACTGAGTGATGACATCTAAGCACATTGTGAGTTAGAACTAGTGCAGTATAAACAGCAATTGTGGCTGAGGAGTAAGGAGGATGGGCAATTATGCTTCTAGTGGGCTATTTTTCATGTCTATAACTGGACATAAATATAGGCAATTCAGAGCAGGAAGAAATATGACTAGAACTCAGCTTGGCTGACTTAGTTGCAAACAGAAAAAAGGATCCTGAAAAGGGCTGGGAGTTGGTCCATTTTTGCCTCATTTGTTTTCAAGAGAGTCTGTTTCTGCCTCATTGATTTCTACTCCTCATTGAGTCATGTTCCCATGCTGGTTAAATATCACTTCATTGCTTTCAATTTCATTCTTCTTAGTCAGCATCTCTTAAGTAAGCCACTGCATAGTAGCACCAAGTTTCAGCTCACAATCAAGTACATCATTGCCCTATTTTTCCAGCTGTGTTCATTTACCATACTGATCTGATCGGTGAAGGCTTCCTTCCTTGTCAACCATTCTGTTACATCACCTCAAGGGCCTTGTCATCACCCGGAGCAGCGACACACTTAAAACAAAGGGAACAGTTGTCACCTTGCAGTATTTCACTAGCACATGAAGGTGAGATACAGGATAGAGGAAAGAAGATGGTTTTCCCCTGCCATCAGTAAAAGTGTTTTCACTTTCCTATCCTCACAGATATATCTCTGAGACCTTCCAGAGAGAGAGAAACTAGTATAAGTTCCACATGCTAACTATTCATGACCACAGTTTGAATCAACTGAACTGCTTAATTTAGAGCAAGAAATTGATCAGGACTTACACTATCATCTCTTTTTATCCCTGTTCATCTCAGGCCATCAGTTATCCAGAGGATACTCATATTCTCATAAACCTAATGCCCCACTCCTCTCTTTCCTCCAAACTCTTTAGACATGTGATTTTAAAAAGTCCTTTCTGACCCCAAGTCCTTCTCTTGATGTTTCCTTAATCTTCTCACTCTTAGTGGGAACTGGAATTCTCTCTCTTCATGACAAGCAATTTCACTTACAGACTTCTCTAGTAAAAGATCTTTAATCCCTTTTATTTCTTATAACTATATACCAGGAGTAGTCTAAATATGTTCCTGTATAGCACTCTATGATGCAAACGCTTTAAGGGCGCCGGAGTGTCTTAGTTGCTTCAGCTTCCAGCTTCGGCGCAGGTCATGATCTCAGAGTTCATGGGCTCAAGTCCCATATCGATCTTCTGTGTTGACAGCTCAGAGACTGAAGCCTGTTTTGGATTCTGTGTCTCTCTCTCTTTCTCTGCCCCTCCCCCACTTGTGCTCTGTCTCTCTCTTTGTCTCTCTGTTTCTCTCTCTCAAAAATAAGCATTTAAAAATATTTAAAATGCCCATGTTTGTGGCTTTCCATAAGGAGGCTGAGGTCATTGGAGTGGTGAAAGAAGTAAAGAAAAAGAAGAAAAAATGAGGTAGAACACAAAATACTCTTCAGTGATTAAGAAAGGTGATGTTGATACGTAAGGTGTTGGTAAAGGGCAAATTGGAAGAAAGCCTAACGTTTTTGTTTTAGTAGCGAGATGGCATGAAGTTCAAAGACGCTGATGTTTTGAGAAGCAGGTAAGATAAATGGCTTGCATTTTAAATATTTGAATGTTTATTTTTGAGATAGAGAAAGAGGGTTCTCAATTTCTTGAAATATTCACTTCGAATTAAGTTTTCCTCCATTTCATCTATTTCTGTCATGATCACACCTTATAACTGGTCATATCTATTATTTGTATATACTTTTCTGGTTATATCTATTTATTATTTCAATACATAGAATAATAATGATTGAGATTTAATAAAAATAATTTTACTGCTTTATAAAGATAATATTAAGGTAAAGAGTATATTTTTTAATTTAAGAGTACAGTTGTGAACAATACAATAGTCACTAGTATGGTTTGATGTCACTGCTATAATTCATGGAGTAATGTCAGCATATTTGTCTACTATTTTTTGTACTAATAGTGCAAATGTCACTTCAGTAAAAGACAAATAACATATAAGTATTATTTTTAAAATAATTTGACATTGCAGATCCCCTGAAATTGTCCTGAGGTGGTCATGGGTCTGTGAACTAAACTGAGAATAATAGTTATGGAACATTTATTTGACAGTAAATAAAAACTAATGTGAACCATGAATTTTAAATTAGATATGGAATTCTTGATATTCTGAAATTTGTATGATGCTAGAGTGGAGAAAAAGTATTTTAAAGTAGTTATTATTATAGAGCAAGAGATAGCTTATCTGATCATTAAGAAGGGCCAAGAGTTTGAAAAACAGAAGAAAAGAAGGTCTAAAAGAAAAGTGCACATTTACCCTTGAAGCGTTTGGATATCATGTTCATGAGAAAATGATGTAAGCAACAGAGACAATGAACTTGTAGCATAAAAGTGGAAATTGGGTAGAAATATTCAGCTATTAAATGTATTATGTAATTGGGATATTTGGTTCTTTGTTGTTCAGAGGGCAAAACCAAAGACTAAGTAGAGATACAAGCAGACAGAATTAGCTTAAAGATGCTTCTAATCATTATGCCTTTATGATAAATGGTGATGTTTTTAACAAAACTTTCATGTTTAAAATAAATTCTCATTTTTTCCAGCATTTTTCCAGGGCCAAGTGATATTTAGAAGGAAAGTTTGCCTAGCACTCTATGACCCTTAAAACCCATCCCCAAGGTAAAGGTTACATTTTTTTATGATTCATTGTGGTGCCCAAATGCACCATCTAAGGACAAAAATGCATTGCACCTTAGATATTCAACCAATTATTTTTCGTCTAATACTACCTTTGTAAACAAACTTGCTTAACTTAGGTTTGGGCTATTCTTACATCGCACAGAAACTATCTGTATCTCCAGGAACTCATCTCATAGTTTAAACTTCATAACATGTTCTCATTACACCCACCTTGGACTAGCAAATAAAGAAGTTATTCAAAAGTGATTCCAATTGCGTGTGCCCAGTAACTACACTCTAAAAGATACTGAAGAGATCAACTTTCTTTTTTGGATAAAAAGGTATACTTAGATAAGAACTTCTGCACAGAGAGGAAAGAAGAGCAAGAGTGTCATTTTTTTAAAGTTTGAGAGCCAGAGTAGCTAATGAAAGTTACTGCCAGAGGACAATTCTTATTAGCTTATTTCAATTTTCGGATCTATGATGCACTTATTTGGGAACTCAGTGGTTCCCAATGTATGTATATATACATCCCAGGATATGTATATGCTGCCTCTGAACTTGGGTTTGTCTCCTCCTAGCCTAATTTGG
Source organism: Paguma larvata (assembly GCA_030068075.1). Lineage (NCBI taxonomy): Eukaryota > Metazoa > Chordata > Mammalia > Carnivora > Viverridae > Paguma > Paguma larvata. The sequence goes on from CM057832.1 coordinate 54,879,456, forward strand.
CTCTTTGGTAGGCAATCATTCTGAAGCGTGCTGGAAAAGTGTAGATATTCAGATATAGAATCTAACGTTTTCTAGCCAATGGGGTATCAGTGACACCTCTGATTACTATGTATCTGTAATGCATGGAGGGAACATACTTAGGGCTGTTTTGTTCCTCTGTTGGGCTCCCTAAGGAAGTATACTTCATAGAGAAACAAGAGTTGATGGAAGGAGAAAATAGGTTCACCTCTGCATGATGCATTCCCAAACTACTCAATGTATTTAACTTGAATTCTCTGATTCTGAGGAATAACAAACAACCCAAAGAGGGAAAAAAAATAACCTAATTGACTATTCAAAGTCAAAGATTTCTAAAGCTTTTACAATTTGGGTGTGTGTTGAATCTGTTTGGACAAAATCAAATCTTTTAGTGAGTATAAAAATTTAATCATGGTTTTTTTTGTTCATTATTTTTCTAATTTATATACATTTAATGATTTACCTTTGAACATGTATTATTTTACTGAAAGTGCTTATTGTAGAAGCAATATGTGCACACTTAAAAATATTCCTAAAATTTAAAGAAAGACATCTTTCCCATTGACTTAAGTTCCTCTGTCTAGGATAAAATTTCTTGCATAGTACCCTTCTCAGATATTCTGTGGTGGCCTAATTAATTTTCAAATGGGATCATATTACACCTATTTTAAAATTCTTTTCATTTTTATCGTATTTCTGAGATCCCCCATGTGAACACATGCTAATTTTCACTTTCTTTTTAACAGTTCAATATTACTCCATTATATAGATACACTGGAATTTACATAAGAAATCCTGGAGGAACAAATTGATTCTCCCCAGTTTCTGGTACATGTTATAATGAACAAGTTATAATGAACATTGTTGCCGATATATTTTTATGCCTGTATTACATTTTATGACTTTTTAAAAGTGAACTTGCTGAGATAAAATGTATAAGCATGTATACCTGTGTATACATTATACAAATGTATAAGTATTCTTATAGATAGAGACATATTCTTATATTTAGTTTCAGTTGATATTATTATATGTTAACTTCAGTGAAGCCTACCACATTTTTAGCAAATATAAATTTATGAACTGAATATCAGAACTCCAAAATATAAAACAGCAATCAAACAAAAAGGGATAGCTTTTTAATAATATCAAAGGATGCTTTATGCTCCATATCTGTTAAATACAGATGAAAATTGTTCTATGTTTTGTTCAGAAAATGGGTTCAATGTAAATTGCAAGTGAGGTCCAACCTGATAGATCTTATTTGCGAAACATAAAGTATCATAACTTATTAATTCTATTTATTATTTTATATTTATGAAAGTGATATGGATATTGTCTTTTGGCCTAAAAGCTATTGTTTAAAAAACAATAACTAATAACACAATCATGGGGTTTTACATCTAAGAAAACAGAGGATTAAAAAATCATTGTCTTTGGGGCACCTCGGTGGCTCAGTCGGTTAAGCCTCCCACTCCTGATTTCAGTTCAGGTCATGATTTCACTGTTTGTGAGATCCAGTCCGAAGTCAGGGTCCATGCACTGAGCCTGCTTGGGATTCTCTCTTTCCCTATCTCTGCCCCTTCCCCCACCTCTCTGAATAAATAAACTTAAAACTTATCTTTCTATTAATTGGCCTAAGACAAATTATTATAATTATTTTCATAAAAGCCAAAGAAAACTTTTCATCTATACCCATTTCTGATTAATACACACATGGAGAATAACATATTAAATGATAGTATTTTTCTTACCATGATAAAGCACATACTTTATTTTGGACTAACATCTTTCTTGATGGGGAAAACAGAAGTATTTCCAGCATGAAAAAGAACAGGGCAGAGTTGACCACTGCAATTCTCACTAACAGCATATAGGTTCTCTTAGAGAAATGGATAATTTTAGATGTAAGGCAGAGAAAATACAAGATAAACTGGTGCAATTTGTTTATCAAAAGACAAAAAAAAAACTTTTAAAGACTAATTTGGGGCACAGATGTCATTGAAAGAGTTCCCTAGACAAAGTAGGAATAATTTAAACGTTTGAAGGCATATTACTCTAACTGATTGTAATACACTAAGTATATAAATATATGTAAATTCATATTGATGCTCATAAAGAAATAAACTGAAAATAAATGATTCAAATTCTTACAGAAGAAACATTAAAGAAAAAGAATTAAATTTGTATCTTACTTGAGAAGGGAACATTGTAGTTTATCATAACTGATGAGATTAGCCCCATGAGATTAGCTCTAGTCCTTTGTAAAGAACATTTTTTAATAAATGGGGGGGGAGAACAAGATGAATTAAGAAAATTTCTTTCATTTAGCCCTCAAAACAGTAATTATTTAAGCATGTATCATTAATTGGTTAAGTAACATCTAAATACTCCTTACTAATATCAGAGGTGAAAATGAAGCTTTACAAAGAAAAGGTTTCACCGTCTCCAACAAAATCAAACGATCCAACTTCGCATGATTAGTAGCAGAACGATTTGACAGTAAATGGAGGGTCACGAGATTCAGTGACCTAGCTTCAGTGAACACTACAAAGATAAAAGCAGACAAATCTAGACTTTAGTAGAGTCCACAAAGCAGCTATCTTGATCTTTTCAAGAACTGAATAACGTAGAAATACTTATATTACATTGAGAGAATCTAAAGAAATTTAAGAGCCAAATATAATGTGTATTTTTTGAGAGAATAACAACATCAAATTTAAATATGGACTACTTACTTGCAAATGACTTGATAAAACAGAAAAAGCAAACTTATATGGACAGATGAGTAAGTATAGATACCTTAAATAGATGGCATGTATAGAGGGATAGCAATAGATGTTAAAGAAATGTGAAAAATATTAATTAATGAGTTTATATGATCATTTTATTATTTTAACCTGCTCTTTATTTTTGGAAACTTTCATAATAAAATGATGAAAAAAATATAAACTTCAAAAATGAGTTAATTCCCCAGACATAATTTGGATAAGAGAAATAAGTGGAAAGGATGCAAACTTGGCTGCCAGTTATCAATATTTTGTGACTAATTAAAAAACAGCTATTTGGAATGAAATTTAAAGTAGACACAATACATATGGCCTTATTCATCATCACAATTCTATTTGTTCTCGACACATAAATGTTTCTCAATAAATAACTGAATTGAATGGAAATAACACAAACACTTATAACTGGTCTTTGGCTTCCATTTGCTCATTTTAATATGCATGTGGCTCTTTTTTGTAGCATGTGATATTTTCTCAAAGCTATTAGTTGGAGATTTTAGATAAAAATTTTACACTTAATAAAAAGTAACTTTACAATACATTGATGTGAAAACATATTTGAACAAGAGTTGAGTAATACATTGCTCTTCATAGAATAGGGGGAAGGAAATGACACAGTGTAACTCCTATACTTATAGCCCTTTAGAGGTGAGAAAGCTTTGGAGTGTGATTTTAGTAGCTGTTAATCAGATTTTCAAGAAAAATTTCTCACCTTGCTTGATAAAATAAGTGCTTCATATTTTGGCCTCTCCAAAACTGTAAAGTATATTCAAGAAAATGTTCAATCTAAATGGCCGGCATACTAGCAGAGTAGATTCAGTTTATAAATTGATCTACTTTGTCATGCCAAGGTTTCTTGGAGGAGATCCAGCTTTTGTGCTGATCTTTGTGGTTTTTAGTAATTTTATTTTATTATGCTAAGAGTCCTTGGCCTCTCTTAAAACACATTTTAATATAGCCTAAGTGAGACTCTAACCCATAATTCAGAAAGAGCTTTTATGATTTTTTAAAATTAAACATATTAATAAGTTTTCTGGAGTCTTTCAGTCTACATTCAGAATTTCTTTTATTCTTAAATGATTTTCGACCTCCATTTATACTTGCATAAAAAAAAAAAACTAAGGAGCTTATTACTTTCTTTAATCCTAGTAACTTTTATGTTTTTGATTTCAGAGCCTGTTGGTTTTCTTGTTCTTGTTGTTTTCTTTGCTTTATTGCTTTTGTTACACGGTTACTGTACAATAAACATATCTGCTTTGTATTCATTAAAATTATGCTAAATATGTATACTAATGATAAAATCAATTGCCTGCCTTCATTGCTCCTTCAAAACAACCTCTTTCCCTCCATTTCATTCTTCTGCAAGCACACACAAATATATTAAGTATATTATTGGAGCTCATTTTTCTTTTTGTAGCCTAGCTTTAGTTACTGCTGTTGTCTTATTAGACATTTGCATCAGGTTTTTATTACCCATTTTCAGGCTAGTGAATCATAGAAAACATAGAAATTCAGAACATTTCCCCATACCCTAATACAGGTCTCAATTTCCAAATCCCAGGAGGGGGAGTGGAGCCAGAGCCAGAATATTTCAGATATAGCACAGATTGAAACAAATATGTCTCCTACATCCCGCAGACAAACAGACCAGTTATCCACTTCAAACTGTGGTCTTATGTTTAGTCATTGACATCATCAACACACTATGAAATAATGACATTGTGTTAAAATACTAGTACTTAAAAGGAAAAAAAAAAAACCGTCTTATTTTAAAAACATCTTTCAAAGCATACATAAGCAAATTAAACTTACCCGCTACAGGCCTCTTCAACCTAACTTGTCTATACAGACAAGCCTTGAATTTTATCAAGAAGGAATTTTACATCTGAATTTGGAGACAGACTTGGCATCTACCCATAGCTGTTTGGTGGCTGGTATTCAGTAATAACCTTGTTGAATATTTCCATTAAGATCTGACTACAAATGCCATCACCTGTAGCTGCATTAAACCTACATATATCAACTTTTAATTCACTCTCTCCAAAATATAAATCAGATCTTCATTAATTTTGAATCAATATCTATATATGCTCTCACTTCTAAGCACTTGTTAAGATAAATGTTGATGAATTTCCAACCTCTCTTTAAATCATATTACGTACAAGATCTGGATTTTTTTTTAAATCTAGTTTTACAAGTAGTGACTCATTAAATTGTATTACTTCTTTGCTCTTTTATCCATTTGAACAATATTTGTTGAACCTTTTGAATAACAATATTTTACACTAGTTCTTTTCCTTACTTTTAAACAACTTTTTAATAGTGTAGTGATGTGTTATGAACAGCTGAAGTCTTGGGATCCTAAATGTTGATTTACTCTTACTATCTGCATAAACCTATGATATCAAGTTCACTCTCTGAGCCGTAGTTTTCAAGGATATTTTATGCGTGTGTGTGTGTGTGTGTGTGTGGCTGGGGGGTGGGGCGGGAGTTGCTCCTACTTCGTAAGGTATATTTGAAAAATAGCAATATAAGAAAAGGTAAGAATTAAGATCTCATCTTTTTGGAACTTTTTGTTCAGTTCTTTCTACCTCACTACATTGTTTTCAAATGTTAACTCTGATTTCTCTTAAATCTGTATATCTGAACCTAATGCCACTTCTACACTTTGCATCTAAATTTTTGTTTCCTCGTATTTATCATACTCATATTCTTTCAGGAAAAACTGCCTCTATCCAATTCACCTGTCAGATAATGTTCATACTATTCTTCTAATTATCCAAAGCAAGACCTGAGTTAAAGTTTATACTTCCATCATTCATTCCAATTCTCTGCTTGGTATAACATAAATTTCTTTAATATATCTCAAAATACTCTTCCTCTCTTTTTATTATGTAGTTATTTACCTTATGTGCAGACACACTATAACTCTATAGAAAAATTTTATCGGTGTCTTGGTGTCTTAGTTGGTTAAGTGTCTGACTTTGGCTCAGCTCATGATCTCCTAGTTCATAAGGTTGAGCCCTGCTGCCCACAGAGCCCACTTCAGATCCTCTGTTTCCCTCTCTCTCTGCCCCTCCCTTGCTCGTTCAATCTTTCTCTCTCTCTCTCTCTCTAATAATAAATATTAAAAAAATAAAATCACTTTATTTTTTAGAAGACTTTTTTTTTTAACGTTTATTTATTTTTGAGAGACATAGAGACCGAGCATGAGCAGAGGAGGAGCAGAGAGAGAGGGAGACACAGAATCTGAAGCAGGCTCCAGGCTCTGAGCCCTCAGCACAGAGCCCAAAGCGGGGCTGGAACTCACAGACTGTGAGATCATGACCTGAGCAGAAGTCGGCCGCTTAACCGACTGAGCCACCCAGGTGCCCCTTACACTTTAAAGTGTAAAGTGATTTTACTTTAAAGGCTACTGAGTATTTAAATTTAGGAAAAGTTTTGTCTGTTTATATAACAATGCTTACACATTTTAACTTCTTTAGGAATTAAGCCATGAGACTCTCATTTTTAATTTTGGTGGCATTTAGAAGAATGAATATGATTGCAAATATTTTGGGTCTTGGTTTTTTTAAATGAGAAAAGTGACAGTGTTTTAGTACTCTAGAGATAATGAAATTGTCTATATTTCTTCCAAATATTTTTGTTTCTACCCCGAAATTCTAACAAAACAAAAATTTTATTATTGGAAAATCGTGATTTGCACTGAAATAGGCTGCACAGAAGTTAATTCATTCAAAATTGGCCTCATGTACTAGCAAGAGAGCTAGCAATTATTTCAGAACTTTTATATATTTTTTTTGTTTTTAAACAAATTCTTATCATTACCAAGTATTCTGTGTTTCGGATATCAATGAGATATTAAAAACTATGAAAAAGTAAACACCAGTATGTATTACTGAGCACTCATGTTCAGATATATAATTCAATGTGGCACTGGGTGGCTCAGTCGGTTAAGTGTCTGACTTTATCTCAGGTCATGATGTCATAACTTGTGAGTTGGTGCCCTATGTCATACGGACAGCTCAGAACCTGGAGCCTGCTTCAGATTCTGTATCTCCCTCTCTCTCTCTCTGCCCCTCCCCCACTAACGCTCTATCTCTCTTTGTCTCTCATATTAAATAAATATTTAAAAATTTTTAAATCAAGATAAAGGCTTTTTACTTAAGAGTAACTTAGAGTGGACTTCACTTTATTGTTATTCTCTAAGTAAGTTATTTTAAGAAAGGCTTTGGTTTTAAAGTGGTTTAAAATTTTTATTTTGAGCCATTAGCTTATTTTTCTTGGTAATCTAAAGTCACCTTTGAACAAATCCATTATACCTCACCACGTCAATCAGTATCTATAATCTATGTAGAAATTACCACTTAGATGAACCAATTTTCTCCTAATATTAGGCTTAGTGAATTCAAAGAATCATTTCGATTTCTTTAGAAAATGATTTTTTTAATATATATATACAACATACTCCTATTTTAAATTATGGCATTGACCAATTCAGTTCTACCAAAATATCTTTTTGGGACAATGTAACCTTTAATTTTGAGACTTTTACATCCATGATAATTTTTAAATATTTTCTTTTTTAAAAATTAATTGCACACAGGGGCACGTGGTTGGCTCAGTCAGTTCAGCGTCTGATTAAGGCTCAGGTCATGATCCCACAGTTTATGCATTTGAGCCCAGCATGGGCTTTGTGCTGACAACTCAGAATCTGGAGCCTGCTTTGGATTCTCTGTCTCCCTCTCTCTTTGTGCCCCTCCTCTGCTTGTACCCTATTTCTCTCAAAAATAAATGAACTTAAAAATTTTTTAAACTAATTGCATAAAAAAACAGCAAAGAAAGCAATGTCTTGGACATTGTAATATTGAAATTAATTTTCTTAATAATACTCCAAATTTTCTGTCATATAGGAAAACGTATGATTAAACTTAGTCAAATTTTCACAGAAGTCTATATTTTTAAGACATGCAGAAGATTATAAACCATTCAGTCAGTAATTTTTAATTTGCTAGATTCTCAACATTTATTCCTGGTTTTAAAGAACAGAGCTTTTAAAAAGTAGCAGTTATTTAGTTTTTCAAAATCTGTGAACATCTATTCTGTAGCTTTAAGGCGAGAGTCTTTAAACATCCAAATAATATTCCAAAGTTATTTTCAAAATCATATGTGATATAAAAATCCAAAAATATTGTGATGAATATTGGTATACTCGCAGATATAAATTAAAGTCTCTATGTAAGTCATATTAAATTTGTTATCATGATGATACAGAACACAGATCATTTTCAGTCCCTTTTTAGATTTAGTCTATTTGGATGGTTCTTCCTTATTTAATATTGTTTCTTGTATTTTAAGTAATATAACTTAGCCTCTGAAGAAAAAATATAAAAAAATAGACGAAAGAAATAGGAAAGAGAAAAAAGAAATATTTGGGAGAATAGAGAAGAGAAAAATAATTAAAAGATAGTGAAGAAGGAAAAAGAAATTTGGCTTTTTATATATGCATTTTGTCACTTCAAAAATTTAAATGCATGTCTTATTTTTGAATCAGTTATAAATATTTATGTGTATGTTTACACAGATTACCCAGCACATATTCTTTATTGGCCCGGATTTAAATGTCTGCATTTAAAAAATTATAGCTAGTTAAAATGGAGTAAGTTTTCCGTTACTTATCTAAGTTTGTATAACTAATTTATAGAAATAGGGGCTTTATGGAGTGTTCATGGCATTGGATTGTATCTTCATATGAAGTTTAGTGGTTTCCTAAAATAGTGATATAGAATGAAACTGAAACGTCCTTTGTAGACAACTAACCTCAGTAAATATTATAGACGTTGGCCATTAATTTTCCACTAGTAATATAATGTCAAACAGTGCAAACTTTTTTTAATGTTTGTTTATTTATTATTTTCTTTTTTGAGGCAAAGTCTGAGCACGAGTTGGGAAGAGCCAGAGAGAGAAGAGACACAGAATCCAAAGCAGGCTACAGGCTCTGAGCTGTCCCACAGACCCCCATGCAGGGCTCAAATCTACAAACCATGAGAACGTGACCTGAGCTGAATTCGAATGATAAACTGACAGCTATCCAAGCACCCCTGTAAATTTTAAATGTTTGAAATTTTATATAATTTTTAGAGATGATACTTCAAGACTTCTTTAATAAAATATTAAATGATACTGTGCTTAATAAGGAAAATAATCTTCACATCACCACCACCAACCATAATTCACCCACCTTGGTTAGATGGCTGGTTCCTATTGATGAAGTATGTTGTCATTCATTTAAAATTTTTTTAATGTTTCTTAATTTTGAGAGAGACAGACAGATGGAGCATGAGCAGGGGAGGGTAGAGAGAGAGGAAGACACGGAATCCGAAGCAATCTCCAGGCTCTGAGCTGTCAGCACAGGGCTCCGTACAGGACCCCAACTTGAACTCACAAACTGCGAGACTATGACCTGAGTCGAAGTCAGACATTCAACTGACTGAGCCGCCCAGGTCCCCTTGTTCTTATTTATTTAGATCCTGCTATGGTTTGAAAGGCACGATGTCTATTGACTGTTATAAGACACTAGTTTTATAGACTTATAGTCTTAAAGACTTACAGAAGGAAATTTGGGTAATTCCATACTCGAGTTGTTACTTAAAAATATACATTGAGAGGGGCCAACGTGGCGGAGGAGTAAGGGGACCGGGTGCTCTCCCATGTCTTTCAAACTAAGAAGGACTGAAACTGAGGGACGCTCAATCCCAGAGATCTATAGGAAGAGGAGTTGGAGGCTATGGGGAAGAGAATGCAAAATTCAGTAAATCCTGGGAGACAGGATGAGTGTAATCAGGGAGAGAGAGAGCAAGCTGTGGGGGTGCAGAGTGGCAGGAGTAGGCCCCTACTGTGAAAAGGCATGGGGAAGAGAATGAACAGCATGGAAAGTACCTCAGACCAGGGGCTGAGAAGGAGCTTATCATGCAGTCCCTAACCGCAATGCTTGTGGAGGGAAGGTCTGTTGATAACTGCAGAGCTGCCAGAGCTCCCTTCCCTCTAGAGTCAGCTACTCTGACCCAGCCCGTGAGGTGGAGAGGCGCTGAGCAGTCACTGGATCAGTGCTGAGTCAGTGACACAATTTACATAGGGAAACCAGGTGTAGCGGTTGTAGGGAGCTAAGAAAAATCAGATAAGCAAGGGATGCACAACCACCCAGCAGATCGCAATGAGCCTGCAACCCGGGCAGAGGGAAGACGGAAACAGAGGGGTGATGTGAGACTCTGGGTCCGTGAAGAAGATGCTGGGGGACTCATTGTGGTCACGCCGCTGCTGAGTCAGAGACACAATTTACATAAGGGAAAGCAGGCATAGCAGTAGGAACGAGTAAAAGTAACTCAGATGAGGGTGGGGCGCGCAACTGCCCAGCAAATCCCACTGCACCTGCAACCCGGAAAGAGTTGAGGATGGAAACAGACGGGTGACTTGAGACTCCAGGTCGGTGAGAGGGGACTGGGGGGCGGCGCCATTGTGGTCGTGCATACCCACAAAGTCAAACCCTAGGATTCCATCTGCCAGCGGTGGAGGCAGGACCTGCCTGCACCAGGACATGCTCCTGCTCATAGGAGAGAAGCCTTTCTGCAGGAGTGATAGCCTCGGAGACACGAATATTGTAGCATTTCCTGGATTAATTCGAGGTCAATTCTTCTGTTTTAGATATATTCTCCCTCTTCTCCTTATCTCTCCCCACCTCTAAACCAGTCACCTGGGGGTTTTGGCTTGCTTAAACAGACATTTAACCCAAACTCTCAACACTTGGTCTACACTTCCCTCTTAACTTTCCAATCTCTCTCTCTGGAACAATCAGGGTACACAGTGCATCTGAGTAACATCTAACTTCATTTATCTTTCCTCACATCCTTCCTTACTATGATTTCTCTCATTCTGGATCAAGTCTCCTAATCTCTCTACCTGGTCAAAGTTCAATTTCTTCTCCCCACACCTGTCACTACTCACTCTGTGTATGCTCTGCCATCAGCAAAGCACAAACCCTATCCTTAGTGTGCAGCTGGTATGTCAGGTCAAATGCCTCCAGAGTGTCATTCGTTATTCTTTTTTATGTTGTGATTTGTTTGCCTGTATTATTGGTCGGTACATTTGTGAGTTTGTGTTTCCTGTTTGTTGGTCTGTCCTTATTCCTTTCCAAAGTGACCTAAGAAATAAACCAATACACACGTAGCCAGAATGATGAAAGGGAAGAACTCCCCTTAAAAATATGTACAGGAAATAGTGACAGTGCAGGAACTGATGAAAGCAGACATAAGGAACTTAACAGAACAAGAATATAGAATGATAAACATAAAAATACTCGCTGGGCTTGAAAAAAGCATAGAAGAAAGCAAGAGGACCCTCGAGATAGAGATCAAGGTCCTAAAAAATGGTCAGGAGGAATTAAAAATGCTTTAAATGAGGTGCAAAACAAATTGGAAGTGGCCACTGTGCAAATTGAAGAGTCAGAAGAGAGAATAGGTGAATTGTAAGATAAAATTATGGAAAAAGAGGAAGCAGAGAAAAAGAGAGAGAAACTGATTCAGGAACAGGAAAAGAAAATTCGAGACGGTGAGCGATGTAATCAAATGGAATAATATCTGTATTATAGGAATTCCAGAAGAAGAAGGGAGAGAGAAAGGAGTCAAAGGGGCACTTGAACAAATCATTGCTGAGAACTTCCCCAACATGAAGAAGGAAATGGGCATGGAAATCCAAGAGGCACAGAAAACTCCCCTCACACATAACCTGAATAGACCCTCAGCATAACACATCATAGTGAAGCTGGGAAAATACAAAGACAAAGAGAATTCTGAGAGCAGCTAGGGATAAATGGGCCATGACTTACAAAGGCAGGCACATTAGGGTAGTAGCAGACTTATCTACAGAAACTTGGCAATCCAGAAAGGAATGGCAGGAAACCTTCAATGTGATGAACAGGAAGCATATGCAGCCAAGAATTCTTTATCTGGCCAGCCTGTCATTCAGATTAGAAGGAGAGATAAAGATCTTCCCAAACAAACAAAAACTGAAGGAATACATGACAAATAAACCAGTCTTACAAGAGATCCTGAGGGGAACTCTCTGAAGGAAAGGTCGCAAGGAACACAGAGTACCAGATACATCCTTACAAGCATGAAAGCTCCAGATAACACAGTGACTCTAAACCTGCATTTTTCAATATTAATTCTGAATGTAAATGGACTGAATTCTCCAATTAAAAGACACAGGGTAAACGAATGGATTAAAAAACAAGACCCATCTACCTGCTGTCTTCAAGAGACCCATTTTAGACCTGAGGGCACCTTCAGATTGAAAGTGAGGGGATGGAGAACTATCTACCATGCTACGGGAAGTGAAAAAAAAGCTGGAGTAGCCACATTTATATCGGACAAACTAGACTTTAAAGTAAAAGAAATAATAAGAGATGAAGAAGGGTGTTATATAATAATCACAGGACTATCCAGCAGGAAGAGCTAACTATTAAATATCTATGCGCTGAATTCTGGGGCACACAAATTTGTAAAGCAACTAATTATGAACGTAAACAATCTTATTGATAAAAGCTGCTAATTGTAGGGGACCTTAATATCCCAATCATAGCACTAGATAGATCCAATAACAGAGAATCACCATAGAAACAATGGCCCTATAAGACACATTGGAACAGATGGGCCTGACAGATATCTTCAGGGCGTTTTACCCAGAAGCAAAGGAATTTACATTCTTCTCAGATGCACACGATACACTCTCCAAGATAGACTATATTTTGGGGCACAAGGAAGCACTGAATAAATATTAAAAATTTGAGATCATACCATGCTCACTTTCAGACCACAATGCTTTGAAACTTGAAATCAACTACAGGACAAAGTCTGGAAAACTCCCACAAACATGGAGGCTAAAGAACAACCTACTAAAAGACGAATGGGTCAACCAAGCAATCAGAAAAGAAATTTAAAAATACATGGAAACAAACAAAAATGAAAATACAACAATCCAAACGCTTTGGGATGCACCAAAGGCAGCCCTGAGAGGGAAATATATTTCAATCCAGGCCCATCTCAAGAAACAAGAAAAATCAATAACACAAATTCTAACAGCACACCTAAAGGAACTAGAAGCAGAACAGCTAAGACAAACCGAACCCAGCAGAAAGAGAGAAATAACAAAGATCAGAGCACAAATTAATCATATGGAAACAGAAAAAGCAGTGGAACAGATCAATGAAACCAAGAGCTAGTTCTTTGAAAAAATAAACAAAATTGATAAACCTCTAGCCAGGCTTCTCAAAAAGAAAAGAGAGAGAACCTATATAGATAAAACAATGAACGAAAAAGGAGTGATTACAATGATCCCTCAGATATAAGCAATTATCTGAGAATACTATGAAAAACCATATGCCTTCAAATTGGACAGCCTGGAAGATATAGATAACTTCCTAAACAGCCACACAGTACAAAAACTCAAACGGGAAGAAATAGAAATCTTAAACAGACCCATAACTAGTGAAGAAATTGAATCAGTTATCAAAAATCTCCCAACGAATAAAAGCCCAGGACCAGATGGCTTTCCTGGGGAATTTTACCAGACATTTAAAACAGAGTTAATACCTATCCTCCTCAAGCTGTTCCAAAAAAACTGAGACTAAAGGAAAACTCTCAGATTCATTCTATGAAGCCAGCATCACTCGATTACCAAACCAGATAGAAACCCAGCAAAAAAAGAGAACCACAGGCCAATATCCTTGATGAATATAGATGTAAAATTCTTAACAAGGTATTAGCAAATCGAATCCAGCAGCATATAAAAAGAATTATTCACCATAATCAAGTAGGATTCATCCCTGGGTTGTAGGGCTGGTTCAATATTTGCAAATCAAACAATGTGATACATCACATTAACAAAAGAAAAGATAAGAATCATGGGGCGCCTGGGTGGCTCAGTCGGTTGAGCGGCCGACTTCGGCTCAGGTCATGATCTCACAGTCTGTGAGTTCGAGCCCCGCGTCGGGCTCTGTGCTGACGGCTCAGAGCCTGGAGCCTGCTTCCGATTCTGTGTCTCCTTCTCTCTCTGCCCTTCCCCTGTTCATGCTGTGCCTCTATGTCTCTCAAAAATAAATAAACATTAAAAAGAATCATAAGATCCTGTCAATAGATGCAGAGAAATCATTTGACAAATACAGCACCCTTTCCTTATAAAAACTGTCGAGAAAGTCGGGATAGAAGGAACATACTTAGGCATTATAAAAGCCATTTATGAAAAGCCCAGCGCCAATATCATCCTCAATGAAGAAAAACTGAGAGCCTTTCCCCTGAGATCAGGAACACGACAGGGATTTCCACTCTAGCCACTGCTATTTAACATACTGTTGGATGTCCTAGCATCAGCAATCAGACAACAGAACAAAATACAAGGCATCAGGATGGGCAAGGATGAAGTCGAACTCTCCCTTTTCGCAGACAACGTGATACTTTACATGGAAAACCCGACAGAATCCACCAAAAGCCTACTAAAACTGATCCATGAATTCAGCAAAGTTGCAGGATACAAAATCAATGTACAGAAATTGGTGGCATTTCTATACACCAATAATGAAGCAGCAGAAAGAGAAACAAAAAGAGAATCCCATTCACAATTGCACTAAAACCCATCAAATACCTAGGAATAAACCTAACCAAAAATGTAAAAGATCTCTACGTTGAAAACTAGAAAAAAAATTATGAAGGAAATTGAGGACGATACAAGGATTGGAAAAACATCCCATGCTCATGGATTGGAAGAATAAATATTGTTAAAATGTCAATACTACCCAAATCAATCTACACATTCAATGCTATCCAAATCAAAATCGCACAAGCATTCAACTCAAAGCTAGAGCAAAGAATTCTAAAATTTGTATGGAACCACAAAAGACCCTGAACAACCAAAGAAATATTGAAAAAGAAAACCAAAGCTGGGAGGCATCACAATCCCAGACTTTACCCTCTACTACAAAGTGTTAATAATCAAGACAGTATGGCATTGGAACAAAAACAGACACATAGACCAATGGAATTGAATAGAGAACCCAGAAATGGGTTCACAAGCATATGGCCAACTAATCGTTGACAAAGCAGAAAAGAGTATCCAATGGAAAAAAGATAGCCTCTTTAACAAATGGTGCTGGAAGAACTGGACAGCAACATGCAGAAGAATTAAACTAGACCACTTCCTTACACCTCTCACAAAAATTAACTCAAAATGGATGAAGGACCTGAATGCGATTCAGGAAACCATCAAAATCCAAGAGGAGAAAGCAGGAAAAAACCTTTTTGACCTGAGCCGCAGCAATTTCCTATGTAACACATCTCCATAGGCGAGGGAATTAAAAACAAAAATGAACTATTGTAACCTCATCGAGATAAAAAGCTTCTGCATGGCAAAGGAAACAACCAACAAAACTAATAGGCAACTGACGGAATGGGAAAGGATAATTGCAAATGATTTATCGGATAAAGGACTAGTATCTAAAATCTATAAAGAACTTACCAAACTCCACACACGAAAAACGAATAATCCATTGAAGAAATGGGCAGAAGTTATGAATAGACACTTCTCCAAAGAGGACATCCAGATGGCCAACAGACACATGAAACGATGCTCAATGTCACTCATCATCAGGGAAATACAAATCAAAATCACACTGAGATATCACCTCACACTGGTTAGAGTGGCTAAATGAATAAACCAGTTAATGTAGAGATGTTGGCCAGGATGTGGAGAAGCAGGCACCCTTGTATACTGTTGGTGGGAATGCAAACTAATGCAGCCGCTCTGGAAAATGGTGTGGAGGGGTGCCTGGGTGGCTCAGTCGGTTGAGCGTCTGACTTTGGCTCAGGTCATGATCTCCCGGTCTGTGAGTTTGAGCCCCGTGTTG
Organism: Paguma larvata; assembly: GCA_030068075.1. Lineage (NCBI taxonomy): Eukaryota > Metazoa > Chordata > Mammalia > Carnivora > Viverridae > Paguma > Paguma larvata. The sequence goes on from CM057832.1 coordinate 54,895,215, forward strand.
GGTTCTGTGCTGACAGCTCAGAGCCTGGAGCCTGCTTCAGATTCTGTGCCTCCCTCTCTCTCTGCCCCTCCCCCACTCATGCTCTGTCTCTCTCTGTCTCCAAAATAAATAAACATTTAAAAAAATTTGAAAAATCTTGTGGCGAGTCCTCAAAAAAATGCAAATAGAACTACCCTATGACCCAGCAATTGCACTGTTAGGAACCTACCCAAGAGACACAGGAGTGCTGATGCATAGGTGCGTGAGTACCCCAGTGTTCATAGCACCACTTTCAACAGTAGCCAAATCATGGAAAGAGACTAAGTGTCCATCAACTGATGAATGGATAAAGAAGATGTGGTATATATATATACAATGGAATATTACATGGCAATGAGAAATGAAATCTGGAGAGTATTATGCTAAGTGAAATAAGTCAGTCCAAGAAAGACAGATACCATATGTTTCCATGCATAGGTGGATTTTAAGAGACTTAGCTGAAAACTATGGGGGAGGGTAAGAGGGGAAAGAAAAAAGACACACAGAGGGAGGGAGACAAAACATAAGAGACTCTGAAAGACTAAGAACAAACTGAGGGATGAGTGGGGTGTGGGAGGCGAGAGTGGGTGATGGGCACAGAGGAGGGCACTCGGGATGAGCACTGGGCGTTGCATGGAAACCAATTTGAAAATAAATTATTCTCTTACAGTATCCATCTTACCAGTCATAAAGTAAGGAAAGTTATGCATTTAAATAAAAATCATATGTAGAATGGGGCACCTGAGTGGCTCAGCTGGTTAAATGTCCAACTCTTGATGTTAGTCTGCATCTGACTCTGTGCTGACAGTGAGGAGCCTGCTGGAAATTCTCTCTCTCAAAAAAAATTCATTTGTGGAATTATTTTTTAAAATTTTACATTATAGTTTAGTATTTTAATCTGTAAGGATTACATAAACTTAATAAAATTTCCCAATTTGGTATTTTATGGTATTTTCTTAGAAACTTTAAGATTATATTGAATTTTGTGCATTTATATTTACTCTGCTTAGAAAATTCATGTGTTTCTCTTTCTCAATTTTAAAAATAGTTTAAAAATCCCTCTTTGACCTATTCAGGTTTTATTTAACACAATCTCCCTGATTCCAAGAAAAGTTTGAAACATAACAGTACTATCTGAATCTTGACGATCAAAACAGAGATGCCTGGACATCCAATGCAGACTAAGTGATTCCTCACTTTACTCGTGGCAAATAAAACTAAACATTTAATCCTGGAGAATATTGTTGTTTTAGCTGTAAGCTTTGAAACTTTGGCAGATTTTTAATTAATTCTAAAGAAACACTTTGCCAATTTGCTTTTATATTTTGGCAGGAAGCCATCATTTTAATCTTTGTTTTTATGTGGACAAAGTACTGAATGCTATCTCTTTGCCGAATATATTACTACCTATTTCAGAGCAACATAAAGAAAAATAAAACACAGTGTCAGTCCTTTATAATATAAGATGTAAGAATTTGTAGTCTCAGATAATAAGTCTCAGATAATATGAGATGATGTTGAACCCATGATAAAGACACTTGTATATGACTTAATAGACACTTTTGGGAGTAAATGAATTTGAAATAGTTTTGATGTCAGTAAATACATTGTTACTTTCTTTTGCATGTAAGACACTGAAATCTCTTACATTGTTTTTTATGTGTACTAAAGAGTGTATACACTTGTATGGTTGAGTAGATAAATGAGATATTGAATTAATGCATTGAGCCCAGTATTAGGCACATAGAAGATATTTTGCAAATATTAGCTAACATCAGTCTCATTAGCTATATTAGAATACTCCATCTATCGCCAAACAAAATTTTGATTAGATTAATCATTATTTCGTGTTATGTAGTTTTGCTAAATATTCAGGGGATATGTGTCCACTGAGTTGTTGTTATTTTGTTGTTGTTTTGTTTTATTTTGTTTTTGTTTTTGTTTTCTCCTGTTATTTCCTCACTATCCACTGGTCTTTTTTGCTTCTTTCCTTTATTCACTCTCGAAAATTTCTGGATTCTAACCTGGATTATTCCACTTCTGGCTATTAGTCTCAATGAAACTTTATATCTTATTTAATCAAGGGAATCTAAAACTGTAATGTAATTTGACTTTTATGTCCTAAGACTCCCTTTTAATTTTGAAATAACACATCCTTGTTCCCTGTTGAAAATCACTATCTCGAGATCAGGACCGAAGGAGCAGGACTTCTCATTTGCGTCTCGTTTCATGTGGCAATTTAGAACACTGTATTTCTTAAAGGGAGAAGTTACATACTGGCTAATCTGTGTTACTCGAAGCAGTTGTCAGGTACAAGACTAAAATTGTTAAGCCACCAAAGTAATTAGCCACTGTAGTAGGTCTTACCAGGCTGTGGTGCATGGAAGATTAAAAAGCATTTGTGAACAGACCGAAGTCTGCAGCCGAACACAATTCACCCTCTCTCTTGAAAGATTAGGACGGGGAACATTTCTCTGGGGTGAATACTTCTGAAAAATAATTCACGTTCTCAGTCTTCCCAAAGTCCAGGGAGCCTGATTTCTCACAACAGTCTTTTGAGTGGCAGTACTTGAATTTCCCATTCCAATACTAATGATTAATGTATAAGAGTTGTGCAGTTTAATATCATTTTTTTTCTCCCTGAAGCTTCTTGGATCCTGATTTCAGTAACTGATTTAACATATAAATTGGCCCAAACTTGGCAAAAATCAAGAATATTTAACAGGGCACAGATGGTACAGCAGAAAGCAATATCCAGAGATTTGGTGACTTGAGTGCTCTCTAACCCTCCACCAGCTGCTTTAGCTCAAGTGTGAATAAAGACCTTTTAAGAATCAATGAAAATGTCTCATGTTGTGCCTAAGTATTGCCCACCCAACCAAATTGACACCGAAAACAGAAACAACCATATGGTTTTAAGTGTATTAGGGAAAAGTAGGCCGCAGCTTGATACTTAAGATTAAGTATGTTAAAGTATTACTGCCGATTGCTTGCACATTGCATATTTCTAAGAACTAAATAACTCAATTCTGACACACTAGGCTATCTGTTAGTTTTCTGCTTTAACATAGAAGAAAGTAAAACAAATAACCATTCTCCACGACCAGAGGCTAATACAGAAGACATTACACGGGTTCCTTTAAGAATTGAAACAAAATATTCAATATATTTTTAATAAATGTGAGTCCTGGTACCACATGTACTGAACACTTAATAATGTTCAATGGCTAGAGGTGCTCTGTGTGGTTTCTTCAACTTGCAGGAAGTGATGACTGTACACACTGATTTCACTTAACGTTGAACTTTGGTACCTCTTTATGTAGCAGGAGACCTCCAGCAACGGCATTCATTTTCAGCTGGTAATATTAAACGAATGGGTCATATTTCTCTAAATATGCATTAAAATTCAAGTGGCTGTGTTTCTAACCTAGAAAATAAAATATATTTTATTTAATCCAGAATTTTATATTTTTCTAGGATGTTTTATTAATCACAGAGAGTGCACATATAGAAAGAATTTGCTAAAGTAATAGAAAATAAAAGAAGCATTATTTGTGGTGCCTGGGTGGCTCAGTCTGTTCAGTGTCCAACTCTTGGTTTCAGATAAGGTCATGATCCCAGGGTCATGGATTCAAGTCCTGCATTGGGCTCTGTGCTCTTGTCAAGCCTGCCTGGGATTCTCTTTTTTTTTTTTTTTCTCTCTCTCTTTCTCTCTCTCTCTTTATTTTCCTCTGTCCTTCATCCCTGTTTGCATACTCTCTGACTCTCTAAAACAACAACAACATACCCCCCAAAATAAAAACAAACAAACAAGCATTATTAAAATGAGGTTTAAAAAAAGAATGGATGTGAACCGAATATGTGCATAAAATTATTGATTTATACTGCACACTAATATATTCCACTAAAGAATAAATTTATCTTAAGTGTTTATATTTTTAACTTTATTTTGAGAGATACAGAAGATAGAACACAAGTGGAGGAAGAGCAGAGAGAGAGGAAAAGAGAGAATCCCAAGCAGGTTCTGTGATATCAGCACGGAGTGCCATGCGGGGCTCCATCCCACACACCATGAGATCATGACCTGAGCCAATATCAAAAGCCAGAGGCTTAACCGACTGATCCACACAGATGCTTCCAAAACTAAGTGGTTTAAATTACCTAGTTGCCATCATAATTGTATGTGTATGATGATTCATCAAAACTGTGTATTTAAAATGATTTATTATTTGGATATATTTAAGAAAAAAATAATTACATATAATTTCTCCTGGTTCCTAATTGGACTATTCTACAAGGTAAAATAGGAACATACTTTAAATGACTATTTGCTGTTCAAAATACAATTTTATATTTTTTCAGTTGAATTTTTTTTTTTTTTTTTGAAATCAGTGAAGTAGTTATATGAGCCTTACCTTCAAGCAAAAATAGTCTAAGATTTATGGGTGCCTGGGTGACTTAGTCAGTTAAGTGTCCAAATTCAGCTCAGGTCATGATCTCAGTTTGTGGATTTGAGCCCTGGCTGGAGCTCTGTGCTGACAGTTCAGAGCCTGGAGTCTGCTTCATATTCTGTATCTCCCTCTTCCTTTCTCTGTGGTGCTCCCCTGCTCGCACTCTCTCTTTCTTTCGAAAATAAATAAACTTAAAAAGAATAAAATAGTGTAAGATTTAGGTTATTATAAAACTGCTGAAAATTGGAAGTAGGTAAAAGATGCCAATGACGAATTTGTTGGGTGTTTATTTGGGGTCTTTAACTGAATCCAATTACAAGTATCTAAAAAATTATGTGGTGAAATATAAGGGGTTTTAGTGAATGAGAGAATAAAGGAGACAAAATAGGAGATCTCAATCTTAAATTTTCATTGGAAATTAATCAAGTAAATCAAGAGTTATTTTGGTGGACAAAGAGAAGAGATAATAGAATTAAGAGCTTTGGAATAAATAGGCTGCCATCTAGGCTGCTGCTTCATTTAGGTGAATAAAATTTTTACAGTAAAGTTGATAAGATCTGTAGTCAGCTGCTACAAAGGAGAAATCGCAAACTTTTCTTTACTTTTTAGACCCAATTCCCTAATCAGACCCAAAAAACACTGATTAAAATGGAGGCTGGGTTCTTTGAGGAACATTGTAAATGCCCTTCAACCCTTCCTCAAAGAAGGCACTGGGGAAAGAGGAATATCAGATATTTTGTCTGTTAAATGCAATCTCACCAAGCACTGATACCAGATGTCCTGAACTTCTGTTATGGCCCCATTGTTAGAGGGTCACTTATGGGATAAGATAGTATACTGAGTTCTGGCACGAAGATCTCACATGAATACAATAGGTAGACAGACTTAGTGCTTATTTACTAGGCATTTTAATGACTATTTAGAATGGATACATGTAGCTGGTGGAATAGTTCTCACAGTGATATAGAAAGATATAGAAAGGTGATATTAGAAAAAGCCAAATTGAAGTCCCCCAAAGTGCCCCCATCTTTTCCTACCGAGTTAGTAATACTTCATCCTGGAAGAAATTGTTGAAATTTTCAATGCAATCCATAACTTTAAAAGATGCAGAGGTGTGTGATTCCCATATTATTCCCTTTACTTCACCTGATTATCTTTCCTTCTTGAAAAAAAATGCAGAAAACTTAGTCAAGTGGTATTTCCAGTTACTCACTCATATGTTATCTATACTGGGAGAGTTTATATAAACTCTTCATTGGCATCATTCTTCTAGGTGATCAGCGTTCACTGATATCAATTTAATTCAATTATATCCCTTCTATCTTGACAAATTAGAAATTTGTATCACCAGAATTGATAAGTAACCAAAAGGTTTGCCTTTCCTGCCTGAAGTGTCTTTGCCAACAGCAGTGTTTAAAGGCTTATAGAAAATTACACTTACTGACATAGAAGGGCACATGGCATTGTATCAGCTCACTGTACTTATTTAATGGCAAAAGTAGTGCCACCATTGGCACACGGCTGTGAATGACTGTTCCTACCAAATAACACATCACTAGAAACAACAATACGAAAAAAAAAAAAAAAAAAAAAAACAAAAAAAGGTAAAATGAACCTTCTTAAAGGCTCAGCTAAATTGCCACCTCAGGGAAAACACCTTGAGAGATTAGGACTTTATTGTAGTAAATGCACTTAGTAAAGTGCAAATACATGACGATTTAACTTCAGTGGGTATGTTGGGGAGAGGGATGGAAGTAGGACTGTCTTCCATCTCACTCACATTGATTCTCTCCACAAATATATTTTCCATTCTTGGTGCTCTAAATCCTAATGGATTAGATGCCCTCTTTTCTAGGCAAATCCCTTTCCCCAAGGAATAGAGTAAAGATTGCCCTTAACCTGAAGTAATCACTTTTTTCTGGTGACTTTAGATAGTATGAAATGGTATATTAGAAAGAAGAAAAATGGGTTATAATGCTGGTGTGGGGAATATGTTTATATTATTATGAGGAACTAGGTATGGAGTTGCACAAAAAGACCTAAAAGCATGTCTAGAGCTCAGGTTTCACTGGGAAATCTCTTGGTGTTTTCATGGTCCATGATACTCTCGAATGTGTACTTTATGGAAATATTTTCCAATAAAGATCAAGAAGAACCAAGTCTTAGAACCTTCCAGAATGAAGGATGTGAATTCCTCTATCAGGGAAATACTCTAGACTAGCTAAAGAAATAATAACAAATGAGGGGATCCTAGAAAGGGTTGTAGAGAGGGAGATAATGAAAATCAACCAAAGCAACGTAATCATTTATGGACTCAGGATCAGTTATAGCAGCACACTGAACAATCAGTCACAGAGGAGACTTATAATGAAGCACAACTTATCTCAACAGTAAGGACTTTTTATTTCAGATTTTTATGGTGCTGTGACTCACATTGTCTCTGCTTTAAATGTGATTTTGTGGCAGCTTTCGCCGGAGCCGAGCCAAGCGCCTGCCGCTGCCCGCCGCCCGCTGCGTGCGCCTCCGCGCCTCCGCGCCATGGCCGGCCTCAACTCCCTGGAGGCGGTGAAACGCAAGATCCAGGCGCTGCGGCAGCAGGCGGACTAGGCGGAGGACCGCGCGCAGGGCCTGCAGCGGGAGTTGGACGGCGAGCGTGAGGGCGCTAGAAAGCGGAAGGGGACGTGGCGGCCCTCTATCGCCGCATCCAGCTCGTGGAGGAGGAGCTAGACAGGGCTCAGGAGCGCCTGGCCACAGCCCTGCAGAAGCTGGAGGAGGCAGAAAAGGCCGCAGATGAGAGCGAGAGAGGAATGAAGGTGATAGAAAACCGAGCCATGAAAGGTGAGGAGAAGATGGAGATTCAGGAGATGCAGCTCAAAGAGGCCAAGCACATCGCCAAGGAGGCCGACCGCAAGTACCAGGAGGTGGCTTGTAAGTTGGTCATTCTGGAAGGCGAGCTGGAGAGGGCGGAGGAGCGCGCCGAGGTGTCTGAACTAAAGTGTGCTGACCTGGAAGAGGAACTCAAGAACGTCACTAACAATCTGAAATCCCTCGAGGCTTCCTCTGAAAAGTATTCTGAAAAGGAGGATAAATACGAAGAAGAAATTAAACTGTTGTCCGACAAACTGAAAGAGGCTGAGACCCGTGCTGAATTTGCAGAGAGAACGGTTGCAAAACTGGAAAAGACAATTGATGACCTGGAAGAAAAACTTGCCCAGGCCGAAGAAAAGAATGTGGGCTTACACATTTTTTCCAGGTTTCCCCTTTCAGGATGGATTATCTGTTCCTAGATATTCTAACAACTCCATTCTCTTACCTCCTTCGAATTTCTCAAATATCACTTTTCCTTTGAGGCATTTTTTTACTCTCTTTAAAAATTTAGTTCTTCTATACTGAAAATTCCTATTCCATGTCTCTACTTTCTTCTTACTCCCTGGTGCTTGTTTTATTTATTTATTTATTTATTTATTTATTTATTTATTTATTTATTTTCCTTCTTGTCACTGTGTTTGGCAAAGAATAGTTAGTTAAGTAAATATTTGTGTAGTGAAAAAGTGAATGCATTAGATGCTTTAGGAAGATAAAATAGCTGGAAATACAAGTGTAACCTTGAAGGAAAAAGAAAATATAAGGGTTATATAAAAGAGTAACAGTTTCCAAAGAAGAGATACTTAAGTTGAAGGCGTGAGCTTAAAACTCAGAGAATTATTCTGTTAAGTAGGCCAAGGGAAGAGACTATTTTAAGAAGGAACTGGTCAGTAGTGTCAAGAGGTAAAAGTGTAAAGAAAGAGGATTAATGAAATGTCATGTGTGGCTTTGTGACATCGATTTCATTGATAAATTCAGTGGGAGATGTTGCATTAAAATTGTAAAACCTGATTGACTTAGGCTTCTCAATAAATGAGAACCACAGAAGCGGAGACTCAGATTTCAGGAATGTTTGAATGCAAACGGAGGAAAGGAATGTCGCTTCAGAAGAGTAGGTGCTTGAGTATGGGATTTATTTTATACAAATGGGACAGATGTGGGAATATTTACAAGGCAGTGGGAAACCTCCATATCTTGGTTATTCTAAATGGTGTTTCAATAAACACTAATACATATATCTTTTTTTTTATATTTATTCATTTTTGAGAGTGAAAGAGACAGAATGTGAGCAAGGGAGGTGCAGAGAGGGAGACACAGAATCCGAAGCAGGCTCCTGGCTCTGAGCTGTCAGCACAGACCTCAAGATCATGACCTGAGCTGAAATCAGATGCTTAACCAACTGAGCCACCGAGGCTTCCCCATACATCTTTTTGAATTAGTGTTTTTGTTTTCTTTGGGTAAATACCCAGTGGTGGAATGATTAGATCACATGTTATTTCTATTTTTAATTTTTGAGGAAATTACATACTATTTTCCACAGCACCATTACCAGTTTACATTCTCAACAACAATGCAGGATAGTTCCTTTTTCTCTATGTAAACAAATGGAATATTATGCAGCTATAAATAAGGATAACTTTCCACTTGTGAGAATATGAATAGATCTAGAGAGTATTCCACTCAGTGAAATAAGTCAGACTAAGAAAGACAAATACTGTATGATTTCACTCAAATGTGTAATCCAAAATATAAGACAAATAAGGAAACAAACAAAAAACAGAATCGGACCTATGAATACAGAGAACAAACTGGATGGTTGCCAGAGTGGAGGGAATGACATATGGACAAAACGAATGAAGGGAAGTGGGAGATCCAGGCTTCCAGTTATGAAATGAATAAGTCATGGGAATAAAAGATACAACATAGGGACCAAAGCCGATATTGTGATAGCATTGGATGTAAGAAATGGTAGCTACACTTGTGGTGATCATAGTATAATGTATAGAGATGTTAGATCACTATGTTGTACACACAAAATGAAACATAACACTGTGTATCGACTATACTCAAATAAAAAAATAATACAAAATAAAAATAAAAACAAGTAGGATTCAACTAGCTAGGGTACACCTACAAAGGAAAAAAATATCAGTAGTGTAAACTTTCTGAGATATGAAAGTACATGATGTCACAGGCTTTGATGGTTTCTTATCCAATATCCATCTCTTTGACACAACCAGATTCTCAATTTTTTCAGCACGGTGATATTCCCAGGCAAAAATCTCATTCCTCATGATTTTGTTGTTAATATGGATCTTGTGATCCATTTAACTGAAGATATGTAAAGGGAAGCCATTGATTAGGGTTCCAACAGTTTTTATTAAAGAATCAAAGCATACCTTTTATTTGGAAAAGACCCCTTGGACTAAGGAGTCCAAATAATCCACAAGAAGAATATTAGGTAATTATCCACATGCACTTTGAATGCACCCAGGATGAAACATGGCTTGAGAAATGAAAAGTGTTGTTGAAAATTTTAAAGTTGGGGTGCCTGGGTGGCTCATTTGGTTGAGAGTCTAACTTCAGCTCAGGTCATGATCTCATGGTTCAGGAGTTCGAGCCCCACATCGGGCTCTGTGCCGACAGCCTGCCTCAGATTCTATGTCTTCCTCTCTCTCTGCCCTTCTCCCACTCATATTTTGTCTTTCTCTTGCACTCTCTCTCTCAAAAATAAATAAAATATTTTAAAACATTAAAAAAACTTTAAAGTAAATGTGAAGATTTTGGTGAATAAGAGTAATAAAGATATTGACAAATATTTGCCAGGAGGAGAAATGTTTGTATAGCCAAATAAACATCCAAAGAATGAGCATGGAGTCAAAAGAACAGAAATCATTCTCAACAAAATGGAGGAAAATAATAAAGTATAAAGGCAATGGGGAGCAAGGGCACTTCTGTTAACTCTGAAGTATATAAAGTAGTAGATAATAAAAACTTGAATTTATTTCAAAGGAAATGACATGTTTAGAGAAGAACTAGCTTCTTTTTATGACATGGAAGTGATCATACTGTTTCAAAAAAGTTTTGGAATAAATTGAAGTTTGCTGCTTCTGGAGTGGCACTTCCGAGAGATGTAGCAGAAGAATATTTTGGGGAGTGAGTTGTGAAACCAGAGTCAAAGGTAAGGAAATATTTAAGTGAATGATGATGAGTCAAATGATAATAGTTGGCTGATAGTCTTCTATCCCCCAATTTCTAATGTTTCAATGGAAATTAGAAATTTTAAACATGGTGTCAAAATTATGAATGATATTTCTTCCCATTTATGTTTTTATCTTTTTCTTATAGTATGCAGTGTTTATTATAGAATAAAAGACAAAAGTAAAATATTGAACCTTTGTAATTTTGTCTTATTTGAGTCTTTATTAATTTACTAAAACCAATGTACCATTCCTTTTGTGATTTTTAATTTACTTTCTCTCTATTCCTAGTGATATATTTCATCTTGCCTTTATCTGTAGCCTTTATGGTTTTCTTTATTAGCATAATTAATCTGCTTTTTACTTGTAACTTTCCACTATGATCTCTCCAGTGATCCCAAGGCATCACTCCCTTGGGGCTCTTTTGAATTCATTTTGTCAAAAAATTGATTTGGGATACCTGGGTGACTCGGTTGAGTGTCCAACTCTTGATTCCAGCTCAGGTCATGATCTCCCAGTTCATGAGAACGAGACCCACATTGGGACACACTGTGCGGAGGCTGCTGGTAATTCTCTCTCTCTCTCTGCTCTTCCCTTCTCTTTCAAAATAAGTAAGTAAACTTTAAAAGATAAAGAGAAAATTTAAAAATAATTGTTTTCCTTCAATTTTCAAACTTTAGTATTAATCAGAATCCATCATGGAAACATAATTTTAGCTAATACTTTCATTTTCCTGTTTATTTTCTTTTTATATGTATAAATTAAAAGATCCAATTTAATTTTTATTAAATTTTTAAATAATTTTTTCAGTTTTTAATTCAGTGGGTCTACGTTTCCAGTAACTACCATACATATTCAGTGTATTTCAGCAAGTATTTATAATGGACCAAATATATGAAAGTTTCAAGACTAGATACTAAGTAAGAAAAATGTGATATCTTTTTCAAATCTTCAATATCTTCGGCAAGAAGCTCATGTCTATATAAGAAGTCATATCCCAGGAGAGGGCACATGGGTGGCTTGGTCGATTAAATTTCCAACTTTGGCTCAGGTCATTATCTCAAGGATCATGAGTTTGAGCCCCACATCATGCTCTCTGCTGTGAGAGCAAAGCCCACTTCGATCCTCTGTCTCTCTCTCTCTTTTTCTACCCCTCCCCTCCCACACACGTGCTCTCCCTGTCTCTCTCTCTCTTTCAAAATTAAATGAATATTAAAAAATAAATAAACGCTCAAGGGAGATGGTGATTTATGCCATAAGAGTAATAAAAACACAGCCTTAGATTTGCACAGAGAGGTGCAGAATTATTTATAATGAGTGGTTTGTTAGGAAACGAATTGGGTACCCGAAAAAGATAATAACTCTGATGAGATAAAGGAGGAGGAGAAGGATGAAAATGAGAAGGAGAAAAAGAAGATTAATAGAAATATATCACGGGAAAGGAGGAGGGAGTAAGAACTCAAAATAGAAAAAGGAGAGATAATTCAAGAAGGAGTAAAGACATTCAACAAATTCATAGTTGTGAAAGAACTCCTGACACTGGAGAGGAAGCAGTTGTGACAGGACCACGAGGGTAACAGAGTAGCAACAGTTTTGGAGAAACTGGGAAATATTTTGAATGTCCTTTTATGGCATTTGACAGATTTTAATACAGCAGTCTTAGGTTTGCCACAATCAAGCAAGCCATTGTTAAGAACACAATATATAAAGGTAATTTTAAATGTAGTTTGCAATTCTTTAAGCCAGCTTTCTACATCTCTGTTTAATCATTGGATAGCGTTTTTATTTTTGAAATTGTGATCTATGAGAACATCATTATAGTATATAAAATTAGAAATAAAAAGCAAGTAGCATGAATCATATATGTTTTTCTCATTCTATAAAAACAAATACTTATAAATAATGGTTATTCCATTTAAAATTTAAGATATTATTGCTTTTGTTACATGAACAGAGATGAATTCAATGCAGTCAGTTAGGTAGCACTAATTATTCACCCGCTTAGTGCTGTTGCTATCTTATTAGGTATGCTAATTTATACAATTAACCTTACATAATTGGTTTAAAGACCTTGGCGAACAGGGCAGTATATTAGTTCATTGATGGAATAAATGAAGAAATCTCAAATACGAAGTAACTTCTTAGAAAACTCATTATTATTACAATATGCACTTTCTTTTTGGTTTTCTTTTTTTCTCTTTAGGTATTTAAAGTTATTTTAAGAAAATAAATCCTAGCCTTATTGTTCAGAATTTCCCAAATAAATTTAAATTCTTTCTAGTTAGCCATATAGTTCATATTATTCAAGAAGACCAAGTACTGGAAAGTCATTATTCAATGTAAAAACTGGTTTATTTCAATCTTCCCAATTAGAGCCTTTTAGGAAAAAAAAGACAGTAAATGCAATAGTAAAACACTATATATTTGTGTATTAAAATTAAGACACCATATGCAATTTTTGTGCTCCATTGCCCAACACATGCTGATGAAAAGAAACAAAGCTAGTGAAAGGCATTAACTGGATAATAGGTTCTGGAAATACTGGCTTGGTGACAGGCTACTAGATTAATCAACTCAACACAACAAAGCACTGTGTTCTAAAAAAAAGCCAAGGCAATGAACACATACAAATTTAAAAAATAACTTATGATTTTAGTCACAAACTTCAATCAGATCATCTCCTAGGTGCTTGAGACTCTACATATGCAGAAGAGAATTCATTATCTCTTTTTCAAAAAAATTAAATCATTTCTACTGTATTACTTCCTCCCAGAAGAGCTGCTATTCAGGGAGAATTCTAGCTAGGGAACTTTGAAGTCATAATCAGATTTCTCTCTGTCTCATTCCTTACATTCGACTTATTGTCAGTTTGTATGTTATGTTATTTTATGTTACGATGCTTGTTCTGTTTTATTTGATCCTATTATATCCTAATATATCCTACTTGGTGTGTTTTAAAATCTCATTTCCATGGTTCTACTTCTAATGTGCCTTGGAATGTAACTACAAATTCATATGTATTAAAACTCTATGTTCAGCTGCCCCTAACCTCTGCTTCCTGAGATGCTTCTTAACACACACTTCGTTACTTTACTATTTTACTCAAAATAAATAAATGTTTCCATTTTTCTTAGGAAAAAAATCTTTGGTAGGGCTTTTAGATCTTCTGCTAAGACATCTTGCAAGCTATCTTTCTAGACTCATCTTTTTCAATAATCTCACTTTCAAAAGCACATTCAAACCCCTCCAGAATCCTACACCGAAGATGTAATATATCATCTTTGACCTCTTGAAAATGCCAACTTCTGTCATAATTCATATTTTGTGTATGTGTTTTGCTTGCCTAGTTTGCTATGTTATTCTTTTCTTTAAGAGTGTCCAATGTCTTTCATGCAAAATTGATTTCTGTAACTGATAATACTCATACCTCCCCCAAATCCATACTTGCTTTCAGAGTTTTATTGGACATATGGCTTGTCTGCTAGAAACTACCTTTCCTGGCTTCCTTTGAAGCTTTGTGTGCCACATGAATAAATACTGGCTAAGAGGATGTGAAAAGAAAAAAAAATGTACACAATTTCAGTGCCATGTCATTAAAAGAAAATTCATTCTCTGTGTCCTTTTATCCCTTCTAACAGTGAAAAATGTAGGTATAATGACGGTAAGCCCATTTTAACCATGTGGATTAAATCAACACTCTCAGTGTGGCAGAAAAACAAGACAGATAATATCTGGCTCCTGTTGTTATTGCTTGTAGTGACCTGAGCATCAGCTCTGGATAATTTGGTTAGTTTACAAAATTATATGAAAGGAAAAAAGAAATCTATCTTATCTAGGACACTATATTTTGAGGTTTCCTCATTCTATCAGGTGAGTGATTCTCCGAGTATTCCTTTTCTGCATTTTTGTTTTAGTGTGTATATAATGTTAGAACCTTCAAGTTGTAATAGTAAATGTTTAAGGGCTTGAAGCAGAAAGTCTTTGCCCTCTTCATCACGATTTTCCTATTTATTTTCCTAATGGTGTTTCTGAGTCTTAGTGTGCAATATTATTCTAACAGTTATCAGTTGCTGCATAATAAACTGCCCCCAAATTAAAATTTTACAACAACACACATTTATTATGTCACAGTAACTGTGGGGCAGAAACCCACATGCGGCTCGGGTGAGTTCTCAGACTCAGGGGCTCTCACAAGCCTGTGATCAAAGTGTCATCCAAGATGCAGTTTTATCAATATTCGATATTGATAGGTTCCAAGATCCATGCAAGTACAATTGGTCGTTGTTGGCGGAATTCGATTCCTTGCAAGTGTTTGGATTGGAGGCTTTGGTTCCTTACTGGCTATTTGCCAGAGACTGTCATCAATTCCTTGTAATACAGGGCTGCCATAATGCAGCCTAAAACATGGCAGGTGGCTTCATCAATTTGAGCAAGTGGGAGCAAACAAGGAAGAGAAAGTGAATGTGAACAAGAAAGAAGTCACAATGATTTACAACCTAATCCTCGAGGGCATTCCATCACAGTGGAGAATTCTTTTGGTTAGATTCAAATAATTAGATCCAGGTCATACTAGAAGGGAAATGATGATACAAAGGTTGAACTTCAAGAAGGTGGAGATCATTGAGAAGCATTTCAGAAGCTAACACAATAATTTTCTGAAATTGGCTAAATATGAAGATTCCATTGCCTCATTCCCTTTGATTGCATTTTCTCATAACTTAGGGTAGAAGTAATGACCACCCCAACTAATTATGATGGAAAAAACTGATTATATAGTGTTCTAATTGTAAAATATTCAAAATTATTAATAAAATTAGTAAAATATATAATTCCCAGACATAAATTAATTTTTTCTCATAATGTTTTGCATTAAGCAACAATTATATAGCTAACAAAAATCAGGAGCTGTATTTCTCTAGCTTACTTCTGGGGAAAGAAATACCTCAATATCATATTATTATTGGCTACATTTAATTTTCTGCTCTCCATAAAAATTAAAGATATAATTTTCAAACAATGCTCTGTTTTTCAATTTAGTAAGAATACATTCTGGATAATGAAAATCTATTATTAAGGAAAGCACAAAAGCAATTTTTAAAAATAGTACAGAATGAAAAAAATTCAAAATTTTATGAATATATCTGAGATCTCTGTCAAACAGTGGGTATGCAAAGTCAAAGAAGTTTCCTGTTTTTCTCTACTTATTGGTTCCAGAATATATATATATATTTGGATAAATAAAAACACATACATTGATATAAAGTATAAGTATATAGAATATAGGTAATGACATCTGAAAAATCACATGAATATGTCCATAGGTAAACAAAAGGATTCTAATCTGTAACCAACTCTAAGATATTTCTAAAGGCTCCCTGATTTCTCTCCTTCCGTTTTCTTATCTTCTCTTCCTTTCCCTTCTCTTCTTACTCTGCACATGCCTTTGGCAGTATTATCCACTCCCATTTTGGTACTACTATCTATATAATCATGACCTAAAACTCTTTATCTTCAACCCAAAATTTATTCATAAAATAAAATCAGTTATTCAGCTCCTGGCATCTCTATCTGGATTTGATTAAAGATTCTGCTTCTACTTTTCCTACCAATTTTACTAGATGCAAGTATGAATTTCTTATATACGATGTTCTAAAATATCTACACAACTTGCAAATGTAATAGTAATCATCTACACATCATTGTCTCATCCACATTTAAACATACAGAAGTAACCTTGTCTTGAATACAAAAAATAAAACAAAAAATCTAACCCTACCACCCCATGGATCTTATTACTGCTTCCAATTATCACTTTATTTCTTTCATTTTCTTTACGCATAAACTTCTGGAATAAGCATCCTCAAGCATCTATTTTGTGTTCTCAACTTCTACTCCAATGTAGTGTTCATTCCATCACACCACTGAAAATTCTCTTCCACAGGTTACCAACAGCTTGCCTTCTTAATTTTTCAAGAATATAGATTTTGGAACTGTTCCTTTTGCTTTCATTAAGACATAATTCCTCTAACCATTGCTCTCTTTTGAATATCACTTCTGATACCTTCTATCGTCCTCCTAATTTATTTTCACATGCCAGGCACATTTTCATCTTCTTATTTTCTGACCTAACTAATTGAATCTATTATTTCTGCTTATATTTCACTTGTGGAAGCAAAATGGAAAGCCACATCTCACTTCAAGGGAGTGAGGAAGAGTAAAACAGCAATGTTCTCAGAAGATGAAGTGTCTGCAACACCACACTGTTAATAATGCCTCCTGTCTCAATGGACTATCTAAGTCAGAACTGTTTTCTTAAAGTATTTTTAAGAATCTTCATCTTTCTAGGGGGAGCCTGGGTGGCAAAGTCAGCTGAACCTCCCACTTACGCTCAGGTCATGAGTTCACAATCTGTGACTTTGAACCCTGCATCTAGCTTTGTGCTGACAGCTCAGAGCCTGGAGCCTACTTCAGATTCTCTCTCTCTCTCTCTCTCTCTCTCTCTCTCTCTCTCCACCCACCCACCCCCTCTCAAAAATAAATAAACATTTTAAAAATTTAAAAAAAAGAATCTTCAACTTTCTATATCTTTATTAACCTTATTACCCTTGCAGACTGAGAGAAAAAAAGAACTTAATAACTTTCTAGACTATTGAATTTCAGTGTGACTGGTCTTCTTCCTTTCCAGTGAGCAAACACCTGAAAGCCCAATCATAACAAAGAAGCTTTCCATGAAAAATATAATCTTCCATTACTTAGTACCAATGTTGAATCGAGATCTTCTGGCTACCTGGGAGAAGACTGCTGCAACTTCCCTGTTATGGATGAGCCTAGAAGTAAACCATCAGGATCGCAGACGTCATCTGGCTTTAGCACAGGCGCATGATTTCATCCTCTCAAACTCAGCATCTCCAAAACTAGTTATTTTCACTAGGGAAATTTTCCAAGGGAAAAATATATTTATGTCCAATACATTTACTGCGGTGTAGTATAGACAAAATCTGAAGCCATGCTACATGTTCATAAGCTGGAACGAGGCTACATAAATATCTACAAACCAAATTAATGAAGTATTGTTAGTCATGGAAGTGATCATTGTGGAGAATTATGTGAAAATAGTTCATTATTTTTGATATATTAGGTAAAAGAGCTAAATGAAACAAGAACCTGCACCAAACATGAAGGTATCTGGAAATAAGGCATAATGAGTGCAGTTAATATCTTACGGTCCTATATATTTATTATATTAAATTTACCATTGTAATCGTTTATTATCCATGATGAGTAAAAGTAGAATGAAACCAAATATAGATATTAGAAAATGGCTATAAGAGATAGAGCCAAAGTTCTGCCAATGGGAGCTGTTTTCTTGGAATTATATACTTGCTTATGATTAAGACCTCGAAGAGGGCATAAATGATCAGGGAATGATTTTATTTATTTATTTATTTTTTATTATTTTTTAAACTTTTTTATTTATTTCTGAGAGACATAGAGACAGAGTGTGAACAGGGGAAGGGCAGAGAGAGAGGGAGGCACAGAATCCGAAGCAGGCTCCAGGCTCTGATGAGCCATCAGCACAGAGCCCGACGCAGGGCTCGAACCCACAGACTGCGAGATCTGACCTGAGCCGAAGTCGGCCACTTAACGGACTGAGCCACCCAGGTGCCCCAGGGAATGATTTTAAAGAAGCTACCAAAATCATGAAGGTAAAAAGATAAGACTTCGTAGACAGGAAAATTTAGAGGTGATAATATCTCTGTTGAAGTTTTCAGATATGGAGCTTCAGAAGGTAAAATGGGATCATAAGTATTACCAATATCATATTTTCTCCTTGTACCTGATTACTGAGTTTATGTTTTTGATGGCTGATAGCAAGTTAGTAATGAATAATTGTCAACTAGGTTTGACAGTGTTAAACAGGTAATTGGAAAGGCACAGATAGAATACCAAGGCATTATAAAGTAACAATTGCATCAAACACTTGTCACCCTAAGGACCAATGGGACAAAGGAAGTGGCTTGGATTCGTAAAACCTAAGAGCTTGCAGAAAGGGTCCTGCCCAGCTGAACCTCGGATCTCTGAGAAGGTGTGTCCTGGCCAGCTGCTACACGTATCTCTGAGCTGAAAGGGAACCGTATTTCTGAAGGTGAGGTGTTAGTCTAATCTCTGGTGAGCAATTCTGGTATATTAGTTACTTGGTAAAAATATTTAGATTATATTCAACTGCTACTATTTAAAGTAATTGCTGCCCTGATGGCAAAGAAACAGGGTTGATAAAAAACAAACCAGCAAACAAACAAACAAAGGGCTTTCCTCTCACCTCCAACTTCTTAGTCTTTCTTAGGTGTCTATTATTGGCAGAGGCTTGAAAGGAAGCAAGAAGGCAGAACAAAAATGTGGTGAGCAAATTGCCATCCCCAACATCGTAAAACAAATGGCTGAGGGACAGAAGCTTATTAAATAGTACCAAAGGAGTCACCAAATATCACTGGCCAGAGTATATATACATTTATTTATGGATTCATTTGAATATTTAGTGCTATGAACATCAAAACACATTAATTATAGGAAACGCAGATTCCTAATCTCATATGTAAGTAGATGTCCCCAAATAGCTACTTGATTATTATTATTATTTATTATTATGATTACTATTTCATGGTTATTACGATAACCATATGATTATTATTTAGTGGTTAATTTGATCCCTGGTCTTAAGGTATTTATAGAATTTATAGAAGTCAGCTTGACATTCGAGTTAGCCTGACATTGTTACTAATTTTATCAATTTTACTTTCAAGAGTATTCCAATTTGAATAGGAAATTATATGGTTACTGAATATGTAGCTTACACATAAATAGATATTGTTAATAGACCTGTGTTTTACTAGTAACATATATATAAATATTAGTATATATGTATAAATATATACTATATTGGCATAGTGCAAATGATGTGAGAGATTTTTAAAGGAAGAAATGTAGATTAGTGGAAATTCACCATTATCTTGAGAAATATAAGGACACTTCCAATAGCAGAGGAGCACCTGGGTGGCAAGGTGGATTAAGCCTCTGACTTCAGTTCAGGTCATGATCTTGCAGTCTGTGAGTTCGAGCCCTACTTCAGGCTCTGTGCTGACAGCTGGAAGCCTGGAGTCTGCATTGGATTCTGTATCTCCCTCCCTCTCTCTCTGCTCTTTCCCCATTCAGTTTCTGTCTCTCTCTCTCAAAAATAAATAAACATTAAAAATTAAAAAAACAGAGAAAACATAGGACACATGGGAAATACATCAAGTTTTAACCAAGACAGGGAATGGATTTTCAAGTTCATATAGGACATAAGCAACCAATCAAAGGATCTATTGCTGACTGTGAATCCACCCAAACATTTCACTTAAGACTCCAAAATGTTGATAATGCTAGGGACACTGACGATATTATTTTATTGAAAACTGTGAGAAATAAAATCAGGGATGCTTCCAGTTTTTCACTATTATTAATAAACCTTCTATAAACATTTGTGTACAGATTTTTGCTTACCATAGATCTTCATCTTTCTTGGAAAAATGCCGAGGCTTTTAATTGCAGGTTTGATGATACATCAATTTCTTTGGAGTATTTTAGCTGTCCTGCTTATATATCTATATTTTATTTCTCATTTTGGCATTTGAATAACAGCTGTAATATTTTATTTGCACTTGTCAGGGTACGTGACTGACTAATACGTGTGTGTCATGAGTGTGTGCATCTGTATGTGTCTGTGTAGAAGTGACCCTCATGGAGGATGTACTTGGCTAAGGGGTTATAGTTGTGAAAGGAAAGAAAGAGAAAGCTTCCATAACATGCTTCAGGAATTTTTCCAGGTCTAAACATCTGGTGAAAGGATGCTAATAGTTTCAAAACTTGCTATTGAATAAAACATGTACAAGGAATTTTTGTTCCACGGATTTGAGATACTATCTATCTTCCCTTGTTTAGGGACATATTTATTTCTTTTACACCAGTATAAATAAGTATGATCATGTTTAGACATATTGGAGATAGCCATCTGGGTATTTTTTCAGGGAGAAACACACCTGGGAACTAAATAATGCTGCACATAACTAAGCTGTAACATTCATAGTGTGCGGGTCAGGTTTTAGAGAAGGCTCTTTCTGTGCTTCTCCTGCAATCTATCCACTTGTCATTTGCAAAACTGCAAATGGATGCCTTCATTCATCGGGTGTTAGAAAGCAGTATTCCTTTGGAGCACAGAGATTGCTACAGGAGCTTGAAAATAAAATACCTGGAGAAATGGGCTGGAGGAGAGCTCTAATTCATGACTCTTGTAGATAGCAAAACATGTGGTAAACTGAGTCCTGTGTAACAAACAATGGAGACCAATAAAAGAGATTTGAAACAATGGATACTAGTTTCAATCTCCTCAACAATACGTAAGAAAAAAAATAAAAGCTCTTATTTGATGTCTGAACATTTCTTCCATCCATTTGATATTTTCTATCAGCTTTCTTCTTTTTTCAGTTATTTCATATAATCTTTCAGTTGAAAGTTGTATTTTAAGCTTCCTAGATAAAGTGTGTGATCTAATTGATTTTCTGTCAGTTACTCAAGACAACAAAAATAAACATTTTTCAGAAAGAAAAACGGTCATTTTTTAAACTTTCTGTTAAAGTTTAATACAGATAAATAAAAACCCTTAGTGGATAATTTAAATAAACATAGTGATGAAACATTATTCAGGGAGTTTAGGAGTTTATCAGGCTACTCAGTTAGTACAAATAATTTTGCTTTATCCTAAAAACTCTTTATATAATCATACACTCCTTGGCATAAAAATACTATTTATCTGAAAAGAATATCCTTAGATACAGTATCGTTAGTACACTTAGATATTTTAAAAACTATTTTATATAAAAATTATTATTTCAACACAAAATTTTTGTAAAAATTGATCCTTTTTTAAATCTATGTTTTCAGAAAATGGTTTAATATAACAGTTTTAAAACGCATTTTAGAAAGAATATACTAGGGGCACCTGGGTGGCTCAGTTGGTTAAGCATCCGACTTCAGCTCAGGTCATCATTTCATGGTTCATGGGTTCATGCCCTGCATCTGGCTCTGTGCTGGCAGCTCAGCGCCTGGAGCCTGCTTTGAATTCGGTGTCTCCCTCTTTCTCTGCTCCTTCCCTGCTCACGCTCTCTCTTTCTCTCTCTCTCTCTCTCTCTCTCTGTCTCAAAAATAAATAAACAATAAAAAATTTTAAAAAAGAAAAAAAGAAAGAATATACTAAAGCTCCACATTTATTTTTATTTCCACGTTTCGTATTAAGAGACTTTATTCAACTCTAACTTTGCTGACAGTCTTTAAAGGAGATAGGTAGGTCTCCCAACACAAGGTGTATTATTGATAGTAGTCTTGTGACCACATATTCATGATACATATTCATACCACATCTTGTAACAGACTCTAATAGGCAGGTAGTGTACTGTCCATAATTATTTCCAAGATAGTTGTGATTTTATTGTATTATTTTCCATTCAAGAGACCACAGAGTGATTCAAACCATTGATAATGATGCAGTTATTAGCAAAAGAACAATATTGTGTTTTTGTTACAATTATTATTAATAATCATTTGTAACGCATCTCAGAGCTGATGATGACATACCTGCATCATAACGCAACAGATTAAAAATACTACTTTTTAAAAAGAATTTACACATATACACATATTGATAATTGTGGCAAATGGGAAAGAGTTTACTTTAGATATAAACATGCATTAGGCAAAGCTTCTTGTAAACCTCTTGCCAAACTTTTAAGTTATTTATCCCTGTTTTCTTAATTGTGTTTTTTAAATTACAAATTATTAAGGAATGCATATTAAATAGACAAATTTTCTCAATATCAATGTTATGATTAATTAGAGAGACAATAACTGAGGAAAGGATTCATCAGATTGAGTAATTTATTTTATAAAATAAAATATACACCATTCATAAGACACAGAAATGCAGAAATAATAAAGATCGATTTACAGATAAAACTATTTAAAGTTAGTTGCAAGGTCCTTAACTGTACTTTATACTAGATGCCCTATAGTCAGCCTAGTACAAATTCTCTTTCCTCTGTAAAGTTTCCCCTTCCTATCTTCTATGATTATTTTCTCCCCTGTGTTCTTATAAGTCCTTCTGTTTGTGTCATCGGTGAGATACTTAATCTTGTATTACTTTATAATATCTCATATTATTGTCATTAACTGTTATATATTCTTCCATCTCATTTTTGGGAGGGTGGATTGATAAAGCTCATTTCCCTCAAGGAGTCCATAAAATCCTACAAATCAGAGGCCTTTTCGTACACATTTTTGTCCATGAGTATATAATTGGCTGAGTTAAACAATTGTGGAGTTAAATGGTATTAGAGACAGGTGTGGCTTAATAGCAATGCCAGTGCTGCGTGTTATATTCTATAAATCAAGAATGGTATGATAGTCACAGAAATATGTACTTAAAGCCGTATCTGATACAATGAGAAATTTGGAAAGACTATTTGTATGGATTTTCTTTTTATTACTACATCTAGAACGTTTACTTCCTCCAAGTATAATATAGTATATAGATATTAATCAAACATTTTTAAATGGGATATTCCTGAAATAATAGTTTTGTACATTACCTAATGGTACATAGTTTTTTATATGTATGGAAATATTACCCATTATCTTTAGGTTTGTTTAACCAAATATCTTGTTATAATTATCCAGCTTTACTTGTTTTGTTACAATAGAAGTATATGTTCAATTTTTTTCATAGGGAATTATTAACTTGTATATTCATCAATTATTTAACAATCTAAAACACAGAGCTCAGCATGATTACATTTTATTCAAATATATTATGTATAAATTTAAAAAGTGATTATGTACTTTATTTCAAAAGTGTGTCAATAGTTTATGTCGTGAGACTAAACATTCCATAGATGGAAACCATGCATTTTTTGAGGAACAGACAGCACTACAAAATAAAATGATACTTTTGACCTCTTGGAAATGAAACACAAAGAGATAATAGGTGTGTGCGAAAGGAAACACAAAGAGATAACAGGTGTGTGCAAAAAAAGTATTTTTTAGTAATTAAAGACCTGGGTTTTGTTCTCAGCACTGTACCCTACCAACCCATATATATATATATATATATATATATATATATATTAGATATATTAGATAGTATAGTATATATAGTATATTATATAGTATAGTATATTATAGTATATAGTATATTAGATGAACAGGGACGATTCATATCTATATTGTTCCAAATACAAATGTATATATTTAAATTTGTGCTAAGAACACATTAAAAATATGATCAATCCTCTGAAAAAAAATTGTAACTGTATAATACGATATTGTTAACATTTTTTATTTTTTTTAACATTTATTTATTTTTCAGAGAGAGACAGAGCATGAGCAGGGGGGAGACAGAGAGAGAGGGAGACACAGAATCCGAAACAGGCTCCGAGCTGTCAGCACAGAGCCCAATACCGGGCTCGAACTCATGAACCATGAGATCATGACCTGAGCTGAAGTCGGATGCCCAACCGACTGAGCCACTCGGGCGCCCCACGATATTGTTAATTATAGGCCCCATGTTGCACAGCAGATCTCTAGAACTTATTTGTCTTGTATAACTGGAACTTCACAACTTCATTTTCTCCGTGTCAGCTCTTGACAACCATCACTCTGCTCTCTGCTTCTATTAGTTTGACTATTTTGGATATCTTGCATAAGTAGAATCATGCACTATTTGTTCTTCTGTAACTAGAGAACTTTTAACATTTCTCCCAAGGCAGGTCTACGGGCAAAAATTCTTTCAATTTTTGTTTATCTGAGAAAGTCTATTTCTCCTTCACTTTTAGAGGATAATTTCCCATTGCACAGAATTCTAGATTGGTCTTTCTCTCAACACATTAAGTATTTCACTACATTCTTGTCTTGCTTGCATGGTTTCTGAGGAGAAGTTGGATATAATTTAAATATTTGTTCTCTATAGGTAGTTTTTTTTTTCCCCTTTGACTTCTTTCATGATTTTTGTCTTCATCTTTGATTTTCTGTGGTTTGAAAATGTTATGCCTGTGTATAGTTTTTGTTGTTGTTTTCATTTTTCCTTCTGGGTGTTCTCTGAGCTTCCAGGACCTATGATCTGTGGTTTGGTATATTAGATGAATCGGGGATGATTCATATCCATACTGTTCCAAATAATTCTCTTCCTTTCTCTTTTTCTTCTCCTCTTGTGTTCCCACTACATAAATGTTGCACCTTTTGTAGTTGTCTCACAAAACTTGGTTATCCTGAGTTTTTGTTGTTGTTGCTTGTTTGTTTGTTTTGTTTGCTTGCTTGCTTGTTTATTTGCTTTACTCTTGTTCTTTTTGCTTTTTAGTTTTGAGGAGTTTCTATTGATATATTCTCAAGCTCCGAATTGTTTGTGCGTAATAACCCCATTAAAGACATTCTTATAAAATTAAAAAAAAAAAAAAGACATTCTTCATTTCTGTTACAGTGTACTTGATCAGTAACATTTTTGTTTTGAATTTAATCTCTATGCTTATACTGTTTTTACATGCTGTCTACTTTATTTATTAGGATCTTTAGCGTGTTAATCTTAAAGATTCCTTTAAAGTCCTATTCTGATCATTCCAACATCCTGACATATCTGGTTCTTATGCTTGGTCTCTCTCTTCAAAATTTGTGGGGCTTTTTTGTTTGTTTGTTTTGTTGTTTGTAAATTTTTCTTGATAACTGCACATTATATGCTCCAAACAGAATTCCTACGAAAGGGCCTTCAGTAACACATGGTGTGGTATTGTGGGAGGGGAAGCGTTCTCTACTGCTGTGATTAGGTCTCAGTCATCCAGTGAGCCCGTGCCTCTGTACATTGAATTTCACAAGTTTCTAACTTTTTCCTTCCTTATTATGTGGGACTGGATGGGTAGAGTAGGCTGGAGTTGGGTATTTCCCTTCCTGAGTTGTCAGTCTCTGATGATACCCAGCTGATAAGACTGCAGGTAACTAGTTTCCCCTGTGTGTAGGCTTTTTTTAAATAATGGACTGTTCGGGGGGCTTCTGGGTGGCTCAGTCGGTAAGCATCTGGCTTCAGCTCAAGACATGATCTCACAGTTCATGAGTTCCAGCCCCACATCAGGCTTCTGGCTGACAGTTCAGAGTGTGGAGCCTGCTTGGGATTTTATATCTGCATCTCTCACTGCCCCTCTCCTGCTTGTTCTCTCTCTCTCTCTCTCTCTCTCTCTCTCTCTCTCTCTCAAAAACAAAACAAAACAAACAAACAAAAAAAAACACTAACAAAGTTAAAAAGAGTGGATTGCTCAGGGGCATTTCAATGTGATTCTGGCTCTCCTTACCCTGCCAGAAGCAGGAATGTATTTTTCTCAGATATTTATTCTCAGGAACGTGGTCCAGTTCTTGGGGGCAAATCTCACAATGTTGGCAGGTGTCCCCTGTGACTGGGTTCCCCTGGAGGTTTTAACTCTCTGAGTTGTTCAATTTGAGCCTCCAGCAATTTATCAATTACAGTTTGAGTCTTCCTTCCCCAGCACTGGTTTCACAAACAGCTTCTACTCCCAAATCTATGCTTAGGTAAACTACGAATCTTTCTGTGCCTGTTTCGGCAGTCTTGACGTAGCGGTTGCCCTGAGTCCTTCCCTCTTTTCTAAATCTAAGGAGAGTGGTTGATTTTTAAAACTCTTCATCTTTTCACTTGTTGGAATGGAGTGGCAACTTCAAAATCCTTTACACAGAAATGAAAACTGGAAGTCTACGATTTGTTTCTGAGGTAATGAAGTGGTCTAAAATTGACAGTAATGGTGGTATATATACCTGTGAATATGATAAAAAATATTGAATTAATTATTTGACTTGGAGGAATTCTATGGCATAATAACATCTCGATAATGCTATTTTTAAATGGTTAGTATAAATGCATTTTTGTTTGAAACTACCTTTCAAATTCTATTTAATTTAAAGGCAACTGCAAAAGCTATAATAATAAATATTTTTTGATTGAAGCACAATGTATAAAGGTAAGAGTTGTGACAAAACAGAGTAAAGGAGAATGGAACGGAGTATATACATGAAAGTTTTGTACACTGTGTAATTTGTTATTAAAATGAACTAGAGTCTTGTGATTGTAATCCTCAAAGCAGCCACTTATAAAGTAACTCAAAATATATACTAAAAGGAAAAGAAAATTAAAATGGCACTTTATGAGATATTTATTTAACACAAAAGAAGGCAGTCGTGTAGGAACTGTGGGACAAACATATAAAAGCTACGTGGAAATGACAAATTAAATAAAGTATAAAGAAAACAACTTGCTGCATTTTAACATGTATAAATTTATTATGTATAACAACAATAGCACAGAAAAGTAAGGCAAGGGGAACGGAGTTTTAAAAGAGCAGCAATTATACATATTACTGAAATTTAATTAGCATACATCAGAAGGAGATTTTGGTGAAATAAGTTGTACATTGTGAGTCCTACAGCAAACACTAAGATATTAAGTAAAAAATATGTCATGAAAAAATATTTAAAGGAATATATTCAATTAAGGCAAATTGATGTATTAAAAGGTAAAAAGAAGGAAAATGAGATATATAATAAAACAAAATGTAACATGGAGGATGTGTACAGCTGTCTCATAGTTATTATCTCAGAGGAAGACAACTTTACCAACTAGTACACAGTGTTTACATACAGTTTCTTATGCGTTAGTCCTACTTCACACATTTCCAAAGTTACTTGTGCTTACTTTTACCCCCTAATCCTCTAGAGAGATTGACTAATACATTTCTAATATGGATAGTTTTTTTTTTTTTCTGCATTCCTTCCTTAGAACCTCTGGTCTCCTAAATGATTATTATTTTTAAACTTTGGACTCCTTGTTTCATTCTTTGTATTTTCAAATTCTGTGAATTTCACAAATTCAAAATATCATATATCTACCATTACAGTGATATACAGAATAATTTCACTGCTTTAAAAATCCGCTGTGCTGTATCTATTCAGTCCATTCTGTCTCTCACCCCTGGTAACTCAACAACCTCTGATTATTTCAGTGTCTGTATAGCTTTGTCTTTTCTATATTGTCATAAAATTGGGGAATAATCTAATACGCAGCATTGTCTGACAGGCTTATTTCACTTAGCAATAAAATTTAAACATCTTTGATATACTTTTTGTAAAATTGTAGTTCATTTTTTTTTCTTTTTTGTCACAGAATGGTATTCAGTTTTGCAGGTTAATACAGCTTTATTTATCCATTCAGCTATTGAAGAGCATTTTAGTATTTTTGCACTCAGTGATTATGAAAAAAGAGTAAGTTGTTATAAGAATTTGCATGTTTGGTCTTATTTTGGGCATAGGTTTCAACATTATTGGACAAATACATAGG
Organism: Paguma larvata; assembly: GCA_030068075.1. Taxonomy (NCBI): domain Eukaryota; kingdom Metazoa; phylum Chordata; class Mammalia; order Carnivora; family Viverridae; genus Paguma; species Paguma larvata. Next base: position 54,923,219 of record CM057832.1, read on the forward strand.
GGTACGATTAGTTGACTATATGGTAAGAATCAGCTACATTTTGTAAAAAAAAAGAAAAACCTGCCAGACATTCTTCCAGAATGCCTGTGCCATTTTGTATATTCACCAGCAAATGAGTGAGAATTGTGTTTGCTTTGCATCTTTGCCAGTAGATTGAGATTTCACTGAATCCATACTTCAGTAGTTGGAATTTAGCCATTCTAATACATGTATAGTGATATGTTGCATTGTTCCAGTGACAAATAACTTTGAGCATATTTTCATGTACTTGTTTTTCCTCTATCGTCTTTGATGATAGGACCACTCAGATCATTTGCTCATTTTTCAATTAGACTTTTTGTTTTTCATTTGTTGAGCTTTAAGAATTATTTGTATATTTTGGATATGAGCCCTTTATAAGATATGATTTTTTTTTTGCAAATATATTTCTTCAGTCTGTTGGTTGTCTTTTCATTATCTCAACATTATATTTTTTGAAGCAGAAACATTTCATTTCATAAAATCCAAACCAACTTTTTTTAATGTATCATGGTTTTTGTTTTGTATCTATAACAAAATGACCTAAAAAATCATTGCCAAATCCAAGATTATAATCTCTTGTATTTTCATCTGAAAGTTTTATAGTTTTGTTTTGCATCAGGCCCTATGGTCAATAATTTTGAGTTAATATTAACGAAGGGTGTAGGTCCGAGTCTACATTTCTTTATTTTTCTTTTTTTGCATATTATACTCCAATTTTTTCAGCACCATTTGTTGAAAGAGTATATCATCTCCATTAAATTGACTTTTCTCCTTTGTCAAATGTGAGTTTATTATATTTGTGTTGCTGTAGTTCTAGGATCTTTATTCTGTTCCATTTAACTGTGCCCATTCTTTTGCCAATAACATTCTTGTTAATTATTGTACCTTTATAGTGAAACTTGAAGTTGACTTGCGTGAGTCTATTGGCTTTCCTTGTCTACTATGGTTTTGTATTGGGTGATCTGATCTTTAGCCTCCCATATACAGTTGAGAATCAGTTTGTAGATATTTGCATGCTAGGATTATGATTGAGATCTCATTGAATCTATACATCTAAATGGGAAGATTTGACTTCTTACAGAGGTTTTTAATACATGAGTACAAAGTATCCCTCCATTTATTTATAACTTAATTTGTTTCTTTCATTGGAGTTTTGTAATTTGTGAAAATAGATTTAAAAGTAAATGCACATAATGTAGTATATTTATATTTAAGTATTTTAGCTGCAATAACTAGTATTGTTTTTACTTTCAAAATTCAATTGTTGATTACTGATATACAGGAAAGCTGTTGAATTTTGTAAAATAACATTGCATACCACAATTAGTTAAAATTACTTATTAGCATCAGTAGCTTTTATTATTGATACTTTAGGATCAATATAAACAGTCATGTGGTCTATGAACGAAGGCAGTTTTACTTTTCCTTCCCAATCTGTATATTATTTTTCTTCTCTTTTCTTTTCTAACTGCATTTGCTAACACTTCTTGCATGATGTTGAAAAAAGAGTGGTTAGATGGATACATTAGCCTGTTCCTGACCTTAATTGGAAAGTATCTGGTTTCTACCATTAAGTATAATGTTAACTGTAGGTTTTTTATGGGTGTTCTCTATCAGATTGAAGAAGTTCTCCTCTACTTCTTGTTTGCTGAAGTTTTTTTTCATAAATGTGTGTTAGAATTTATAAGATGCCTTTAAACATTTATTTATATGATTGTATGATATTTTTTGTTACCCTAATGATATGATGAATTACATTAACTGACTTCTCAATGTTGAACAAGCCTTGTATATGTGAAATAAATCACATATTTATTATATGGTCATATATATATATGGTCATAGTTTATAATTCATGTTATACCTTTTTAGATTGATTTGCTAATTCTATGTTGCTGATTTTTGCATCATTCCATAAGATATATAGATTGGTAGTTTTCCATTCCTGTAATATCCTTACTGATGTTGGTAGTAGGCTAATGCTGGTATCATTGAATGAGTCAGGACCTAGTCCCTCTTCTTCTATTTTTCTGGAGGAGATTTTAAAGAATTGGTTACCTATCTTTTTTGTTTTTTATTTTTTTATTAAATTTAAAAAAATTCAACCAAGTTAGTTAGCATTACAGTGCAACAATGATTTCAAGAGTAGATTCCTTAATACCCCTTACCCATTTAGCTCATCCCACCTCCACAAACCCTCCTGTAACCCTATGTTTGTTCTCCATATTTAAGAGTCTCTATGTTTTTGTCCCCCTCCCTGTTTTTATATTATTTTTGCTTCTCTTCCCTTATGTTCATCTTCTTTGTATCTTAAAGTTCTCATGTGAGTGAAGTCATATGATATTTGTCTTGCTCTGACTAATTTCACTTAGCATGATACCCTCAAGTTCCATCCATGTAGTTGCAAATGACAAGATTTCATAACATATCTTGTTTAAACATTTTGAGAGTACATTGTGAAACCATCTGGGCTTGATGGTTTCTTTTTGGCAGGGCAATAATTATTTTTGTTTTTTTTTTATTGTGGTAAGAACACGATATGATACCTACCCTCTTAACTAACTTATATGTGCACCATAGCATTAATAACTATACATATGGTGATGTATACCATGTCTCTAAAACTTAGTAGTTTTCCTAACTGTAATTTTTAACCCATTGAGTAACAATTCTATGTTACATTTTTCCTTTGATTCCTGGTAACCCCCATTCTACTCTTTGCTCCAAAGTATTTGACTATTTTATATACTCATGTAAGTGAAATCATCTGTTTTTCTATGACCGACTTATTTCACTTAATATAATGTCCTCAGTGTTCATCCGTTTTATCACATATGGTAGGATTTTTTTTAAAACTGAATATTTCACTGTATGTGTATTACATTTTATTTATGCGTTCATCCATAAATAGACACTTAGGTTGTTTCTACTCTTGGCTATTGCAGACAATGCTGAAGTGAACATGGAAGAGAAGATATCTCAGCAAAATTCTGGTTTCAAGCCTTTTTTTAATGCCTAGAAACGACATTGCTAATCATATGGTAGTTCTATTTTTAATTTTGGGGAACCATCAGAGTGTTTTTCATAATAGCTGCATAGTTTCCCATTTACATTTCCACTAATAGTGTACAAATTTCTAATTTCTTCACATTTTCCCCAACACTTGTCATCTTTTCTTTTTTTGTATAATGGCCACCTAATAGGCTTGAGATGATATCTCCTTGTTATATCTCCCTTTTAATATTCATTTCACTGATTAGTGATGTTGAGAATCTTTCCTTATTGTTGGTTATTTATATGTCTTCTTTAAAGAAGTGTCTATTCAAGTCCTTTGCCCAATTTTTATTGGGTTATTTGTTTTAATAACAAACATTTTATGTAGTTAAAAGAGTTACCTATATATTTTGGATGTTAACCTCTTATCAGATATATGCTTCGCAAATATTTTTCTCATTCTGTAGGTTGCCTTTTTACTCTTTTTTTTTCCTTTGTTGTGCAGAAGCTTTTTAGTTTAATGTAATCCCACTTCTTTATTTTTGCTTTTGTTGCCTGTGCTATTGGTGCGATATCTATAAAACCATTGCCAAGACAAATGTGAAGTTTTCCCTCTATGTTTTGTCCTAGGAATTTTACAATTTCATGTTATATGTTCAAATTTTTAAACTATTTTGAGTTGATAGTTGTGTATGCTGTAAGACAGTGGTCCAATTTCATTCTGTTGAGTGTGGACATCCAGTTGTTCCAACACTGCTTATTGAAGAGAATATTTTTTCCCTATTGTGTACGGTAGACACTCTTCTTGAAGATTGGTTGACTGTGTAAGCGTGTATTTATTTCTGGGATTTTTATTCTATTCCATTGATCTAAATGTCTGTCTTTATGCCAGTATCATACTGTTTTAATTATGTAGCTTTGCAAAATATGATGAAATTAGGACATATGATTCCTCCAGCGTTGTACTTCTTTCTTAAGATTGTTTTAGGTATCCAAGGTATTTGTGGTTCTACACGAAAGTTAGTATTTTTGCTATTCTTGTGAAATATGCTTTTGGTATTTTGATAGTCACTATAAATCACTCTAGATAGAATGGACATTTTAACCATATAATGTCTTCCAATCCACAAATATGGGGTGTTTTTCCATTATTTGTGTCTTCTTTCATTTCTTTCATCAATATAATGTAGTTTTCAGTGTAGAAGTGTTTTACCTCTTAAATTATCCCTACTTATTTATTATTTTATGCTATTGTTAATGGGATTGTTTTATTCTTTCTTTACTTATTTCTTTATTTTTTTCATTTTTGTTTAGTTTACATACAGTATTTTGTTACTTCCAGGTATACAAATAGTGATTCAACAATTCTATACATCACTTAGTGCTCATTATGACAAGTGCACTCCTTAATCCTCATCACATATTTAATCCATCCCCCACCACCCTCCCTTCTGATAACAGTCTGTTCTCTATGATTAAGTGTCTGTTTAGTGATTTGTCTCCCTCTCTCTTTTTTACCTTTGCTCATTTGTTTTGTTTTATAAATTCCACATATGAGTGAAATCATCTGATATTTGTCTTTCTCTGACTAACTTATTTTGCTTAACATTATACTATTTAACTCCATTCATGTTGTTGCAAATGGCAAGATTTTATTCTTGTTTGTGGCTGAATAATATTCCATTGTGTATATATACTACCTCTTCTTTATCTAGTCATCTATCAATGAGCACATGGGCTGCTTCCATAATTTGGCTATTGTAAATAATACTGTTTAAATACTTAAGTGTGTGTATCATAGTGAATTAGTGTTTTTGTTCTTTGGGTAAATATCCAGTAGTGCAATTGCTGGATTGTAGGATACTTCTGTTTTAACTTTTTGAGAAAACTCCATACTGTTTTCCAGAGTGGCTGTATCAGGTGCATTCCCACCAAGTGTTCAAGAGGGTTCCTTTCTTCACATTCTCACCAATACCTGTTGTTTCTTGTGTTGCTGGGTTTAACCATTCTTACAGGGGGCACCTGGGAGGCTCTGTCAGTTAAGCGTCTGACCTCAGCTCAGCTCAGACAAAAATGTCTGTTTGTATCTTCTGCCCATTTTAAAAATTTGATTATTTGGGTTTTGGGTGCTGAGTTTTATATGTTCTTTATATACTTTAGATACAAATCCTTTATCAGATATGTCATTTCCAAATATCTTCTTCCATTCCATAGGTTGTCTTTTAATATCCTTAATTGTTCCCTTTGTTGTGCAGAAGTTTTTATTTTTATGTAGTGTCAACAGTATATTTTTGCTTTTGTTTCCCTTGCCTCAAGAAACATACCTAGAGAAATGTTGCCTTGGTCAATGTCAGTGAATTTACTACCTATGTTCTCTTCAAAGATTTTCATGGTTTCAGGTTTCACATTTAGGTCTTTAATCCACTTTGAATTTATTTTTTGGTGTATAGTGTAAGAAAGTGGTCCAGTTTCTTTCTTTTGAATGTTGCTGTCCAGTTTTCCTGATACCATTTGTTGAAGAGACTGTTCTTTTTTGCCATCGGATATTCTTTTCTGCTTATAGAAGATTAATGGTTGATATAGTTGTAGGATTATTTCAGGTTTTTCTCTTCTGTTATATTGATGGATGTGTCTATTTTTGTGCCTTTATCATACTGTTTTGATCACTACAGCTTTGTAGTATAATCTGAAGTCCAGAATTGTGATGCCTCTAGCTTTATTTTTCTTCTTTAAGATTACTTCAGTTGTTTGGGTAATTTGTGGTTCCATACAAATTTTAGAATTGTTTCTTCTTTTTTATGAAAAACTCTATTGGTATTTAATAGAGATTTCATTTAATGTGTAGATTGCTTTGGGTAGTGTAGACATTTTAACAATACTTTTTCTTCTAACCCATGATCAGGGAATATCTTTCCATTTCTTTGTGTTGTCTTCAATTTCTTTCATCAGTGTTTTATAATTTATAGAGTATAGGTCTTTCACCTCTTTGGTTACGTTTATTTGTAGTTATCTTTTTATTTTTAGTGCAATTGTATATGAGACCTTTTTCTTAATTTCTCTTTCTGCTGACCATTATTGGTGTATTGAAATGCAACATATTTATGTAGATTCATTTTGTATCCTGTGATTTTACTGAATTTCTTTATCAGTTCTAGTGTTTTTTTGGTGGAGTCTTTCAGGCTTTCTACATATAGTATTATATCATCTACAAATAATGAGAGTTTTACTCTTTCCATATTGATTTGGATTATTTTTTCTTTTACTTATGTGATTGCCATGGCTACAACTTCCAATACTATGATGAATAAAAGTGATGGAATGTTCTTAATATAGCTCTTAAATCCATCTGTGTCATTGTGTCATCCAAATCCACTGTTAACTTGTTCATCTTTTGTTTAGATGCTGATCAGCCCATTGATATAATTTGGGGGTTGAAGTCCCCTATTATTATTGTATTATCAGTTAATTATATTTGTTTTTAACTTTTATGGATTTGATGTTCCTTTGTTGTCTGCATAAATATTTACAATTATTGTATTCTTGTTGGATTTCCCCCTTTATTATTATATAGTGTCCTACTTTGTATCTTGTTACAGTATTTCTTTTAAAATCTGTTTTGTCTGCTACAAGTATTTCAACTCTGATTCCCTTTTGACATCCATTCACATGGTAGATGTTTCTCCATGCCCTCACTTTCAATCTGAAGGTGTCTTTAGGTCTAAAATGAACAGCATGTAGATGGATATTGGTTTTGTTTGTTTGTTTGTTTTTTAATCCATTCTGTCACCCTGTGACTTTTGATTAGAATGTTTATTCCATTTACATTCAAAGTAATTATTGGTTGTTGATATCAATGATATTATTGTTATTTTATTATTTGTGGTTGTTTCTGAAGGTTTTATTTGATATCTTTTTTTTAAGATTATTTATGTATTTTGAGAGAGAGATAGAGAATGTGGGTATGAGAGGGGCAGAGAGAGGGAGAGAGAGACTCCCAGGCAGGCTCCACACTATCAGCATAGAGCCCTATGTGGGGCTCAATCTCATGACCTGTGGGATCATGACCTGAGCTGAAATTAAGAGTTGGACGCTTAACTGACTGAGCCACCCAGTCGCCACTTCTTGGCCTTATATCTTACGTACTTTACTGGTTTTCTTTAGTGATATATTTAGGTTTATTTGCTTTATTCTTTGCATATTTATTTGGGGTTTATATTTCATGTTTACAATGAGGTTTGTATAATATCTCTTCTGCCTAGGGCAGTTAGTATTAAGTTGATGGCTATTTATATTGTACCCATTCTTTATTCTTCTCGTTACATTTTAAGTATACGTTATCATATTTTACATCCTTTTATTGTGTGATTTCTTTGATTTTTTTCTAGGACAATTCATTTTCACTGCTTTTGCATTACATGTCTTCATACTGTCACTTTGGTCTTACCTATCCACTCAAGTCATGAACTCCTTTAATTTTTGTTTTTCTATTTCTTCTTCTATTCTGAATTATAGCCTTGGTAGATAGTACATTCTTGGGTGCAGATTTTTCCCATTTTGCTCTTTTTTTATTTATTTTATTTTTGAGAGACATAGAGACAGAGCGTGAGCAAGGGAAGGGCAGAGAGAGAGGGAGATACAGAATCTGAAGCAGGCTCCAGGCTCTGAGCCATCAGCACAGAGCCCGACACGGGGCTGGAACTCACAGACCTTGAGATCATGACCTGAGCTGAAGTCGGCCACATTACCGACTGAGCCACCCAGGCACCCCCCATTTTGCTCTTTGAATATATCATGGCACTCTTGTGGCTTGGGAAGTATCCACAAAAACATCCCCTGGTAGCCTTATGGGCATCTCCTTGTGTGTTACTGTCTTCTTTTGTCTTGTTGCTTTTAATTTTTTTTTTCATACCAGATTCTACCAATATAACTACAATATATCTTGGTATTGATCTGATTTTCTTGATTTTGTTGTTGTTGTTGTTGTTGTTGTTGTTTTCTTCATTCTATGTGCCTTCTATATCTGAATATATGTTTCCTTCCCCAGAATAAGGAAATTTTCAGCTATTATTTTTTCAAATAAATTTTCTTCCCCTTTTTCTCTCTCTTTTTCTGCAACTCCTATAATACAAATCTTATTACATTTGATGGAATCACTGAGTTCTCTAAATCTGTTCTCATTTTGTGCACTTCTTTTATCTCTTTTGTTCAGCTTAATAACTTTTACTACTCTGTCTTCTAGGTCATTAATTTGTTCCTCTGATTTTTTCTTTCTTCTGTTCATTCCATTAAGCATGGTTGTCACTTCATTTATTGAAACCTTTATCTCTGCTATGTTATTCCTTATCTCTGTGTTAAGGGTCTCACTTGTGTCTTTCACTCTTTTCTCAAGTCTAGTGAGTATCCTTATGATCATTACTGTAAATATTTCATTAGGCATACTACTTATATCTGTTTTACTTAGATCTCTGGCTGTGGCCTTTTGCTCTTCTTTCATCTGAGAAAATATTTCTCTGCCTTCTTATTTTGTCTAAGTCTGATCTGTTGTTTTTTTTTTTTTTGTTTTGTTTTGTTTTAGAAAAGTCAGCTACATCTCCTGTTTTTGAGAGTAACGGCCCATGAAGAAGAGGTCTTTTCGTGTCTGCTGTGTAGTGTCCCCTGTTGCCCAGGGCCTGGCTGTTCCAAGAGTGTCTCCAATGTGTACAGTTTCTTCCTTGCCACTTAATCCTTCATGGTAGTCATCTGCAGAGGCTCTCTTTACCTATTGTGGGTAGTGTTTAGTCCCTGGCCTGAATATGGTGTATTTTAACCAGGTATGCTCTGGTCTGCTTGTGAAATAAAACTTGTCACTACCACTGCCAAAACCAAGACTTCAGAAAGTTCCAGGAATGGGAGACAAGGTATGAGCAGGGATTTGACCTGGTCTTCTGGGGGAGCAGATCCACAATGCTGGGATTGAAGCAAGCAAGACTGGGAAGGTGATTCCACTGTAGCACGGGGAGAGGGAACATTGGTGTAAGCAAGTTATTTAGGGAGTGTTGGCACTGTGCTGGTTCCCACAGGTGGTCCTGTGTTTATGCTGAGGGGTGAGGGAAGGAAATGGTTCTGGCCACTTCCTTTATTCCCTGAAGGGGTCTCTCCCTGAAGACTGCCTATCTAGTACACACCTGCTGTGTGTCTGAGGTATCCTTCAGATTGCTGTTTCCACGCTGTATGTCCACAGGTTGTTTACCTGCCTTCTCTCTGAGACCAGCATAATGCCCTCTGGGATCTATCCCTGCCAAGCTCTGACCTTTAACAGCCCTGCTGTTGCCAGAAGTTATAAAATCTGGCTCATCTCACTTTTCAAGCCAAGTGCTTTGGAGATTTGTTTCCTTGTGCACTCGTCTGTGTGTTAGTTTGTCTCTTGCCTTTCTCCACAACTGTGGCTCCCTCCCTACCGCAGTGATCAAGGTCTGTTTCTCTCCCAAGCTGCGTCTTTGATGTGGGCTCTTTACTACCTTTCATTGTGGCATTTGTTCGGTCAGTCTTCAGGACAATTTGTGGGCACTTAGGAATATTTGATCATGCCTAGTTTTATTGATGGGCAGAGGCAAGCCTAGTGTCCCCTTACTCCACTGCCATCTTCCCACTCACTCCCTGGTATTGTTTTCTTAATTTCTTCTTCCTCTTGTGTGTTTTAGTGTACCAAAATGCAGCAACAGACTTTAAAATGTTGATTTTGTGTCCTGAACTTTACTGAATACCTTTATTAGTCATATAATGTGTGTGTGTGTGTGTGTGTGTGTGTGCGCGTGTGTGTGTAACCTTCGAGGTTTTTAAAATATAGGATAATATGATTTTCAAAAATAGATTAGTTTAATTTTTCCCTGATTTATATACTTTTCATTTTTAATTTGAAGGAGTGTCAAGGACTTCTTTTTCTTCACCTGGCTGACATCACTCCTCCAGCAGAACATTAAATTTCTATGCAAATTTTAATAGGTAAATGAATAAGTGTATTCATATAGTTGGTTTTCCACATATGAGATTTGATAATTTGGGTTTTGAAAGGAAATATTTCATTTTATCTATAACATTTGTGGACATTGAGTTGTTCGAAGCATTTCTTTATTGTCCTTTCAATTGTTATTAGTGGTAAAGTTTCCTCTTTCATATCTGATACTATTTGTGTCTTCTTTCCTTTTATCTTGATTGGCCTGGCTGGAGTTAGATCCTTTCACAAACCCTGCTTTTAGACTTGATTATTTTCTTTTATTTTTTTCTGTTGCTGTTTTTAATTTAATTGAATACTGATATTTTAATTATTTTTTCTTATTTGATTTTATTAAATTGTTTTTCTTTTTCAAGCTTCCTAACAGGAAATTTAGAGTATTAGTTTCCACATGTAAACATGGTGAGGTGGATGAAGCAGTTATTGTCTAAAACTTTTATTTCTAGGCTCCTATATTCTAGCTCTTTGACTACAATGAGGTGGATTGTTCCCCCCATGCTAACTAGCATTTACAGTTGTTAACTTCATTAGATCTAAGTCTAGGATATAAGAGGCTAAAGGAAAACTAAACCTTGGATCTTTTCTTGGGTCACAGGTCTTTCCTTGGCTCCCAGGTCTGTGGTTGTCTATCTTCTTTGTCTTGTTTTTCAGAAGTTTTCATATGTCTGTTTTCTATATAATATCTTGGGTTTATTGACGTAAATTATGGGAAGGATAGAGGAAAGTACATTTACTCCATCTCCCAGAAGTAGAGACTGAAAATTTATTTTTATTAAAATTTTATATTAGTAACAAATGTTTGAGATACAATGGAATTAGATTTACTATAGACTTCCATACAATAAGAGGTGAAATAAAATCAGAAAATGATCATTTATTATTGCAACTAACCATAGGACAAAATACTGTACCAACCTTTAATAAATTTACTCTAAGGAAGTTTTGAACTATTAAACCTCTGAAAGGCCACATAATAGGAACCACTGTTTATGTTAACATGTTAAAATTATTAAAATTGAACTATATGTGCTTATGTGTGTGACAAAAGAAAGAACAAACTAAAGAGAGAAGAAATAAAGAAAACCATAATAATGTATGGTACAAATGATTATATTAAAAATGTTTCTTACTGATTTTTAGTTTTATAAGATTTTTTTCACATTTAGTATTATTCTACCACAAAAGTTACTTATTTTAATTGCCCCAAGTTACAAATGAATTACTTCATTTGGTCCTTAACTAAAGAAATAAAAATTGATTCTGGAATGGAAAAAATGGTTTTAATTAGACTTCTTAAGAACAAGAATGCCAGTCTCTCTTGTGGTGCACTCTCAAACAAAATTTATAACATTAATGTTGATTATAAATTATTTGTTCTTGTTTTTTCCATTTTGGAATCTAGTCAGTGCTTAATCTGAGTCATGATTTTAATAGTGCTGTATAGTTCCCTTTCTTGTCTTACATTAATGCACTTTATACTTATGGAATAATGAATTATCTGCTATACATTCATCTGGGAACTAGAAAGTTCTAAATTTGTTTTAAAAGACCCTAAGAATCTCTTCAAAAGCATTTATTTTATTTTCACATTTGCAAAGAAACTTTATCTTATAGTTTACTCGGTATTTATATTATTCATACACACATACATATACACATAAATATGTGCATAAACACACATGAAGTCATGCACCAGGAAGTAGCATAACAGATAATCAAAGGAAAAACTAAAATAGTAAAAATAACATTGTTATAGTATCACTTATCCTAGAGCCAAACAATCTGTAATATCTCAGGCCTCCTTAAGAAGGTGTCACTATATAAGAGTATAGTAATATTATTAATGGTAATGGTATAAGAATAAGTCACAAAGAAATATTTAAACAATTTAAGCATATTTTAAAATAAATGAAAGTAATGCAAATCAGTTAATTCTATGTGGATTAGTTTTTTCACTTTATCTTATTCAAGAAAAGATTCTAAGTAACTAACAATAGCATATAAAATTCAAGACACCATTAGTTAAACTAAGGAAAAATTGTTTTGAAAAACATAGCTGGGAATAAACCGAATCTAGGGATTAAAGTTAAGTGTCAGGGGTAATGACCTCCAGTATGTGTGTGTGTGTGTGTGTGTGTGTGTGTGTGTGAATATATATATATATTTACTTATATATTTATTATAGTAAATAAAATATATTAATATATATATTAATAATATATATTATAAATATATAGATATTTACTTATCTATTTATTTTCATTTATTTTTGTATTTACTTTGATTCTTATTTGTTTATTTTGTATTACAAGTTTGTTTTTAAGTTTGGTACTTTTTTCTTTTAATGTTTATTTTTGAGACAGAGAGAGACAAAGCATTAGTGGGAGAGAGGCAGAGAGAGAGGGAGACACAGAATCTGAAGCAGGCTCCAGGCTCTGAGCTGTCAGCACAGAGCCCGATGTGGGGCTCGACTCACGGACCGCGAGATCATGACCTGAGCCAAAGTCAGATGCTCAACCGACTGAGCCACCCAGGCGCCCCTTAAGTTTGGTACTTTAATAGGATCAATATTAAGGTCAATTGAAGTTATTTGGTAAATGACTTATTTTTTTTATTTATGTTTTTAATGTTTAATTTTGAGAGAGCAAGATACAGAAACTTGCACACGCACATGATTGGGGAAGAGGCAAAAAGAGACGGAGGCAGAGAATCCCAAGCAGGCTCTGCCCTGTCAGCACAGAGCCTGATGCAGACTGGAACTCATGAACTGTGAGTTTTCAGTCTGAGTTGAAATCAAAGGTCGGACCTTAACTGACTGAACCACCCAGGCACAATAAATATTTTAAAACAGGAAATTGTTATTTCCTTAATTATAATAGATGAAATATTTATTGCCTCACTTAGATTTGAAGCTTTGATAGTGCATGAAAAACACTTAAACATTTATATCTTTATTGCTTAACAATGCAATATGTGCACATGTTGGAATTCCATTTATAATCATTAATATAGAAATACTATCAAAAAGATAGTCTTCTTAATCTAACTTTGAAATAAAGATTTTTTTCTCTCTCCTACAAATATACCCCAGTTACTATGATGGAGAAAAATCTTATACACAAATAAATAGCACAACTTATTTTAACTGAATCTAAATTGACCCTATTACATAAAATCACCTAATCTCTCTTATCTACTTTCAAATGCTTACATTTATGTTTAAGTTACTAGTGAATATTTCTCCAGGTTCCTTTTATAAACTATGGTATACTTATATATACAATAAAAATAATATCTACCTTTATAATTTATAATCTATGCTGATCTTTGAAAAATCTGGCACCATACTTAAGGTTGACTGAATTAGGAAGAATAATTGTTGAGGGGAGCCTAGTCAATGATGTTTCTTGTTTGTTTTCTAAAAGATATGCTAAATAGCTAGAAAATATAGAACACTCCCCAGACTTTAGAGATCCCTTAATTCATATCTCTAGTGTACAACAAATCTTTTCTTTGAACACATCTGTTTCTTTTATCAAACAAGGCTTCACGTAATGGATAACACTGATATAAAACAGTGACCATCTTGTGACAGATGTTACTAGGTGCAGGAGTCATCTCAGTGATGAAGAGAAGAGAGACCCCAGACAGCACGAGTGCCCAGGACAGGCAGACTTTAAAGAAATAATTTTCATTTAACTTCGAGAACGATGTGAGTCTTTATTAAAGTACAATATCCCCCATTGATATAAGCTTGAGAAAGGGTGAATAGGTGTTAAGAAATCTTTCTTAAGCACATCAGCATGAGCTCTGCATCAAGAGCTACGGTCCTTCTTTTACAGGTGTATGAACAGGGTTTTCTTTTCCCTTATAAAAGACTGCTTTTCTTAGCTTGTGTGCATGTGGGTGTTATGATAAGGGGAGAAGGAAGAAAAAAAACTTGAATAAGGATAAATTTAGCCTAATTTAGTGACACAATGTCACTTCATCTTTGATTTCTTTCCCTGCTTTGGTCTTAAGCTGCATTTATAGTAGCTATAGTTAAACCTCTAAACTTTTAAAAGTTCAATTTAAAAAAAAGAGAGAGAGAGAGAGTTGGTGCTGACCTTCAGTGACTGGGGTAATGGATTCTCAGGTGTAAAATATCACAGTCTCTTGAACAGAGTTCAGTTCCTGGCAGTTTGGTCAGATCAGTATTACCAGGAAAAAAAGAAAGAGAGAGAGACAGAGAGAGACAGAGACAGAGACAGAGAGAAAAGAGAGAGAGAGAGATGAGAGAGGCCTTTCTAATGATAAATTTAGTTCAGGGCACCTCCCAGTGCAAGCTCAAATGTGACAGAAAGGGGCACCGCGCCTCTTCCTATTGACTCCCTTGCTTCTCTGGAATCATGCAGTTTCTAAAGCAGGAGGAAACTTGTCAAGATGATCCATCGTCCATACTTGGCTCACTTCTAAGGTACTATTAGAAACAAGAAAATTACTCCCAGCCCAGAGACAGAAAGTAACCAACATACAAGAATGTGATTCAAAGCCCACATTATATTGAAAGGAACCTAAGGTTTTGGATAAATAGTTTTAGAAAATAATAGTCATTTCTGTGCTGCCAATTTGGGGAAATTTTAGTCATTTTTAGCAGACATACAAAATAATACATGGAATACATGTCTTGTCATCAAAAAAAGAGGGAAAACTGAGACTCGTGGCTATAAACACTTTCCTGTAAGAAATATCATTCAGCTATATTAACTGTGTAGTACAGAAAAATCTGTTTGCTGCAGAGTGGAAAAGTCAGGAAATATTGTCACAGTTGCTTGCTTTGTAAGGGTCATTTTAATTGGACAGGCTATTTTGAAGACATTATCTAAGTTAAATACAGGTGCAACTTATAAATTTGAGTGAAATACCTTTTAAGATTGTAGCTTTGGCATTGGTTGTTTAAAGCAATTGCCTGAAGGATTAAAAACCTAAGGTAATTGAATAGTATGAGTGTTCCTAAAATATGAAAAAAAATAATTGGGTCTTTCAGTAAATCAAGGTGAAGAAATTATCTGTAAATGACAAAATGTTTAATAATGTCAGAACGTCCCAGAAAAGGGATTGCCTCAAAGCAGGATCACAGAGGGCAGTCAAATCTATAGAAACTTGCATTCTGAACACAAAGGTCTACATTGATGAACACCAGCAGTGGGATCAAAAGGTCCAGGTGAAAATCCCCAAAGGGCAGAACCAAATCGCCACCTGAACTAGGAGTGGATAAAATTGTATTTTGCATGTTTTGTGCTAAAACCCTTTAAATCTGCCAGAGTCTGGCAGTCAGGGATGGAGGAAGCCCTTAAATATATATACTTTGGATTATAATTTTTTTCTCTCTTGATACTTTCCTACTCTGGGTTTAGGTTAGAGAAGTATGGTCTTGGAAGTTCTTGTAGAGAAGAGCAGTGTCTCAACCATTCCTATTGGAATAAACTATAACAATCAATGTCATACGCAATTGAAATGGCATTTGGGAAAGTGACTTTTTTTTTCTTTTTTGGCTCTACTGTTATGAAACCCTTATATGTTAAAAGGATACGAAAAGGGAATAGCATATATAAGTCACTAATATTTTCTTGAGATCCTGAAAAATAAATTCATTTGCAAACACCAGTTTGTAAGTTAAATGCAATAAAATCTGTTAAATCAAATATTTGTAAAGATGAATAAATTAAAATGTTTCAAATATCAATGCAATGGGGAAACTTATAGAATACATGCTCACAGTATCCTTTTGATAGGTATGTGGCAATCTAGTTTGAGTATACTTAACCAAAGAGACAGTAAGCAGGGTGACATCAGCATTATGGTAAAATAAAACCTGTGTTCCATATACCTCACCCACACACCCTACTCATTACCCTGTGGTCAGATCTCTGTGCAGACTATCAGTGGTGACACAGAGAGCTTTGGCAGATGGCGAGTGAGACTGGGAAAAAAGTTGGAATAATCTAGTTTATTGTAAGATCTAGTGAAGGCTGATAAGCTTAAATTTCTTCCACAAGAGGAAGCAAGAAGTGTGGAATAAGTTCATCTGTATAGGGTTTGAAAAAGTCTTAGAATCTCCATCAGGGTTGACAGAAGTTATTTCTTTCCAAAAAACAGTAAAGACTGGAGGAGGTGACTATTTCACATCCAATACAGCAACACAAAACTACAAGGAATGTGATGTTACCAAAGTATCACAATAATCTTTTGGCATTGGAAACCAATAACCACAAAGATCTCTGATTTAACAGATGAAGAAATTAAAATAGTTGTTTAAAGGAAATTCAACAAGCTAAAAACAAATAAATGGACAAAAACCAAACCACGGAGAGATAATTCAATGAAATTAGGAAGTAAACAAAATTCGAAGTTTACGAAGAGATATATCATAAAAATGAACCAAACAAATACTGGAGTGGAAGAATACAATGAATGAAATGAAAAATTCAGTAGAGTCATCAATAGCAGACTTGATTAAGCAGAAAAAAGTATCTGAAAGATTGAAGATAGGAACTTTGAAATAACCCAGAGTATAAAAAAAAAGTAAAAGGATGAGAAAGAGTAAAGAAAGGTTTCAGGAGCTATGGGATATCATCAAAAGGACCACTTTACAAATCTTTGGAGATCCACAAGGATGGGGGGGAGGGGCAAAGGGGGCACAAAGCATATTTAGATAAATAATGGCTAAGAATCTCCCAGATCTGGAGAGAGATTTGGATATTCAAGTTCGTGAAGCTCTATAGGCCATCGAGCAAACTCAAATTGAAATTCTTGAAGGCATATTATAATAAAACTAAAACAAAACCAAACAAAACAAAACCCACAAAATAAATCCAAAAAAATAAAAAAAGAAAAAAAGAAAACTAGAATCTCAAAGGTAGCAAGAGGATAAAAAGCTACTTATAAGGGAACCCCCACAAAGCTATTAGCAGAGTTTTTCAACAGAAAACTTACAAGTCAGGAGTGAGTGAGATGACATGTTTAAAGTGTTGGAAGAAAAAACTGCCAACCAAGAATACTATATACAGGAAAATTATCTTTCATAAATGAAGGATGTAAACACTTTCCCAGACAAATCTAAACTGAGGAATTTCAACACCACTGGACATACATTACAAGAAATACTGAAAGGAGTTCTCTAGGCTGAAATTTCAAAAAATGTTATTTATTACCATGAAAATATATTATGCACTGGTAATGTTATGTATATGCTCAAATTCTGTATAATCTAATCCTGAAATATGATGGTGTGTTAAGTACTTAATCATAGTATAAGGTTTAAGAGACAAGAATATTAAAATAACAATAGTTACACTGATTTTTAATAAATAAAAAGCATAAAATGAGGTAAATTGTGAGTTAAAAAATGTAAAATAGGGGAAGAAAAAAAGGATGGAGATTTTGTACGTGATTGAAGTTTGTTATTACCCTAAAATAGACCTCTGTATCTATTTTATGTAAGCCTCTTGGTATCCACAAAACCAAAACCTACAGTAGGGTCACAAGAGTTTAAGGAAAAAGGATGAAAGCATATCCCTGTGGAAAATCAGCTTACAAAGGAAAGCAGTAAGAGGAAAAAAGTGAGCAAGAGATGTACAAAACGGCCAGAAAGCAGATAATGAGATGGCATTATTAAATGCTTACCTATCAATAATTACTCTACATATAAATGGCTTGAATTATCTAATAAAAACATAGAGACACTGGATGATTAACAAAGAAAACCCAAGGTGCTGTCTCTGAGACACTCACTCTAGCTTTAAGGACACATATAGGATCAAAGTAAAGTGATAAAAAAAGATTTCCTTTGCAATTGGAAACCAAAAGAGAACAAAGTTAGCTATACTTATATTAGACAAAATAGATTTTAAGCCAAACAGATAACAAGACACAAAGAAGGTCACTGTATAATGATAAAGAGGTCAATTCCACAAGAAGAAATAACAATCATAAATATACAGTGGACCCTTGAACAATATGAGGATTAGGGACATTGACTCCCTGCACAGTTGAAAACATGAGTATAACTTTTGACTCCCCCAGATATTAACTACTAATGGTCGACTGTTGACTGGAAGCTTTACTGATAACATAAACAGTCGGTGAACATGTATTTTATATGTTATATGTATTATATACTATATTCTTACAATAAATTAAGCTAGAAAAAATGTTACTAAGAAAATCATAAGAAAGAGAAAAACACATTTGTAGCACTATACTGTATTTATGAAAACCTCTGCCTATAAGGGGACTCACACAGTTCAAACTTGTGTTCTTCTAGAGTCAACTCTATATGCACACAATATCAGAGCACATAAGTTTATTAAAAGCAAACACTAACAGATCTAAAGAGAGAACTAGACAACAATGCAAAGTAGGAGAGAACTGCAATACCCCAATATCAACAATGGTTATTTCATCAGACAGAAAATCAAGAAAGAAACATTGGACTTGAAACGTACTTTAGACCAAATGGATCTAAAAGACATAAACAAAACATTCCATCCAATAGCAGCAGAAGACACATTATTCTTAAATATGGAACATTCTCTAGGATAGATTACATTCTGGGACATAAGACACATTTTAGTCAATATAAGAACTTTGACATTATAGCAAGTATCTTTTCTAATCCAAATGGCATGAAAATAGAAATCAGTAATAGGAGGAATGCTGGAAAATTCAAAAACATATGGAAATTAAATAATACGGTCTTAAAGAACCAATACAACTAAGAAATCAAAAGAGAAACAAACAAACAAACAAAATAAAACAAAACAAAACACTATTGAAACAAATGAAAATGATAAACATTAAAAGAAAAAAAAAACATTAAAAAAAAAGAAAAAGAAAGCACAACATACCAAAATCTACAAAGGCAGTCTAAGCAGGAAGTCTATGGGGACAAATATCTACATTAAAAAAGAAAACGGTCTCAAGTAAACTAATTTTACACTGCAAGAAACTAGGAGGAAAAAAAAGCTAAACTCAAAGTTAGAAGAATGAGGGAAATAACAAATATCAGGAAAGAGATAAATGTAATAGAAACCCTAAAAACCAGTAAAGAAGTTCAACAAAACTAAGAGCTGTTGTTTTAAAGATAAGCAAAATTGGCAAACCTTTAGAGAGATTTCCCAAGAAAAAAGAGAGAAGAATCAAAAAAATAAAATCAGAAATGAAAGAGGAGACATTCCAACTGACCAAAATACAAAGACCCCTCAATACATTAAAATTAGAACGGCCATATTATCCAGCAATTTCACTTCTGCATATATATCAGAAATAAATGAAATCAGGACCTCAAAGTGGTATATTTCTTCCTAGGTTCATTGCAGCATTATTCACAATAACCAAGATATGGAAACAACTTAAAAACCTGTCAACAAATAAATCGATTTTTGATCCACATCTTACAAAATAAATCATGAGGTGTATATGGAGGTGTATGTATGTATTTATGTATGTGTGTATTTGTATAATGGAATATTATTCATCTGTAAGAAAGAATAAATTTCTGCCATTTGTGACAACATGGATGGACCTCGAGGACGTTACACTAAGTGATATAAGTCAGAGAAAGACAAATACTATATGATTCCACTTACAAATGGAATCTAACAAAGTTGAACTTGTAGAGACAGAGTGTAAGTAGTGGTTGCCAGAGGCTGGAGGGTGTAGGGGATTGGGAGATGTCAGGTTAAAAGTACAAACTTCTAGTTATAACACAGATCAGCTCTCGCTCTGAGGATCTAATGCATATCATGGTGATTATAGTTGATAAAACTGGGTTATATACTTGAGGTTGCTAAGGGAGTAGATCTTAAATGTTCTCACTATAAAAGAGAAAAAAGGGATTATGTGACGTGATGGAGGCTTTAGCTAATACTCTGATGGTAATCATTTTCCAAAATAGATAAGTTCCAGATCAACATGTAAACTTATACAATGTTATATGTCAGTTTTATTTCAATAAATCTAGAAAAACGTTAAAAACAAAAAGAAAAAATAAATTTCTTTAAAAAAAATTTAAGTGTTTATTTATATTTGAGAAAGAGAGACACACACACAGTGCGAGCAGGAGGAGGGTCAGAGAGCAGAGACAGACTCCAAAGCAGGCTCCAGGCTCCTCGCTTTCAGCACAGAGTCCAAAACAGGACTCTAACCCACAAGCCTTGAGATCATGATCTGAGCTGAACGAAGTCAGACACCTAACTGACTGAGCCACCCAGGTGCCCCAAGTGTTCCCTATATTATTTGTAGAAAAATAAATTTCTAAAATAAAAAAAAGTACATCTTCCTGTCTTTCCTTTGATCTATCTTTGCTAATTGTAAAACTTAATATATACACACATATATGTGTATATATATATATGCTTATATATATGTACATGTTTCTACATTTAAATAAAAGCATAACGTATCTTTTATCTAATTTCTAAATAAACAAATGCACAATTGACTTTTTTTTCCCCTCACATACAGATTACACTGAAAAGGATCATTTTATAAGCAATACTGAGAAAGTGTTACATTTTAAAACTCCAAGTCAAATTTTAAAATTAATGGAAAAACTGTATTTTCAAAGCAATAAAAAACAGCCTATTGCTATCCTCTCTGGGATAAGAATGTTAACATAGATCTATAATTTCTCTTTCTCACATGAAATTCAAACAAGATTGTGGAATTTCTGGCTGAAAATTAGTCAAGAGAACTTGACTTATTTATTTTTTTCAACATGGGAGATTCACAAGAAAGTGAAAAATGATACTTTCATACTTTATCTTTGGGCAGGTAGGACCACATATTCAGGATAAGAAATGTAAAATATCAGGCTTCAATCAATGCTCAATGATATTTCTTACTATTTTCCTTAGCTACTCCTGGTTCATATGTTTGGCTGTATTGAAAGGAATAAAAATATTGTTTTTAAGATTTCTTCAGAGCGACCCAAAGATAAATTCATGACATATACCTTTGAAGTTATCATTGATTTTTTTAAGAGTGCTGAAATTTCTACTTAACTTTTTCATTTGTTAATTTATAGCAAATGAGATAAGTATAATTGTAAAAGGAAGTTAGAGAGTGTTTCAGTAACCTATATGCAAACTTGAAATGTAATTTTAGTTATTTGAATGAAATATGGTTAGCTTATAGTAAATAACATATTAGAAAACAAATTAAATTGAATTCTGTTGGATAACTGTAAAATGGTTTATTTCATTTACCAGAGTAAACATATTGTCTACCTTATATCGGCACTATGGTAGCCATTTACTACAGAGTCATAAAAAAATATTTCCTGACCTCATAGAATATATATTTTAATAAAGCATCTAAGTATTATGCAAATAAATATATAGGTTAAAATGTGCCCATTTGGTAAAGAAACAGGGTGCTTTAAGAAAACATAATAAATTTTGAAATTAGAAATTTGAGAAGTTGCAGTAACATAATGTTTAAAAGGTGAAGAGAAAGATATTTGTGCATCTTAGGTCAAAGAGGCTTTTTCCTGTTTTCTCCTCTAGGATTTTGACGGTTTCCTGTCTCACATTCAGATCTTTTATCCATTTAGAATTTATTTTTGTGAGTGGTGTAAGAAAGTGGTCTAGTTTCATTCTTTTGCATGTTGCTGTCCAATTCTCCCAGCACCATTTGTTAAAAAGGCTGTCTTTTTTCCACTGGATACATTTTCCCGCTTTGTCAAAGATTAGTTGGCCATATACTTGCGGGTCCATTTCTGAGTTTTCTATTCTATTCCATTGGTCTATGCGTCTGTTTTTGTGCCAATACCATACAGTCTTGATGACCACCGCTTTGTAGTAGAGGTTAAAGTCTGGGATTGTGATGCCTCCCGCCTTGGTTTTATTCTTCAGTATTATTTTGGCTATTCGAGGTCTTTTGTGGTTCCATACAAATTTTAGGATTGTTTGCTCTAGCTTTGAGAAGAATGCTGGTGCAATTTTGATTGGGATTGCATTGAATGTGTAGATTGCTTTGGGTACTATTGCCATTTTGACGATATTTATTCTTCCAATCCATGAGCATGGGATGTTTTTCCATTTCCTTGTGTCTTCCTCAATTTCCTTCATAAGTTTTTTATAGTTTTCAGTGTAGAGGTCTTTCACATCTTCGGTTAGGTTTATTCCTAAGTATTTAGATGCTGGCGAGGATGTGGAGAAGTAGGCACTCTCCTACACTGTTGGTGGGAATGCAAACTGGTGCAGCCACTCTGGAAAACGGTGTGGAGATTCCTCAAAAAAATGAAAATAGAGCTACCCTATGACCCAGCAATAGCCCTGCTAGGAATCTATCCAAGAGACACAGGAATGCTGATGCATAGGAGCACGTGTACCCCAATGTTCATAGCAGCACTTTCGACAATAGCCAAATCATGGAAAGAGACCAAGTGCCCATCAACTGATGAATGGATAAAGAAGTTATGGTACTTATATACAATGGACTACTACGTGGCAATGAGAAAAAATGAAATCTGGCCATGTGTAGCAACATGGATGGAACTGGAGGGTATTATGTTAAGTGAAATAAGTCAGTCAGAAAAAGACAGATACCATATGTTTCCACGAATAGGTGGACTTTGTGAAACTAAGCAAAAACCAGGGGGAGGGGAAGAGGGGAAAGAAAAAAAAGACACAGAGTGGGAGGGAGATAAAACATAAGAGACTCTCAAAGACTAAGAAAAAACTGAGGGTAAGGGGGATGAGGGAGGGGGGAGAGGGGGTGATGGGCATTAAAAAGGGCACATGTTGGGATGAACACTGGGTGTTATATGTAAACCAATTTGAAAATAAACTATTATAACAAAAAAAAAAAAAAAGAAACTACTAAAAAAAAAAAAAGGTGAAGAGAAGGAAAGCTAAGTGAGTAGAGAGGCATTTACAATAGCATGATAGAAACTTGAATCATCAGAATATCTTCTTGATTAACCCCTAGGTATCAAATTATGAGAAATAAAGAATCTGAGAACAAACTCAAATTCACAGAATTAAGATTACATTTCAATAAAATTTTTATGTTAACTGCATAGGTAAAGAACACCAACAATATATCTTATGATAATATAATTGAATTTTCTTTGCGTTTTAGGTAAAATTCCTTGTCTGTATATTATCTAAGTTCCTTAATGAATAAACCTCGGTCTTAAGTATCAAGACCTATCAAGTTTCCTTGTTCAATAAATACTCATATGACTGAGTAAAATTGAGTTGAATTCCTCCAGTTCTTGCCAGTTTCAGGGTTTTTTTTTTTTTGTTGTTGCTGTTCATTTTTATTGTCCTGTTATAATAGTATCCAAATATCTTCATCAAGACTGGATAAATCAATTTATCTGATCTAAGTTGTAGAATTTCAGTTGGAACAAATCTAAAATAATACAAGACTATTTTTTCTGAGATTATTATGGACAATAAATAATCAACTTTTTAAAGAGACAATGACTTATTCATGTGCACACCACTTTTGATGTGGTATCTACTGTATTTTATGCTTCTGAACTTATGCCCTGTTCCAGATGAGCCCGCTCGACTTTTAATGATGCTTTCTACTAATAGCTGCCCTTCAAAACAGTCATAAACCTTAATTATTCTGTTAATCACTAGGGATCTAACCCAGATATGAAAAGAAAAAAAAAAAAAAAAGAAACCAACGTATGGAGGATAAACCATCTCAGAGGACAAGAGTATGTTTTTCATTTGGCACTTAGAAATCTGTTTTTGTAGCATAGATTAAACATTAGTCCACGCAACAATGCAACGATCGAAGTAAAACAAGAACTCAGAAGCGTAGCTTTAGTTTAAATATTTATTATTTATTTTCACTTTTTACTATAAAGCTTGAAAAAGTTATGTATTTTTCATTTTTTTTAACGTTTATAAATTATTTTTGACAGACAGAGAGACAGTGCATGAGCAGGGGAAGGGCAGAGAGAGAGAGGAAGACACAGAATCCGAAGCAGGCTCCAGGCTCTGAGCAAACAGCACGGAGCCTGGCGCGGGGCTCAAACTCACAGACGGTAAGATCATGACCTGAGCCGAAGTTGGCCGCTTACCGACTGGGTCACCCAGGTGCCCCAGCTTATGTATTTTTCTTATACTCTGGACAAATATCCACCTTGAGTATCCTCAGGTTTCAGTAAGATAAACAGAAATCCTGACTGATGATTGGACACTCAGAAAAAGTGTGTTGTTTCAAAAACATCAATGATAATATTTCTTCGCTGTAGGTAGATTTGTTAATCATGTAAACATTTTTTAGATTTTAAATAAAGTATAGTCTTAATACATACATTTTGTGATGTGTTAGTTTTTTGGAGTTTCAGAGCAGAAATATTATTAACTCAAAATGTGCCTAGAAATTCTCTTGTATTAAATTATTCATTAATTTAATTGTTGAATGCCTACTGCATGCTATGCATCATTCTGAATATGAATATTAATTTGGTCCATGGCTTAATGGTGCTTATTCTCCCACACAGAGATAGAAATACAAATATATAATGCTTCTAAATGAGATGAGTATTAGAGAAAGGTTTCCTATAGGTACAGTGATGATGCCTACATGCCGAGGAGTAAAATTAAGTCAGTGTGGAAAGAGAAACCTTTATTGATTTGAAAGTTATGAAAAAAAAATTAAGATTAAAAAAAAAGAAGAAAAACGGAGCCAGAGAAAATTTGAGAAAAGGAATTGTTTCTCCTGTTGCAAATACATGAATGAGTGATAATAAATGTTAAGTCTTTGTACTGTTGCTTCATTATTGTTATAGATAGCAAACTGAACTAGAAAGGAAAAATAAATAATGGGTACCTGCCTTACAAGAAATACTAAAGAAAATCTTTCAAGCTGAGATAAAATAACACTACACAATAACTAGAATACACATGAAGATATATGGGGAACAAGTGAGCCAACACACTACACAGATATATTACCAAAATGTTTATACATTTATACTTATTTCATCTACAGTTTTAAAAGGATAACTGAATATAAAACTAGTGTTGATGTCCTGATAGTTTATAAAGACATATGTAATTCATAAGACAATTACATTTGAAGGAAGAGGGGCATAACAGCATACTGAACAAAGATTTTTGCTAACTGTAACTAAATATACACAACTCAAACCAAATTATTTCAATGTAAGTTGCTAATTGTAATATTCATGGCAAAAACTAAGAAAAATAACTCAAAAATATAGTAATATAAATAAGGAAGCTAAAATTGTACGCTAGAATATAACCACATAATAAAATACAGGGTTAAAGTATAAAAGTATGAATTAGTAAAATGATATATAGAAACCTTTACTTACTAGTAATTACATTATATATAAATGATTTATATATGCCACTTAAATAGTAAAAATTTACATAATGAACTTAAGAGAACGATGTCCTAACTGTAGATGTTTACTAGATGATTATTTCAGATTTTTTGGACCAAATAAGAAAAAGAAAATTGTGCTAAATATTACTAAGAAAAGAGCAACCAAAAGAGAACAGAAATGACTATAAAAATATTGGAAAATATACCTCAGATCAAAATTTGTCAACAGAAACAGATTTTTTTATATTAGAAATTTTTAATGTTTACTTTCGAGAGAGAGACAGAGACAGAGCGTGAGCAGGGCAGGGGCAGAGAGAGAGGGAGTCACAGAATCTGAAGCAGGCTTCAGGCTCCCAACTGTCAGCACAGTGCCCGACACAGGACTCAAACTCATGGACCATGAGATCATGACCTAAGCCAACGTTGGATGCTTAACTGACTGAGCCACCCAGGTCACCCAACAGAAACTGTTTTAACAACTATGTATGAAGCAAAATCTGACAGAGTTCAAGAGAGAAATAGACATGTCAGCAATAATACCTGGATATTTAAACACTTCATTTTAAATAATAGATTATAATTAGAGTTCAACAAGTAAATATTTTAACACTTGAACAACACTATCTAATCACTAGCCCTAACAGATATACATATATTTAACTCTCTATCCAAAATCAGAATATACATTCTTCTAAAACATGCATGCAGTATTTTCCATGATTGACTATATATTAGGCTAAACAAAATCAAACTACCTACGTTTTAAATTATTTAAAAAATACATATTCTATGACAGCAGTAGAAATAAATAGAAAACAACAATAAAGTTGGACATATTTTAAATATGTCCAATTTAAACAACAATCTCTTAAAATCGCATACAAGTCAGAACGTAAATCAAAAGCAAAATTAGAAAATACTTTGAGGAACGACATCAGCAAGATGACAGAATAAGAGGAACTTCACTCATATCTCCTCCCAGCAACAATGATTTGGCAACTTCCTTCAGTAGGTGGATGGACAAATAGGCTGTGGTACATCCAGATAGAATATTCAGCGCTAAAAAGAAATGAACTATGATACCATGAAGACACACACACACACACACATGCACGCACACACAGAGAGACAGACACAGCTTAAAAGGATATTACAAAGTGTTAGAAGCTAATTGAAAGGCTATTTCCTATATGATTCAAACCATATTATTTTGAAGGCATGACTAGGGTTCGGTAAACAGACCAGTGGTTGTTAGGTGCTGGAGGGAAGGAGGGCAGTGAAATGAATAGACAGACCGGACATTACTTTTAGAGTGATGAAATACACAACAATGGTGGATATATGTTATTATACATATATGTCAAAGAATGTGCAACACCAAGATATTACCCTAATGCAAACTGTGGACCTGGTGTAGTAATAACTTGTCAGTATAGTTTCATCAGTTGTAAAAAACATACTTCTAAGATATTAGAAGAGCAGCAAGACAAGAAAGTACTGTAAGAGAGAGAAGAAAAAAAGGAGAATAACACAACCACCACTACCAAAAGAGTTATCGAGTCAAAGACATCAGTCTTTTTTTGAAAACAAGGTACAAATCAAGGCCCCACACTAATATTTAGCCAACTCATAACTGCTATCAATATGTGTAACCTATCCCCAGGAGGCAACTCCAAGGCCACTTCTGGCCAGGTTACTCTCATTCAGATGTAATCCATCAAAGCATCACACTCCAGGTCCTTCCTTTTTATTTAATTCCATAAAACAGAAGAGCATTACATCCCTTGAGGCCCATGAGAGCAGCTCAAGAAATCCAAGCCTGAAAGGTCATTATTAGAAAGAGGTAAGATTGGGCGCCATTTGATTGGCAGGAGTCTTTGCAGTGTCTGCCTTTTCACACAGGGAGAGGGAAGAAATAAGGCAGAAGGAGTCAAATATTCAGGAATAGACATATTATAAACCCTTATTTTTGCTAAACATTTTTTTCATTTATCTTGTTATATTCCATAAAATCCTTTTTTTAAAAAGCTAGTACTATTCTAACCTTGCATGTGGCAATATTACCTATTAGTTTATATATTTGCTGGGTATAATCAATCAACAGTAAGCAAAACGAATAGGGATTATCAAACTTTTCAGACTACAATTGTGTCAGCCCAAATGTAGTAAGGTAGTTGTTACCTTAAAGCTTAAGAAAAAAACTGAAGAGGCGCACCTGGGTGGCTCAGTTTATCCAGCTTCAGCTCAGGTCATGATCTCGCAGTTCATGATCTCACAGTTCATGGGTTCAAGCATTGGGCTCTGTGGTCACAGCTCAGAGCCTGAAGCCTGCTTCGGACTCTGTCTCCCTCTGTCTCTGCCCCTCCCCTGCTTGTGCTCTGTCTCTCTCTGTCTCAAAAATAAATTAAAACATTAAAAAAGAAGAAAAAAAAAAGAAGAAAACTGAAAAGCCATCAGTGTTCTCTGGATCTCATCTGTTGGATCCTATTTACATACATTTAATCTATGTTTCTCCACCTTTTTAAACTTACTTTTTCTACTTAATCCACATTGCAGAATACTGAAGCTCCAACCTCCACAGCTATAGACATTTATAAAGATTAAAGGGGCAAAATCCAATTTCAATTTGAAACTTCACAGTAGTACAAATACGCTTGCTTCAGTTTTGGTACTGACAAAATCCAGGTGCTATATCTGTAGTTTTAATTATATTGTGAATGCCTTTCTCTACTACCCCCAACTCTCCCACTATACATACGTACACACATATACACACACATACATACACATAAGCCTCCTTTACTCAATAAAAAAAATCAGCTTGTACAGGCATCCATAGAGGTTTAATCAGTTGTGACCAGAGATTTCACTTAGAAAGTGCAAATCACAGTCGCTGAGGGCCACATGTGTGGTTAAACCTGGAGCATTTTGGAAAGAAAAGGAGGAAAGAGGGATTGGTAAGAAAGGCAGAGGCTCAAAAACAGTCAGACTGATTATTTGAATTCCAGGTCCATTAATTGTGAGCAAATGACCTATGGAGGGTGTTTAATTCTAACAATTTTCTTATTTAATTTCAGATTTGTTTTTAGGAAGGAAGAATGGGTGGTGCATCTAAAATCACTTATAGAGGCACTGGGTGCCTCAGTTAGTTAAGCACATGAGTCTTGGTTTTGGCTCAGCTCATGGTCTCAGGGTTCATAAGATTGAGACCCAAGTCCTGTGTTAGACTCTGATGACAGTGCAGAGCTTGTTGGGATTCTTTCTCTCCTTCTCTTTCTTCCACCTCCCTTCTTTCAAAATAAATAATAAAATAAAATAAATCCACTTATAAAAATTCCTTCAGGTATAAAGCATTGGTAAATATTAGTCACCCATTTAAATCAGAAAAAATAGGCATTCTTGGTAAAAGTACAAGACCTGAAAAAATAAGTAATGAAAGCAATCCAGTGAGAATGCAGGTTTGAAAACAAAGAAAATAAAACTCTATTTGATTAAGGGAGCAAAGAAATAGAAAGTGGTCAAAAATACAGGGATGGGAGACTATAAAGATTCTGGAGAATGTCATAGATAAAGAAGCCCTCTCATGCCACCTTTAGCCTCAAATATCACTTTGGATATAAAAAACATGAACAAGCCTGAGTAAAAATGCTGTTCGAATGTAATCTATATAAAGAGTCTATATATTTGCAGAGAATTATTGGTTGCAAAAGTAAAGTGTCAGCTTCAGCCTTTTGGAAGAAGAGACCGATTTGTTTATTTTTTATTGGTATTGTGGCTACTAGATCATCATGTTGTTTGTCTTATCTGCAATGTCCTTTCTGGCCTTGCATTTCAGGCAAATGTAAATCAAAAGCCTTTAGAGTTATGGATTCTGATGATTCACAAGGTAATCTTGCAAACACAGCAGGGAAATATACGATTTGCAAATTGCTTAACTGACATCTCTGCTATTATCCTAAAATATTGTTGCAGTAGAACTCATTTTATAATATTTCAGCTTGATTATATTTTAAAACTTTACCTTTCCCCAGATAAATATATTGCCTCCCATTTGCATACTTTTATTCTGTTAAATTGTATGTGTATTGAAGAGCAGGATGCTTTATTTCTGGATGACCAAAAGTTTTCCTTTTCATATGAGTTATTCTTAAGTTTGTTAAACTTTTCCTATTGAATCTTTTAAAATTTCTTTGCAATAGACTTTCTTACAATTATAAATTATGATTAATTTTGCCTATAAATTAACATTACAACATTGTTAAAGATTTTCAATTTTGTATTATGCTTATTTCATGAAAAAAAAATGCCTATTGAATGTGGAATTCTTTGACACTTTCAAATGATGATAATATCTTTCTAACTCTTACATTTTTCATCAATCTAATATACTTTTCTACAATAAGCATTAAAATGTACTTACCAATATTACACAAGGCTCTTTTCACTCAAGTACCTCATGCCGGAAAAATCTAACTGAAGGGCTACATTCTCACAGACATTTATTAATTAAACTTAGAATTCATAGTGACTTTGCAATTGTGGCTTCAATGGGGACATATACCTGCTTTAATACACATTTAAAGAATGGAATTGAAATTATTTTCCTATATTAGAAAATATTCTAGTCATCTATTTCTTGTCAAGTAAGTATTACAAGGTTTAATTGGATCGAAGCTATTCAGAGCAGAGTAGTAGACTAGAAGATGGTTCAGTGGCAAATCATTTAATCTCTTAGAGATAAGAAAAAAGGGATTGATGGAAATTATGTCTAAGAACGCTGCTAGTTTTAACCATTAATGGAGTCTATTTTTAACCTCGATTATAGAATAAGCAAGATTTACTTTTTCATATGTGTGTGTATAATTAAAGTAAGTATTTTGAATCTTTAGTTATATATTTATGTCTTACAGAATCAAAATTAAATAAGAGAATATAAGAATGTAAGTGGTAAGGAATGTTTCCTTGATGTAGAGAAGTATTTTCCATTGAGGAAAAAAATTGGTTTAAAAGACAAAATTCCCCTTTTCTGCAGACATTTCCCCAGTTTACTCTGGATTATGTCATTGTAACAAAAGAAAACCACTTGATTCACTCATCAATAGAATTGACATCAATGTGAATAAGCATTCTAAAAAGCAGGGAGTCAAAGGACTTGAAGCATATATTTAGAATAACCCTGAGCTATATGTCTTAGCATCAATCTAATACTTTTACAGAATACATAAGAAGATATACTGTGTTAGAAAACATCTATCAATGGTGACACAAAAGCATTTTCTTGATCACCTGTTGTACAAAGTCATTTACTAACATGAAGCAAAACAAGGATATTTCTTTGCAAGAAGGGGACGGGAAGAAAAAGAAAGAGAAGAGACGGGGAGAAAGAGGAGAAAGAGAAAGAGAGAGGATTTTATATCTGCTAAGTGTATTCCCTCTATCTAGTCTTTCAACAATCATGTTGATCACATATTGAAAGAAAAATATGTTTACTTTTATCCATACTTGTGGAGAGAATTATCTAGAAAAGATATCTGCATAGAAAAGATTATATCAAAGTTTTATATTTTAACAATTTAACTCTATATTTATAGTGCTTTAAATTTTAAGAAGTATTCCCCCCTCTGCTTGGGTTTATGTTATTCATTAATAAATAACTTTTATCTAATATACAGATAACTTTCTCCATTTTCTTTTTCTTAAAGTTTCCAGTCTTTATCAATACAGCATATCAAAATGAAAATTGATTTGAAAGAAGCTAAAACAAATGTAATTTATATGTTTACCTTGGGGAAGAACTTTTGAACGTAGAACATTTGAATACCATTTTTATTTTTCAAATATTGATTATATATCACATGTAATTTTTATGTATCTGCCCTCCAGTATCTATAAATTATAAAGTGTAGTTTTTATAAATGGCATATTTGACACAATCTTTCATTTATGTAAAAACAAGGAAAATGAATATAATACAGCATTTTCAGGTGAATAAAACTATGTTTTATATCAATCGGGAGAGAAAATAGGGCTATTCATGATGCTAACTAACATGATGCTAACTAACAATTAAGATCCTTAATTACAAAATTAAATATAATGAAATTGATATCAAAGACAAAATTTAAACACAGATATTTACAATATTTAATTAAGGATGAGAGCAAGGAACATGTTTTTTTTTTTTTTCCTAAATGATGTGCAATTATGACTACGATTTGGACCACAGATATTCAAAATAAATATCTTGTCAGAATTAAGAGGATTCTAAGTTCCTCATAATATTCATACAAGTTTGAGAAGTGAGTTGCAAGAAATGAGCTTTCTGCCGTTCCATGGTTCTTTCTGAAGCCTTCTGAGGACAATGAAGTAGAAATGGACAGAAATAAAGTTCATTTTTCCATGTAAAAAGTAAAAAAAACAGGGGCACATGGGTGGTTCAGTCACTTCCGCTCAGTTCATGATCTCACAATTCTTGAGTTTGAGCCCCTCATTGAGCTCTCTGCTGTCAGTGCAGACCCCACTTCAGATCTTCTGTCCCTCTTTCTCTCTGCCCCTCCCTTACTCATTTTCTCTCTCTCTCAAAAATTAACATTAAAAAAAGGTAAAAAAAGAGGGCACAATTATAAAAGAATGAATATTTAATTACAGGACAAAATAATATATTTTGCATTTTGTTGATTCAAAATCAAAGAGTACTCTGAAGGGACAAGAGGGAAAAGGAGAGAACAATGGGGGAGAACATGGAAGTTAGTTCTCTCTGGAAAAGAAAATTCTTTGCAGTTTTTAGGTGATCCTTGCTCTTTAAATCTTGTCTTTGCTACTTTTTGTAGCAATTACAAACTCGTCATAGTGAAATATCTTGAAAT
Organism: Paguma larvata; assembly: GCA_030068075.1. Taxonomy (NCBI): domain Eukaryota; kingdom Metazoa; phylum Chordata; class Mammalia; order Carnivora; family Viverridae; genus Paguma; species Paguma larvata. The sequence continues at coordinate 54,955,457 of CM057832.1, forward strand.
ATTCATACCTCCATGACACCATTCATCAAAGTTCTTGGTTGGGGCTTTATGGGAAAACTAAATAGAAATATATTGAAAAACCAGAATGTGAAAACTATGGAAGAGACGACTAAAGAGAAAACCATTGGGTTCACTGAACATAGGCAGGATCTGGCTAATAAAAACACAAACAATGGGACATGTGGACAAGAATTCAAATTTATGTTCGTATAGAATATTGGATTGCAGCATTGCATATTAACAAATATGAGCCCAGTTTGGAATAGGATCTGCATGTCCATTGGGGGGAAAAATACAGAGTCTCAGCAGATATAAAAGGATGCATATCTTAAATCCAGTTATGAGTTATTGAAATAAACGTCTGGTGTTTTTGTTAACAATTTTATTAATTAGCATTTTAAATAATGCCTAATGCATCTCTGAGGTAATTGAATGAAATATGAATTTTAAAAAGTAAATTATCTACCCTCTTACTCTCATTATTGAATGTTAGAGGACAGCTTCAATAAATATCTTGCTTGCTGATAAATTCTATTTGACTGCTATCTTCCTTCATCATATTTGCAGAGGGTGTTCCAGTGTGCTCCCCTTAGAGGATACATAGTTTTCAAAGTCTTCTCTTAGCCTTCAGAATGTTTTAAGGCTCGCTGAATAGTCACATGCTTTTTAGTCTGGGCTTGTGATTTCTCCACAATCAATTTTTTTTTTCAAAAAGTTCTCTTTTCTGCTGTTTGTTTCACTTCCCTGTGACATTAACTCCATCTAAACTTCTTTGCTAGATGTTTTTCAAAATTACACTATTTATTTGGCTCCTGCCTCCCCTCTCTATTTAATGGCTATATGGAAAAATATTTAATGGCTGAGGCCAGAGGGAACAGTAAATGTAAAGGTCATAGCGTTGATCTGTTCTTTCCAGACAGCTGAAGTACTTTGATCACCTGGAAAATTTCACCAGGCCTATGTAACTAAAAGCCCTTTTCTATCTCATCTCTCCTAGGGATCTGGAGACATTTGGATTATACAATATTTGGACATTCCAAAATTCCAGACTTGCTTTTTTGCTTCATTTATACTTGCATAACTGTCCAATTCCTCCTGGATTTTATCTCTTTCTAGTTTTACCTTGCCAGATGCAATCAATAAAACCAGTACATATCACTAAATGTTGTTTTCCAAATTATTCCCCTACAAATACAAGTTAGTAGCCATGTATTCTAACTTCCAAGTTACCACAGGTGATTTTTTTCCCCAAATTCTTTGGCAATGTATAGGTGGATTTTGAGCACTCCAACCTGATTTATCTTTTTAATGCACCGACTTCTGCAAGGATCCTATGCCAATGTTATCAGTTTTGAACTTATGCTTTGTCACTGTAAGCTAACTGCTCTCATGAGCAATTCCAAAATGTCCCTGGATTTCTTGCACATGTCACAGCTCAAAGCTGTTCTGTTTCTTTTTTCCAAGGCATGGCCAAGGGACCAAGGCTCCTTCCATGACATTATTAAACATTTGGAGCAAATGAAGCAGTAATGTCTTTCAGTCAACTGACAAGGAAGATGAAAGAGACAGGAGGGAGAGAAAGAGAGAGAAAAACCAAGTCATCTGGAAGAGACACATTATTTTACCATTTCACTCATGTTTAAGGCTAAAAATTAATTTAACGCATAAAAGTTTTTCCAAATAAGACATAGAGATGGCTAACAGACACATGAAAACTCAACATCGCTCATCATCAGGGAAATGCAAATCAAAACCACAATGGAATATTACCTTATATCTGTTAGAATGTCTAAAATAAAAAAGACAGAACAAGTGTTGGTGAGAATGTGGAGAAGAAAGAAACCTCACACACCTTTGGTACAAATGTAAATTGGTACCGCCACTGTGAAAAACATTGTTTCTTTAAAAAATTAAAAATAGAAATAACATATGATTCAGTAATTCCACCTCTGGGTATTTACCCAGAGAAAACGAAAACAGGATTTCAGAGCTAAGATATGGAAGCAACCTGTGTATATCAATAGATGAATAAGAAAGATGTGGTATATATATATACAATGAAATATTACACAGCCATAAAAACGAAAGCGACTGTGCCATTTGTGACAATCAGTCAGACAGAGAAAGACAAATACCATATTATTTCACTTATATGTGGAATCTTAAAGAAAACAAACTAACAAAAGGCAGAATCAAATATGTAAATATGGAGAACAAACTGATGGTTGCCAGAAGGGGAAGTGGGGGAATGGGAAAAATGGGTGAAGGGGAGTGGCAGATACAGGGCTTCCAGTTATGAAATGAATATGTCATGGGAATAAAAGGCACAATAAAAGGAATACAGTCAATAATATTGTAATAGCATTGTCTGGTGACAGATGTTAGCTACAATCGTGATGAGCATAGCATATTGTAAAAACTTTTCAAATTACTATGCTGCACATCTGAAACTAATGTAGCATCGTGTGCCAACTATAGTCAAATAAAATTTTGTTTAATTAATTTTCTGACTCTGTCAAAAGCAACGAGAACCTGGAAATATAGTTTATTGCCTAGGAATAGAAAAATGGTTTGATGTGTACATACTATTTTTGCATATCTGTGTTCTGTTCACCAAATATTCATTTCACATTTGAACTCACACATAGAATACATTTACTTTCCCATACCAGACTAAGATAAATCCCATTTGGGTCACTCTCTCCAACCTAAATACAGAACTTCCAAGTATTCTGGATTTCTTGCCAAATGTTATCTGGTTCAGATGTCATCCCTCTGGGTCCTGTAACCTATAAGTAAAGAGAAAATTTATCTTCCCACCCATATATATATATATATATGTTTAACATCCATATATATTTAATTTCCATATATATTTAATTTCCATAGATATATATTTAAAAACTATTTTTATAAGAGAAAAGACTGCAGATAAGAACAAAATGGTTCATGGCAACATAAAATTATTTTAATCAGGCAACATGATGTTTTCCTACTTTTGTAGAGGGGAAAAATTAAGTAATTTTATTTATAGAAGTTCGAAGACTATAACTCTTTAGGTTGGGTTGATAGTTTTCCTCAAAAACATAATCCTCTAAAAAACAACTTACTAGCTTCTGATCTATTTGCTACCGGTTAATCCCACATGGTAGTTACCATTGTGGTAGTTAGGTCAATCAACATAGTTCACCACAAGTATCTTTCTTTCTTTCTTTCTTTCTTTCTTTCTTTCTTTCTTTCTTTCTTTCTTTCTTTCTTTCTTTCTTTCCTCCCTTCCTTCCTTCCTTCCTTCCTTCCTTCCTTCCTTCCTTCCTTCCTTCCTTCCTTCCTTCTTTCTTTCTTTCTTTCTTTCTTTCTTTCTTTCTTTCTTTCTTTCTTTCTTCTCCATCTCATTCTCTTTCTGTATCCCTTCATTCTACAAGATAATGGTGGTTATTTAGGAGATATTGGACTTAAAAAGGAAGGTTTATTTTTACCTTTTCCCCAAGGCTGATTCTTAATGCACTCTCTTGCCTTAAATAATTTCTCAATTCCCCATATCCCACCTATTATTTGGGATTTAAAAGATATCTATCCCTTCAAGGTGATAATTTCTGGGCATTGTAGATTCCCTTCCTCTGGCTACTTCTCCCCTAAACACATTTCTTTTTTAAGGAAACAGTGTCTTTGCATAACACACTTGAACAGATGGACATAAGAGCTATATTCAGATCGTTCCATTCTAAAACAGCAGAATACACATTCTTTTCAGGTACACACAGATCACTTTCCAGAAAATAAAACATATTAGGTCATAAAACAAGCCTCTATAAATTCAAGGTCAAAGTCATACCATGCATCTTTTCTGACCACAATGCTATGAAACTAGGTGTCAGCCACAAAAATAATATGGTAAGACCACAAATATATGGAGGTTATAAACATTCTATTAAATAAATAATGGATCAACCAAGAAATCAAAGAAAAAATTTAAAAATTACATGAAAACAAATGAAATAAAAACACAGTAATCCAAAACATTTAGAATGCAGAAAAGTGTGTCTAAAAGTAGAGTTTATAGCAATATAGACTTACCTCAAGAAGAAAGAAAAATCTCAAATAACCTAACTTTACACCTAAAGGATTAGAGAAAGAACAATGAGCAAAACATAAAAACAGCAGAAGTAAGGAAATAATGAAGATTAAAGCAGAAATAAATGATAAAGAAAAAACAAACAAGCAAAAACAAAACAAAACAACAACCAAAAAAACTCCCCAAGAAACAAAAACAAAAACAAACAACAAACAACAACAACAAAAACAACAAAACCCACAGTAGAAAAGATCAATAAAACCAGGAGCTGGTTCTTTGAAAAAGAATCCATATAATTGAAAAACCTGTAGCCAGATATAACAAGATAAAAAGAGAAAGGACACAACTAAAATCACAAGTGAGAGAGGAGAAATAACAAATAACACCATGGAAATGAAAATAATTATACAAGAATATTATGAAAACTGTATGCCAACAAAGTGGAACCGCCTAGAATAAAGGACAAATTTCTAGAAACATATAAGCTACCAAATCAATAACAGGAAGAAATAAGAGACTTGAAAAGACAGATAAGCAGACAAGAAATTGAATAGTTAATTGAAAACTCACAACAAAACATTTAAGGTTAATGTCTATTCTTCTTAAACTATTCCAAAACAGAAAGAGAAGGAAAACCTCCAAATTCTTTCTATGAGGCCAGGATTACCCTGATCCCTGATACCAAAATTAGTAAAGGCTCCACTAAAAAAGAGAACTATATTCAATATCACTGATGAACATAAATGCAAAATTCAACAAAACACTAGCTAACCAAATTCAACAATACATTTAAAAAATCATTCCTCCTGATCAAAATGGATTTATTCCTTGGTTGCAAAGGTGGTTCAATATTCACAAATCAATCAACAGGATACATCCATCAATATGGGAAAGGATAAGAACTATAGGATAACTTCAATAGATGAAGAAAAAGAATTTGACAAAGTACAGCATTCATATATGATAAAAAACCCTATGAAGTAGGCCTACAGAGAACATACCTCAATTTAATAAAGTTTGTATATGAAAACTCCACAGTGAACATAATACTTCATAAGGAAACACTGAGAGCTTTTCCCTAAGGTCAAAGAAAAGAATGTTCACTCTCATCAATTTTACTCTATAGAGTATTGAAAGTCCTAGCCACAGCAATTAGACAAGAAAAAATAATAAAAGACATCCAAATTGGTAAGGAAGCAGCAAAAATCTCACTATTTTCATATAACATACTATGTACAGAGAACTCTAAAGACCACCAAAAAACTATTAGAACTGATAAATGAATTCAGTAAACTTGCAGGATACAAAATTAATTTGAAGAAATTGGTTACATTCCTATACACTAATAATGAAGCAGTAGAAATTGAAATAATGAAAATAATGCCAATTTGCAATTGCACGGCAAACAATGCAATATCTAGGAATAAACTTAACCAAAGAGATGAAAGACCTATGGTCTGAAAAGCATAAAACATTGATTAAAGAAATTGAAGACAATGCAAAGAAATGAAAAGACATTCCATCTTCATGGGTTGGAACCTGTGTTCCATCTATTGAGACTGACTTCCATATTTCATCCTTATTAAAATAAAGGCATATTTTTGATGCAGTGTGTAGTGGAAATTCAGAAACCAGAATTATATTTGAAACACTAAAGGTAAACATTTGTTGAAACAAGATAGTACCAAAAGTTATCATGGATAGAAACATTTTCTGAAGCAGAGCAAAACAAAACTGCTTTTATTTGTGTGGGAAAAAATTTCAAAGATATAAAGTGGACAGCATAAAGAGACTTTTCACAAAAATATATCACAAGTTTGATGTTTCCTATAAGCAATCAAAGACAGTATCTGAAATTAGTCATTTGATATCAGAATGATTAGTTGGCCATATACTTGCGGGTCCATTTCTGAGTTTTCTATTCTATTCCATTGGTCTATGTGTCTGTTTTTGTGCCAATACCATACAGTCTTGATGACCACCGCTTTGTAGTAGAGGTTAAAGTCTGGGATTGTGATGCCTCCCGCCTTGGTTTTATTCTTCAGTATTATTTTGGCTATTTGAGGTCTTTTGTGGTTCCATACAAATTTTAGGATTGTTTGCTCTAGCTTTGAGAAGAATGCTGGTGCAATTTTGATTGGGATTGCATTGAATGTGTAGATTGCTTTGGGTAGTATTGCCATTTTGACGATATTTATTCTTCCAATCCATGAGCATGGGATGTTTTTCCATTTCCTTGTGTCTTCCTCAATTTCCTTCATAAGTTTTTTATAGTTTTCAGTGTAGAGGTCTTTCACATCTTCGGTTAGGTTTATTCCTAGGTATTTTATGGTTTTTGGTGCAATTGTGAAAGGAATTAGCTTCTTTATTTCTCTTTCTGCTGCTTCATTGTTGGTGTATAGAAATGCCACCGATTTCTGTACATTGATTTTGTATCCTGCAACTTTGCTGAAATCACGGATCAGAATGAAATATCCACCAAAATATTTTAAACTTTTTTTTTTAACAATATGAGCTTAATAGTTTGGCAAGTTATAAAACAATTTGAATTCTTGAAAAATGATAGTCAGAGAAAACATAATTAATGACTATATCTGTCAGGATAATTTTGTTAGAAACTCATGGAATAAAAATTTATAAAGATATTTTACAATAAATTGAAGATCTTCACTCGAACCACCATTTTGTTATAGAATATAAGATTTCTTTTTAAATATTCAAATTCATTGAAGAACTTTGAAACCACACCAAAAATCAATGTGTTGAAATTTTGAGAAATGTTTGGAACTTTTCTTTAGTTTTAGAGGACTGTTGCAATGTAAGAAATATTATAAAATTATCATATTCAGTATATTTTGTTTCAAGGGGCTTTCAAATTTTCTAATAAACATTTTCTCAAAATTTGTTAACAACACTGAACAATTACACAGACTTTTTAAAGTTATTTACATTTATCGCAAAATATCAGGCTACATGTGAAAAAAACTTAATTGCTATAAATGGTCTGTCCTTCAACTTTGTTACGCAATAATCTGAATTAATTGGCATTTCTCTTGTTGATTTACACCACTATGCAAAACATTGAAAATACTTGTGCTCATTTTTCTGAAGCAGACTCTGGAAAATGTCATGGGTATAGTTGTTAAAACTGTCCAGTATTGTGCAATTTATGTGGTTGATGAAAGTATAAGACCATGAATTTAATCACAGTTCTTTGCCAATGCTTACTGGTTCTGTGGTGGAAGAGTTTTATATAGATTTACTCTACCATTAACTAAAATTCAAAATTATCTTACAAGGAATACTTGATTTAAAAATTATTTAATTACAGACAAAATACGGTCTTGTGGCTTATCTTCTCTCACAGATATTGCACTACAAATGAAGAAGTTCACGTTAGAGCTAAAGCAGGGTAGAAAAAGCTTATTTTTGACTTGAACAGAAAGGTACAAGAATTTTATTGAAAATGAATTTGAGCACAATGAAAACAATAATGATGATTTTCTTTTTTTTTTTAACGTTTACTTATTTTTGAGAGACAGAGAGACAGAGCATGAGCAGGGGAAGGGGAGAGAGAGACAGACACAGAATCTGAAGCAGGCTCCAGGCTCTGAGCCATCAGCACAGAGCCCGATGTGGGGCTTGAACTCACAGACTGTAAGATCATGACCTGAGCCGAAGTCGGCCGCTTAACCGACTAAGCCACCCAGGCGCCCCAATAATGATGATTTTCAACAGTTTCTTACATTAATCTATACAGTGATTTTGATTTTTGACAGTTTTATGTAAATTTCTGTAAAACTAGAAAAAATTTAGAAAACATTTGTATACTGATAAATTTAAAACTGCTTTCCGACTTCTGCAAAATACTTTTGAATTTGGCATTTGTAGTGCTAAGTTTACTCTAGAGTTAGGTAATTTACTTATCTTAGATGTAATTTTGAAATTGATATGTTTTTGCTTAAAAATTTAATAATTTTGGGGGCACCTGTGTGGCTCAGTCGGTTGAGCGTCCGACTTCGGCTCAGGTCATGATCTCGCAGTTTGTGAGTTGGAGCCCCGCGTCAGGCTCTGTGCTGACAGCTCAGAGCCTGGAGCCTGCTTCTGATTCTGTCTCCCTCTCTCTCTCTGCCCCTCCCCCAATCATGCTGTGTCTCTCCCTGTCTCAAAAATAAATAAACATTAAAAAAATTAATAATTTTTTCTCAGGTAGATGAGAATGTTGTGTTAATGTTGAATCAAATATTTAATGGAAATGATCTTTTGGTCTTCAGTCTAGTTAGTGGAAATTTTAAGTTTGAAGAAAAATTGGTAGTTGTGTCTTTTTCCTACTTTTATGAAAACTGAAGGCAAATCGATTATAATAGAATACATTGTAGCATCTGAATGAGATAAACTTTAAGTGTAAAATATTCACTTATGGAGAAGATTCAGCATGAGAAAAAGCATGTGAACTACCTCATTAATAATTCCTGTTGTTTACATATTAACACAATCTTTTAAAACATTGTGTTAAAAAATAGTATTAAAATGAATTCCATTCATTTTACTTTTTTAACTTGACTACTGTAAAATTTAAATTACACACCTATCTCACATTATGTTTCTATTAGAAAACACTTTTCTAGAGAGTTTAATATGCTTTGTTTCAAATACACTGTCTTAAGAGATGACCTCATGTTCTTCAAGATTTTCACTTGCGCCTTTTGCAGTCTAGAGTGTCTAAAGATATATTATCCAAATATTCTCAATTCATGCAACAGCTCATTATATATATTTGCCCAATGTTTTACATAAACCGTTATGTGAAAATATAGTGATCTCAGTTACATCTTGTGTGCGGTTTCTCTCTGTGTATTCACTATCCACTCTGTGAAATACTTCATACTAAAAATGTATCACTATTACATTTTAGAGGAAATTTTGCTGTCCTGCTTTCCTATTATTAACTTAGGATGAACAAAAATCCCCTGAAAAACCAAAGGTGTTCTATTTAAATATGTCATTTATGATCTTATTGTTCTTAATCTTACTCCCCATTGCTTATATTTGCACTGATACCATGTAATTCAAGTATTTAACATATTGAAAATATTGTGTTATCCTTTTGTTAAACCCCAAAATATCTCTAGGTAAACACCCAGTTCTTAATATGAAAATACAAGTAAATTACAAAACAGAAAGAAGGCACAATTGAAATGGCCTACATATAATTAGAGGGTATTAGTATCTAATACTGTATGCATTCTGCTGTTGACCTCAGTTTTTCTAAGAAAGCAGATCTTAAAAATGAGAGCATGCACAGTTCCATAATTGCTACTTCCCTAAGGAGAAAACACCTGCAAAAGTAAGGAAAATTCATGTAAATAAAGTGTGAACTGCACAAATGACTTAATGTGCCTTTCTTTTGTTGACCCGAGTTTAGCTATAATAGACTAATTTTTTTTCCTTACACTAAAGCCGCTTCCAGGTACTTACAGATTATTCAGTTGCTATAAATGGCTCCAGTGACATAAGGAGGGAGAAAATAAATATCCCAAATGCAAAATTAATACTTTAGGTTATTATGCCTAATGTCCAAAAGTCTGATGTCAGGTGGATAATTCCAGCACGATCACTGTGTGTAACAATACCTGATCGTCTGCTGCACAGAGAGTCGGAATGATGATAGAATATCATAATTCCTTTATCAAGGATCTTGAAGGCTAAAAGCATGCTATATATGACTGATTGGTTTCAGTTTCTGACAGGAAAATCTTTATCTTCTAATTTAATTCAAGTTGATTTTCCAGCAAATTGTATTTCAAGTTGATGATCAAGATTCCGGAAGCCTTCCAAAAGGTAAAGGGCAAACATAATAAACACTTTAGTATTATTGCACTTTAATATAATACTTTTCTTCTGATTGCCTTTTTACTAAATATTGCCGGATTGCTTGGATTAGCTTAATAACTAGTGGTTATTACTAGTCCAAATGTCACCTACAGTGTAAAAATTACTTTCATTTGTGACTATCAAATTTACCAATAGACATTTGGGGAAATTAATGAAACAAAACCAATAAAATCTAATTACATCTATTTAAAACAGATACAATAAAATGATGAAGCCACAGTTTCTGTTTAAATCAATTATCCTGAGTGTAGAGAACAGAATTTAATCTATGTAGTAAGAATGAATAAAGCTAAGTTTAAAATAGGTTTGGCAATGTTAGGATTTTTATGCTAATCTGGAGGCAGGCTTGATAGGGTGGAGGAAATCGCCTCCTAGCATTGCTGGTGTTGGGGATTTTGTGAGATTTTCCAAACCAGTTTAAACTAGGCCTAAAATGTACCAATAATATGCAGGAGTGAGAGATGCAAGGTACTAAAAATAAGATGACATTAAAATATCAGCTGATCTTTTAGAGAAGAATAAAAGTATCCATCTGTTGCTTCTGTGAATTCTGTGAGCATAGTAATGTCTTGATCAATGATGCAAATATAATGAACACATAGGGTTCCCAATTCAGATAGGAATGAGAGTCTCAATTTTTTGCCATCAGCTTACTGTGCAAATTTGGACTAGGTATTTTCCTCCTGAGTTTATTCTATCAAAATCTTGAAGCAGTGGTGCATAAAATAGCAAATTCTTGATGGAAACACTTATCAAGGCAGTGTTTACTATGATAATCAATAGAGAAGCTTTTTTTTTTCTTTTTTTAAAAGAGATTTTGTAAGACTAACACTAAGGCACTAAGACATCTCATGTAAGAAGTAGCAAAATTGGTGCTGTCTTGTAGCTGATTGTAATTTCCGATATACTCTGCTCAGAAAAGCAACTGTTTTCTTCTCAAACCTGCTCACATCAAACACTTTAACATCTCCTGAAGAAAAAACAAAACAAACAAACAAACAAACAAACAAAAGACAAAGAGGACAGGGAAAATATACCTGGAATGTCATCACTTCTCTGTCAGATCTTCTATTCTTTCTTAATTTAGAAAAAGAAGGAAAACCCATTGCCCAATTCACTGTATGGTAAATTTATTTTAATGTTTATTTATTTTGAGAGAGACAGAGACAGTGAGAGAGTGAAAGCAGGAGAGGGGCAGAGATAGAGGGAGACACAGAATCTGAAGCAGGCTCCACGCTCTGAGCCTGACATGGGGCTCAAACTTAAGAAATATGAGATCATGACCTGAGCTGAAGTCGGATGCTTAACCGACTGAGACACCCAGGCACCCCGTACTATAAATTTCAAATCAGCCTGTAATTGATATTCAAGTGTAATTTGTTTATCTATATATTTGAAAATGATATCAACTAATTTAACAAAATATTTTACATTTTTTTTTGGAAGGGAAATCTTTCATTCAACAATGTTTAAGGAAGCACCTACTATCTTTAGGACATTGTTTTAGCTACTTGTGAATTACTAAAAAATAAATTAAAGACGGATGCACTTGTAAAACTTACACATTAGTAGAAAGCATGGAGACTCAAAAATATAATAAATACATTAATTTTCAACATACGATATTTGAAGATGAAACTGATAAGGAATAAAAATTATATAGAGCAAGATAAGAAAGGTGAGGAATGTCAGTGTGGGTGGGAATTAAGGAGCTGAATTGAATACGGTAAAAAGTTAGATTTTTTTAACTTTATTTACTGATTTTGTCTGAGGGAGAGAGAGAGAGCATGAATGAGGGTGGGGGTGGGGGGTAGAGATAGGGAGAGAGAGGATCCCAAGCAGGCACCCACTGTTAGCATGGAGCTAAATGCGTGGTTTGAATTCACAAACAGTGAGATCATGACCTGAGCCGAAATTAAGAGTCGGACACTCAACTGATTGGGCCACCCAGGTGCCCCATTAGATTCATTTAACTGGTGAAGTTTGGGCAGAGATTTTAAAAACACAACGATGGTAAGAAGAGTGAGTTTGGAGAAAAGAAAATTCAAGACAAGGGGGATGACTAGAGTTGTGATGACCGCTATGAGAGCCACTAACCACATGTGGCAACTGAGCACTTGAAATGTGGCTAATGAAATTAAATATTCGAATGTTTAAATTTTATTTATTTATAATTACAATGAAGTTAGAAAAACAGACACTTTACCTGATTATTCACAAACTTTTAATTATGTTTGAGACTATTTGGTTATGTAAATCTACTTTTTAACTTTACATTTTATAAAATACATGTAGACTAATGATCGCCTTTGAAACTTTAGCATGTACATGAGATGTGCTCTAAAGTACATATCAGAATTAAAGATTTAATACAAAAAGTAATGTGAACTATCCCCATAATTTTTATTGATTGCATGGAAAAATAACATTTTGGATGTATTAGATTAGCTAAATATATTATTAAATTGATTTCACATATCATGTGGACCTTGTGAAGAGAATTAGATACAAGGGAGATGATAAAATTATACTTTAAAATAAAATAAGATGTTCGTGTATGAGCAGAGTGTTAGCAGTTTCTGAATATGGAGATGGGCTTATTAAGGATAGGTGGAGAAATTTAGCAGAGACCAGGAGAAAACAGCTAGCCTTGGAGAACACTTAAAATTGGTGAGATGCAAAGACGAAGAACTAACTGAGGGTGAGAGGGATGGGGGGGGGAGAGGGGGTGATGGGCATTAAAAAAGGGCACATGTTGGGATGAACACTGGGTGTTTTATGTAAACCAATTTGAAAATAAACTATTATAAATGAAAAAAAAATTGGTGAGATGAATCAGAATCTATAAGAGTACCAATGCAAAGACAAATAGTTTCATTAAGAAATTTCTTACTCTAATCTTCTTTCCCTCAGAGTTCTGTAAGAAAGCAAAAGAAAAATAGGGGTTGGGAACATATATAAATCATGTATTTCTGTACGCGTGCATGATTATTGGGTTCTAAGACTTTCCTGGAGTAGAATCTAAAAAGGAACCAAATATAGCTGATATTGCTGCCAACATTCTGCGAATCTGAATAATGAGAAAAAAATATGGTTTGAGATTTGGAGAATTGGAATAATCAGAGATAAATTCAATATGATTAAAATGATGATTTATCTCTGGCTCAACTTGATTCTAATTTGAAACTGTTTGATAACCCTCTCATCTTAACCACCCCACAATGAAAAGACTTTGGCATCTCTGGAAGTAAACATTAGCATTGAAACAAAGAATTAAGCTATAGGCTTCACAGTTCATTTTTACACAATGTCTGGAATTCAATTTAAATAAAAACAAAACAAAATAAACAAACACAAAACAACAACAACAACAAAACCACGAGGAACCAAGAGACTGTATCTAAAAATCAAAAGAAAACATATTCAATTGAACCAAATGATTCAGGTATTTTAATTACCAGACAAGTTCTTAAAAACAAGTTTTATGGAGTTTAAATAATATTAACAACAATTTTTTCTATCTCTGCTCCTTAGTCGTACCAAATGAAATCCTATGTTAACATTTTTCACTGTAAGAAGACACCCACAACTCACTAAAATGTTACATTATTAAGGGTGGAGATGGAAATAATACTGGGAGACTAAAAATATCATTGATAATAACAAAGAAGCAAAAATAAAATTCATGACCACAAGTATCTCTAGGTTTTCTGAAAATTGTATTTAGAAACTGTTTGACAGAAAAAGAGTGTTAAAAGAGAATTCAAATATTTATTTGTGTGGTAGCTCTCAAAGAATTGTAAAGATAGTTTGTAAGCCTACAGCAACCTTACTTCACAGCATTTTCCTTTCTCTCCATCCTCTTCTTTATTCCCTGCCTCCATCCTTTCCTCATCTCCTTCCTTCCTTCCTGTTCCCTCAAATATCTCTTAATCCCCTTCAGCTAATCGAGAACATTTTACTAGAGGAAACTTATAAACATTCTTACATTCTAACATTTATAGACTTCCAGATTTTCTATGACTCTATCTCACACTTCAGTTTGTCAGATGTATTTTCTTTCTTCTTCTTCTTTTTTTTTAATTTGGACATAATGATTCTGACTTAAAATGTTTGTTTCCTTCTGCTCATTTCTCAAACTCCCTGAAAGAAATATCATGGAATTTACCTAACAAACAAGAAGTCGTTCCTAATTCCAAAACTAGGACTCTTTCTGGAGGCAATTGTTCCACTGGCTATACTTCCGTGTTATCTCAGGACCAATGAGGGCTTTTGTTAATCTCCATGTTAGAAATCATTTTGCATCCTCATCATATCCATCTCATGAATTCATATGACATTTGTCATATTTGACTACTGAAATCTCACCTAATTGATGTGCTGAACAGACTTGTTTACAATATGCCACATGGTACATTGTTATACATACATAGATTGGTTGGACAATAAGAGATAATATTTATCATAACTTTTTATGTATCTGGCCTTGTAAGATTCTTATAAGCATCAACTCATTTAAGTTTTACAGTAAAGTTATAAAGCACAACTTCTTGATATCATTTCACATATGAAGAAACTGAGACATAGGGAGGCCAAAGTTCATGTATACTTATATGATGGAGCCAAGACAAATTGGGGAATCCTAGTGACTGCTTAGTCTAGATGATAAGACACTCGACTCTCACTATTAGACTTGGATTTCAATTTTTTTTATGTACGATAATTTTTATTTTTTTTATTTTTTTTTTATTTTTTACTTTTTTTGGATAATTTTTATTTTAATATGAAAAACAAATATTCTTTAATGTTTCCTACGAGGAATTAGGAGCAGGTAAGATGCCATGAAAATGATTGAGAATGATGAAAAATAAGATAAAAGTAAAGGAATATAGATAGCATTTTTAAAAAGTAATATAGGGGCGCCTGGGTGGCTCAGTCGGTTAAGCGGCGGACTTCAGCTCAGGTCATGATCTCACGGTCTGCGAGTTCGAGCCCCAGGTCGGGCTCTGTGCTGATGGCTCATCAGAGCCTGGAGCCTGCTTTGGATTCTCTATCTCCCTCTCTCTCTCTGCCCTTCCCCTGCTCACGCTCTGTCTCTCTGTCTCTCAAAAATAAATAAATGTTAAAAAGTAATATAATACAAATGAACAGGAAGAAGTAATAATAATTTTACATTACCCACCTTTATAATAGGAAAATTTTACTTGCATCCCCACATTTAACTATTTTTTATATTTGCCTGGTAAAAGAATTTGGCTTTTATATCGGTACTAAACTAAAGCATTAATTTTACAGTCTTCACATAAATCTCAAGGAAATTTCATCTCACCTATCGGCCTCTTCTTTCATCATTATTTCTGATTTCCTTCCACCTATTTTCACTTAGAAACTGAAATGTACATTGTCTTCCTAGTTAATTAAAATTGGATTGGAGCTCTCTTGCTCACTAAGGGTTCAACAAACAGTGATTCCCTTCCCTTTATCATACATAGTTGTTCTGAAATGACAGTTGTTCTGAAATTACTTTTTGAGGACTATGTAAGATGGTGGTTTAAAACATGCACTTTGGAATTAGAGAAATCCATTGTAAAACACAGCCTTTTTCTAGCTAAGTAAGAGCCTCATTTTTTGATTTGTAATCTTTAAAAAATTTGAAATATGTTAAATATTAATCATAAACTATATATATACAGATATATCAGCATACATCAATATTATGTACATATTGAGTGTAATTCAGCTGAAATGCAGAGGATACAAGTGAATACTCACACATCCACGTATTTAAAAAAAAAAAAAAGAAATAGGAGTTTGCTAATATATTTGAAAAACTAAGTGGGCCTCTTTTCTATAGCTTTTCCTTCCCTTTCTCCTCAGGGTTAACTATTGATTTTTTTTATTAATTATTTCATCACATTGTTTAAAAAAATTAAGTTTACCACATTCATATGAATCTATAAAATGTTTCATCATTTTAATTTTTACACAATATAGTAACATTATAGTCTAAAATTAACCTTTTTCCTTCACTCTGTGCTTTGAAATTTCAGCCATGTGGATATGTTCACTTGATTTTCATTTACTTTGATTGTTGAGTAGAACTCCTTTGTATGACTAGAGGAAGTGACAGATCCATTGTTCATGGACACATTGAATTATTTTCCCATTTTCGCTATACTGAAGAATGTTGTAATCATCCTTCTCATTGTATGAGTATACTTCATTTGCTTATCCATTCTCCTGTTGAGGTACATTGGCATTGTTTTCAGCTTGAGGATATTAGTAATCATGGTGAATATTTGTAGCAGCCTTTTGGGCTCCTATATACTCTTTTATTTTTGGACAAATACCATAGGAGTGGGACGTTTGGGTCATATGCTAAAGCACATATTTATAAGAAATGATTCAACTGTTTTCAAGGCAACTGCAACGTTGGCACTGTGTCAGAGTTCTTTTAGTCAACATTTGGTACTAAATCATTTGTATTGTAATCTTTCCAGTGATTGCATATTGATATTGTGTTGGATAAAAGTAGCATCGCTAAGTGACTAACAATGTTGGTCATCTTTTCATGTCCTTATTGACCATTCTTATATATTCTTTACAAAGTGCCTATTCACATATTTTGTGTATTTTGTAGAGTTGTTTTTCTTCTTAATATTGAATTTTAATGGTTTTTATATATTCTGAGTCCAAGTATTTACCTGAGATATATTTGGTAATTATTTACTCCAATTTGTGGCTTGGATATTGATTGGGATTGTGTTTCACACTTAGATCAATTTAAGAATAATTAATTTGGAAATTAACCAGGAATCCTGCATTTCATATACTGTACTGTCTGGAGGCAGCTTTCCTGAAAGAGTGCTAAGATGACCTAAGGGAGGTAAAGCTGATGTGCCAACTTGGAAGCATCCTGCAAGAATGAGGAACCATCCTATCAGGATGGAGTGCGATATATATACTGAACGAGAGATACTTGTATGAAACTGTTCTGAATAGGGAAAATTATGAGTCCAGAAAACAAAGGGTAAAAGGTGAAGTGGCCTCGGACCCGTCACTGTCAGTGACTCACAGGAGAAATTGTGCTTAATTGATAGTGATCTACTTCAGAGCTCTTTTTAAATCAGGGATGGTGTCTTAAATTCCCGGCTGACTTTTATGAGCAAAATCCTCCTGCCAACCCACTGAGGAGATATAAATTTAGTTTTATAAATGAAATACATAAATCTTAGTTTTATTCAGCTACTGAGGTTTTTAGATACTTTGTTACTGCATTATAACTTGTGTAATGCTGCCTGATACACCTGTACTAGGTAATTTCTTACAAATAAATATGTGAAATGAATATGAATAAGTGAACAATAATAATTGAAATGGAGTGGAAAGTCTCCTTTTTGAGGACTTGTATATACTTTGTTCATATGTATCTATGGCAAACTTATCATATTTCTTCCGTCCTTTATCTTTTCTTTCTTTCTTTCTTTCTTTCTTTCTTTCTTTCTTTCTTTCTTTCTTTCTTTCTTTCTTTCTTTCTTCTTCTTTCCTTCTTTCTTTCTTTCTTTCTTTTTCTTCTTTCTTAGTGTGTGTGTGTGTGTGTGTGTGTGTGTGTGTGTGAGTGAGGGAGGGGCAGAGAGAGATTGGGAAAGAGAGAGAGAATCCAATGAGGGGAAGAGAGATGGAGAGAGAGTACAGAGTTCCAAGTAGAGCTTGAGCTCACCCGATGTAGTGCTAGACTTCACTTGATGAGCTCATAAACCATGAGAACATGACCTGAGCCAAAGTCAAATGCTTAGCGGACTGAGCCACCCAGGTGCCCAAAAACTTATCATATTCTTCACACAAATGCTAGTCTTTGTAGTTCTTTTTAATTTCCATGTTATTTTTTTCTCTCAAATATACAAGTCTGAAATTTTAAAAGCCCAATACTTATATTTTTCGATAATATACACTTTGTCTTTTTCTTATATAAATTATACTATAATACTTATGAATATAAAATGATATTGTATTTAAGGCAGTAATCCAGTCTCATTTGGATAAGTTCTGTTAAATACATTTATTATAACAAGTAATAATAGCCATAAAATATTCTGCATAACGGTTTTTGAAAAGTTTTTCCCCCTATATGCAATGCGGTCATTGTTTACTAAATAGCACTTTCTTAGACACAGTTTTAATATACTGTTTTCTCATAGGTTTGGTTCCTACTATAATTCTATTAGATATGTACAGTTAGAGCTGCTCATAGATTTTTAATCAAGGAATGTTTTTTAAATCTTTGGTCTTCTATTTCATTATTTATATTAGTATATTCCTTTTTAAGTCCATATATATATTAAACACTCTACATTGGCTGAAGATTGTACTTTTCAATCAATAATTATATGAAGATTGAAACAAGCCTTTATGTTTGCAAAATTGAGAACAAAACCAAGAATTTCCTATTTGAAAACTCAGCAAATGAAACATACAAGTCATTAAAGAGCTCAGATTCAAATAATAGACAAATAGGTTGTATCTGTCATCACAGAAAGTAGAAAAATATTAATCCAATACATTAAATAAATAGGAATTGAGTTATTTTGACCAAAAAAGAAATTAAAGAGAATAATTTTTTATGCAAAGGATGAATAAATGGAGGAAAATATCAAATTAGAAAATTATATATATATATATATTATATATATGTATATATATCTGTACACACACACACACACACACATATATATATATAATAGAGTGTGTTTGGCAAGATGAGACAGAGGATAGAAAAACGCAAAAAGCTCTTTTTTTTCAATGTTTATTTATTTTTGAATGGGGGAGGAGCAGACAGAGACAGAATTCAAAGCAGGATTTAGGTTCTGAGCTGTCAGCAGAGAATCAAATGTGAGGCTCGAACTCAAATACTGTGAGATCATGAGCTGAGCTGAAGTTGGACGCTCAACTGACTGAGCCACTCAGGCACACCAATAGACAAAAATCTCTTAATCAGTGATGTTTCTAGGAAAATAACATGAAATGAAAACTCAGGTATGAGATGAAATCTAAAACAGAGAGGTGGTATCACTGATATAGCTAGACACCTTTCTCTCTCTTGTCTAATCTTCCTCATCTTTAAATTGGAGGAGATGGAGACAACAACTAATTTTTATGAACAGAAGATAAATTCCAAAAGAATTGGTGAGATGTACAGATAAAATGTAAATAAATTATAGCAGCTAGACAATAGTGATTTGGTGAGAAATAATCAGTAATGAAATAAATGGAACATTGGATCAAAATAATATTCATGTGATCAATTTTACAGTCAGAAGAGTTCTTTAAGATTTATTGGTTAAACCTAGAGAAATTTTATAGGTTTTTTAAATAGAAATTCTAATATGCTGTGATGAATCAACAAAATATCAAGTCACAAAGAATAAGATAATAACAGCTGACTGAAAAATAATAGATCCTAAAATGAGTCAAGGTTTACCAAAACAACTAGAAAGTTTTCTAGTTAAGGATGCTCCCATTGTCTAAGTGCCCTAGATGAAACTTAGAAATGGATCTTAAGATGCAATTTGGTTGCAGTAAACTTATTAAGAAATTATCTTGGAATTGACACATGTATAAGAAAGATGGGGAAGGAAGCAAGATTGAACAGAAGGAGAAAGAGAAGCCAAGCCATATTGCAGACCTAACAACAGCTCAACTAACTCCATGGGAAGTTCTCCAGGTTACATATTTTCAGAGTAGTCCTGACATTGAGCTAGATGGCCCAAACTTTATATTCCAATGTCAATTAATAATAAATATGGGCTGTGGAAAGAGGACACAGCAATGCAGGCAGCTCTCTAATGTTGAAGAAATCCCTGAAGAGAATTATCGTTGAAGACTGTCTTCTGATAACACACTCAGCAGTGGGGCAATAAGTTTGCTGAAGGGAGATCTGGAAAGTGCATTATAGCGTCCCCCATGGGTCATGCTGGGCAGTACTCTGAGTCATTTCTTCATGTGGACTTTGGAAGTAACTTCTCCAGGATTATAGTTGACCTCTACTTTTGGGTGAACTTAGAAGGGAAGATTCAAGGAGTATTCTAGATTGACCAGTGTAGCAGATCGTCTTGGATGCAGTTAATTCTCATTGCTTCTCACGACTATTATATATTTTATATTCCCTCACCCTCATCTGAAACCCTACTGGTCTTGGTGGTTTACTTTTTCATTTCATCCACAGGATCTAAACACTGCTCTTCATTCATGTCTTTCTCTTGTCAGAGTTACTATTCTTTTCTTTATTGTAACAGTTGGGCAAGGCATTTTTGATAGCTATCTAAAAACAAATGCTTCAGTGTTAAAATACAATAGCCAAATTATGGAAAGATCCCAAATTTCCATCAACTAATGGATTAAGAAGATGTGGTATAGGGGCGCCTGGGTGGCTCAGTTGGTTAAGCATCCAACTCTTAGTTTCGGTTCATGTCATGATCTCATGGTTTTTGAGTTTGAGCCCCACATCGGATTCTGCTCTGTCAGTGAGGAGCCTTATTGGGATTCTCTCTCGTTCTCTCTCTCTCTGCCCTCTCCCTGTTTGCTTTCTCTATCTCAAAATAAATCAAGTTTTAAAAAAAGACGTAATGTGTATATATATATGTAGAATAGAATACTACTCAGTGATGAAAAAATGAAATTTTGCCATTTGCAACAGTGTGGATGGAACCGGAGGGCATTATACTAAGTGAAATAAGTTAGTCAGAGAAAAACATATATCATATGATTATATATGTATACATACAATTAATAATAGGTTTTGATTGACTATTGTAAGTTGAACACTATCCTAGGCCATAGCAATGAACAAAAAAAAAAAAAAAAGAAAGAAAAGTATTTGTCTTCATGGAACTTGCTTAGTAAGGAAGGAGACAGATTAAAAATATACAATTAATTGCAAGGGTTGTGATTGTAAGTTCTATGGAGAAAAGGGGTACATAGAAGAATAGAGGAACATTTGAGGAGCATCTAATATGTTCTAAATGTGTGTGAAAGCAGAGAAGTTACAATAATTTTTATTTTACCAATAAGGAAAATGAGGCAAATAAATTACTGGAGTGAATTCAAACAGGTAAGTGGTGAAGCCAGTATAGAAACCCGGGTAACCATGGCTTTAACATCCTGGCTCTTAGCCCTATACAAGTACTATAAATGTTCATTGAGACGGGTTTGGAATAATCACAAAGGTTATAAGTTTTATTTCATGGAAAGAGGACTATAATCTTTGAGTTTTCTAGTGCTGTGGAGGTTAATGGCAATCTCAGATATCAATAAAGCAACAATTTTGTTACTGCTTTGTATTTTTTTAAAAGAGGTCTCTTCTCTTTTATATAGTAAGCTATATATATATATATATATACACACACACACACACACACACACACACACACACATATGTGTGTATATATATTCTTATATAATGTATTGGATGCAAATACTAAGATATGTGTTTATGTATAAGATATGTATATATGTGATGTCTGTATCTGTATGTCTCTGTATATATGTGAGACCAGAGGTGAAGGGAGAGAGAAATATAAAATCATAAAATGTATAGTGTAAGGAAATGTTGCCATCGTTATGTTGGAATAAAAAAAGAGGGGTCATATTTTAGTTATCAAACAATAAGTATTAGAGATAAAGAGATTAACTATTTAAATTATTGATGATACTTCACATCGTAGCACTTATTTCAAATACCTAATGAAATTAGTTTCTTTCTGTCATTTCTATTTATAAGGAATCAGTTTGACTTTTG
This sequence comes from Paguma larvata, assembly GCA_030068075.1. Classification (NCBI taxonomy): domain Eukaryota; kingdom Metazoa; phylum Chordata; class Mammalia; order Carnivora; family Viverridae; genus Paguma; species Paguma larvata. The sequence goes on from CM057832.1 coordinate 54,977,218, forward strand.
TTAGGTTTGGTTCTTTTATGTGGAAGAGAAACAAATAAAATTCAAATTATAGAAAAGTAGGTCTCATGAAGGTTTTTTAAATGGTAGAATTTACAGATTTCTTTTCATTATAGTCATAAAGTATTGATGAGAGAGAAAGCTGTTACTAAGCAACACATCCACCCCACCCCCACCTTATTTGGTGTATATTGTGTGAAATTGTAAATTGTAAATTTACATGTGTAAATTGAGTGAAAAATGAATTGCCAAATGTTTGTGACCAACATGTTCCCAAATCACAATGAAGGCTGCCATCCAGTCAAAGAGGAAACTCAGGAAAAGATACTATTATTTTCTACCATATTACATAAAATTCAACTCACATATGTGTTGTTCTGAATGCATACTAGTTGGTTAATTATCTCTTTTAGGCAGTGTCAGTAAGTGGATTTCAATCAGTAATTTAAACTTCTGTGGTTCTATATATTCTGTTCTTTATTACTGGATAAAATATTTTTTCAATGGTCTTTCTTTAAATAAATTATCTTTTGATTTGAAATATAATGAGTAAAACTTGGGGCACCTGCATGGGGCCTTGCACTGACAGCGTGGAGCCTACTTGGGATTCTCTCTCTCTGCCCCTCCTCCCACTTGCATGCTCTCTCTCTCTCTCTCTCAAAATAAATAAACATTTAAAACAAAAAGAAAAGCAAGATCTTGTAATTTAAGAGAATGATGATTAGTTAATGGAAGGAGAAGATGTAGCCCAAAAGAGTAGTTTATGGATGATTCAGTGTTTTATGTCTAAGTTATTGGTAAGGGAGTTATATATTAATTAAATAAAGAAAGATAAATCAATTTGAGGGGAGAAGATACTGAATTTTATTTTATTTTTTAAGTTTTTTTTAACATTTATTTATTTTCGAGAGACATAGAGACAGAGCAGGAGCGGAGGAAGGGAAGAGAGAGAGAGAGAGAGACACAGAATCTGAAGCAGGCTCTAGGCTCTGAGCCATCAAGACAGAGCCTGATGCGGGGCTTGAACTCATAGACCGTGAGATCATGACCTGAGCTGAAGTCGGCTGCTTAACCGACTGAGCCACCCAGACGTCCCAAGAAACTGAATTTTAATTTCAAAATGTGGAATTTTTATTAGTCATTGGTGTGGTTAATTTCAACAAAGTTGTTGGAAAAGTAGGTCTGAAGAATTTAGGAAAAACCTTCTCAATGGTGATACACTCATCACTGAAGCTGTGAATGACTGTGTGCTATTACTGTGGGAAGAAATATTAGGCTAACATCATTTAGAACATCAGAACAAATACCAGAAAAGATGAATTAAAATTTTCAGAGAAAAAAGCTACAGAGAGAATAACAAGAAGAATGCATTATTAATAATTTCATTAATACTCTAGACCTTTAACGCAGATGCTGTCTTATCAATTATTTTGGCATATGTAGTTAGTAATAATTTGAAATAGTTTTGTTAGAAGGATGCATTTATTGAATGTTTTTATGATAAGTAGTTTCACAGACTTTTTTAAATTAAAAAATATCCAATAAATTGATTACGTGACAAGTAGTAATTTCACAGCATAGTCATTTCACTCTTGATCATAACATTATTTTCTATTTAGACAAACTATTATTTTTAAAACACCAAAGCATGATTTAGCAACTTCATAAACTATATTTACTTGTCTATTTTATCCTTTCCATTTATTGATAATGTCTGCTGTATGAAGGACTATATGATGTCATATGATACATATTTTTTTCTAACAAATCATTACCATTAATGATACTTTCCTTATATTGCAAAAAATGCAATTAGATTTATATCACTTTAAGCATTTTCTTTATAGTTTTTTTAGTGTAGGATTTTTTGATGGCAGTGTTAAAAATTCAGGTCACATTTTCTTCAAGATTTACTAATTACTGAATTTGGAATTTTGTTATTTGTGAATGCTATATTATAAACTGTATGTCTGATGTTACTCACTTTTACCAATTCTATAAGACATGTAATTATCTGCCATTTTTCCCAAATTAAAACTCAAAGAAATTTGCATTTAGCACTCAGATTGAATTGTTTCATGGGTTGAATGAACGATGACATACCACTAACTAACCAATAATTTGTATTTCAAAGTTTGGTTGTATTTTCATCAAATATAGAGAAAAGAAAATTCCTGTTTAAGTCTGTCCATGCTATATTTTGTGTGTCTCATTAATCTGTACATAAATTATTTGTAAATTTTCAAGATTTAAAATATGTGACTTTTCTATAAGAAAACACTGGAAACTTGAAAATTTCTCTGCCTTATTGCAGGCAGTTACTATGACTCTTTTTTTGGCTTTTAAAATATATTTTGTGATGCATATAATGCCTTCTGATTTATTTTTATAAGTAACATGGAAACTAATTCTGTATTGTTTAATGATTTCTCAATTTAACTTTATCAGTAACAGAGTTTAGCTCCCCTTGAAAAGATGTGGAGTAGTATTGCTGAAGAAAAATTTATTTTCACATTTGTTCTTTAGGTTGGTGGTTTTCCTCACAATATGTACAATATTTAAGCCATTCAGTTACTGTGCTAAAACAATTTTCACATGCATATTTTGCTGGTATATATCAGGTTTAATTAAACTATGCTATTAGGTGAAATATTACATCTTAATTAAACTGGTTTGTATATAAAACCAATAAACACTCGAGAAGGCAACAATCAGTGCAAATGGAATAAAGCATAGCATATTAATATTCTACAAGTTGGATTGAAAGCATTAAGTAATCTGTAAAATCAGTTTGGTAGAAGTCAGTTAACAGAACTTGTACCTCATTTCTGAATTTATCATTGATTCATTAAAATTATTAGCTTTTATCTTCCTCAGAGAAAACAATGTAGTTCGCAGTATGAGATGAATGGGGTAAAGAAGTGAATAGGGCGCCTGGGTAGTTCAGTTGGTTGAGCGTCTCACTTTAGCTCAGTTCATGATATGGGTTTGAGTCTAGAACCTGGCTTTTAGCTGATAGCTTAGAGCCTGGGGACGGGTTCAGTTTCTGTGTCTCCCTCTCTTTCTCTCTGCCCCTCCCCCCACTTGTGCGCTCTCTCTCTCTCTCTCTCTCTCTCTCTCTCCCTCTCCCTCTCCCTTTGTCTCTCTCTCCAAAAATTTTACCATTAAAAAATAAAGGTAATGAAGTTCTGGTGTCATAGATATTTCTAGTGACGGCACACAAATTAATGTCTCTTAGGATCCCAAGAATGAGAATACCGGTTTCCTGTGGAGTGATAAGCAAAGACTGTAGTGAATAGAGAAAAGGAAGAGGAGATAGTAATGAGGGGCATCCACATCCTTCACAATTTTGGCTCAAATAGTGTTTGTGACTCCTCACTAGGGAAATGAACTATTGCTTGAATGATAAACATCAGCCTGTGTATTTGGAGGTGGCAGGTGGGTTATTGTTCAGCGTTTCCACTGGCTACACCAATGAAAAGGAGGAGTGTATTAGGAAAAACACTTAGTTTTTGCATTGTTAATAATAACTCTGCCAATCATCTTCTAGACACATAGAGAACCAAGTTCATTATTTCTTGCATGCCAAATATAATGAAAGAGATTTTTCCTAAATTTTTCTAAACCTTTTTTGTATGTTCGTTTGTTCATTTGGATATGCCAATGACTAGTTGAATAATATGCACTCTTACAGCCGCACTTAACAGCTCACCTTGAGATAAATGTTTTCTATACATTTTCAGGATTTAAATGAATGCGACTGCCTTCCTGTCGCTCTCATTTTCAGTGAATTGACTGTTTATTTCACTCTCTCAGCAGAGGTATAATGTAACCTTTGAAATAATGGAACCGCCTCTACTGTAAGAGAATAGAAATAGTCACCCCCCTATTTCAGGGAAAACAACCACCTTTATTTTAAAACTATTTTTTAAATTCTTCATTGCAATTTTATTAATATAACTGTATGGTATACCTGAGTAAAAACACATCGTTCTTTGTTTCAGAAGAGAGGCAAGTTACTATAACATTGAAGATGTTGAAATCAAAATTGATCCCCTTTTTTTGAATTTTACCATCTTTTACAATATGCATTGGTAAAATTTACCATATAAAGAGAAACTTTCAAATTCTGTAGTATATTTACCCATAGGTACCTCTACCTAACGATTAAACCATCTTTCGAATTCATCGCTGTAAAAACAAACACAAATATTAAAACTCAGATTTCATACAGATCATTATTAACCAGAAAATAAAAAGTTTGAGTAGATATTTAACTTTTAACAATGATTATCTTAGATAAGAGGTATACAGATGCAAGAAAGCATATGACCTTATCTGAACTATGACTCGACTGCAGTCAATCGATAGTAAATCAAAATTAATTTAAATATTGACCAAAGTTAGAGACCCATTGGACTGAAAAAAAAAAAAAAACCCAAAGGATTGTTGAGGATTAGAGAATTTACAGAAATTAATACATTCTAGTTGAGTCCCTTATAGGATTTCCAAGAATTCTTATTTGGTATATATCTGCATGGGAGGCTCGCTATAAGTTCTAAACTTGGAGCCTAGATATTCTGTGGTAACGGCAGTTACTGAATAGAAGGAGTCAGCGCATTTTTTCTCTAAAGTGGCTATTAACAGCAATTAGCAAAGTAAATCTTTTCGGTTTCGCAAGCCACACAGTCTTTGCACATATTCTCCTTTTTTGTACAACCCATGAAAAATTTAAAATCCATTATTAGTAACTTGGGTAAACAAAACAAAACAAAACAGGCTAATAGGCCAGTTTGATCTCCTATGTAATAGTATAGATAAACGCTAAGATAGCAAAGATGATTTTAGAATTATCACAACGCTGGGTTAAGAAAGAGTATTGTGAGATAATTCAAATTCAGGGCCGATAATTGTCAGAAGGGAGAAAGAAGAGCAAATATATTCTTGTTGGATAATGTTGGCAAGATTAAACATTCTAGAATATCTAGAAGACCTTGTGAGGGGAAATGGCATGGGACATCAAAGATAATTTGAAAGTCTTTATCTTTGACTTGGTTATAAAGGGAATTAAATCTCTTTTTTGAAAAGAATTAGTACCATTAGTTCAGGTACTAGTATGTGGGGCAAATGAAGGTTTATCACATCCAGAATTTCTAACTGATACTTTGCAGGTTTATTACAAACCAAAGAGTGAGGTGCAATTTTAACAGAAGACATGATTACATATGAATGGATTTATTGAGGAAATTTTACTAAAAAGGACTGGAGATGAACGTCAAAAGATAATACTGCTTCACACTCCACCTTCTGTAATGAAGACTATTAGCAATCAGATTTTCCAATAGCCTGTATCTATATTGATTCTTTGCTGATGAAAAGGACATAGCATCAAGTAATAAAGTGATACTTCAGGCAAAAGGGGAACTATGAGTAGAAGCAGAAGATGGAATTCACACACACACACACACGCACACACACAAAATGGTGATGGGGAGGTTTAACATCTCTGAGGAGACATGGGCAACTTTGTGTTCCATCTATCCAAGTTGATGCGCAGGTGGACGATTAAAGGGAAGGAGAGGGAAAATAACACTTTTTCATTTTATTTTTATTTTTTTATGTTTGCCCTTCAAGGTCTTTTAAACTTCACTGTATTTTTTAAATGTTAAGACAGGTTAAGGCACATAAGATAAATTTCTTTACGTTGTTCATTTTTTATTTTTAAATTCCAGATAGCTAGCATGCAGTATAATATTAGTTTCAGGTGTACATTATAGTTATTCAACAGTCCCATACATCACCCAGTGCTCATGACAAGTATGCTCCTTAATCCTATCACCAACTTCGCCCATCCCCCACCCACCTCCTCTGTGGTAATCATCAGTTTGTTCTCTATAGTTTAGAGTCTGTTTCTTAGATTCTCTCTCTCTGTTTCTCTGTCTCTCTGTTTCTCTCTCTCTTTCTCTCCCACATTCTCTCTCTTTTTCCTTTGCTCATTTATTCCATTTCTTAAATTCCACATATAAGTGAAATCATATGGTATTTGTCTTTGTCTGGTGTATTTCAATAGCATTACAGACTCTAGCTTCATGTTTTTGCAAGTGAAAAGATTTCACTCTTTTTCATGGTTGAAGAATAGTCCACCCTTTTTAGACCATTTCTTTATCCATTCATCAGTTGATGGACACTTGAGCTATTTCTGTCATTTGGCTCTTGTAGATAATTCTGCTGTAAACATCAGGATGTATGTATCCCTAAGAATTAGTATTTTTGTATTATTTGGGTAAATACCCAGTAATGTGATTGCTGGACTGTAAGGTAGTTCTAACTTTGACTTTTTGAGGACCCTTTATACTATTTTCCAGAGTGGTGGCCGCAGTTGCACCAACAGTGCAAGACGGTCACCTTTTGTCCACATGCTTGCCAACACCTGTTGTTTCTTGTGTTATTATTTTAGCTGTGCTGGCAGGTTTGAGATAATATCCCATTGTAGTTTCCATGTGCTCTTTTTTTATTTTTAGGTTTATTTACTTATTTTCAGAGAGACAGAGACAGCATGAGTGGGAGAGGAGCAGAGAGAAAAGAATCACATGAAACATGAGATCATGCATGACCTAAGCCAAAATCAAGAGTCGAACACTTAACCCATTGAGCCACCCAGGCACTCCTTATTTGCTCTTTATGTTGTTCTTGGTGGGCTATTGACCAGCAACATTTGGGCTATTGCAGCTGAGAGATCATCACTGCTTGCTGGAATGCAAAATGAACGATAATATTACAGTCAATACTGGCAAGATGCCTCCTAATTTCTAATAACTAGTGAGAACTTGGCTCCCACTTCAATTGCTTGGAGCTAAGAAAAGAGAGTGCTCAGTCTTTTGGGAACTGTAATGTGGACTCTACTTGTGCTCATTACTCCCTCCATACCCATTTACTTATCCTAGCTAATCCATCCATCTACACCCTTGGTTATGTCTTCTTTCTCCTTTTGCACCACCGCCCCAGCATTTCTCATTTATTCTTGTAAAGGAAGAACAATCTGCATCTTCATATATTTTACTGGAAGATTGTTGTTCATAATATATGCATTACTTCTGGGTTCTCAAGCTCTTCTAATCCCCAAAGGCTTTTATTTTAAATATGTAGTCTTTAGCTCCTCACAACTGAAAGTTTAACCAAAGTTCGAAACTGAGCTCTACACTTTTCTCCTTTCACATCTTTCTATAGAAGCCAAATTACACTGAAAAAAATATAAATATAAAGCCTTTGTTGCTTCTTAAGTGAATGTAGTGGAAAAAAGACAAGAAGAATAAAGAATAAAAGTAGGAAAATTGTGTTGAAAACAACACAAACAATTTAATGTGAAAATGTTTTCCCCATACATACATTAAATAGTGACTCACCTAGATTGATTCTCTTATTAAGAACATGTAGAGAAATAGTAACAGCTGAACTTGAAATGGTTAATTGAGGCTATAAATTAATTAATAATAATTAATTGAGGCTATAAAAAATTTCATTAAAAACTTATCTCCCCTTGTCTGAAAGATAATTGGGGATTGTTAAAAGTTTCCCAAAGTGATCAAGATCTAGTGGGTTCTTCTAAACACAGATCACTTTAGAAGAGAAAGTAGGCTGGACTGACAGAATAGGAAAGGTAGAAGTGGTCTTACTACACATATTTACTGACCTGTGACAGTCCCATTTGGTCCCACCTACCCCAACATAACTAACTACTTTCACTTTTAAAAAGTGAACCAACATAAATGATATTTTCCTTTGGCCATCTTAATTAAGGACAATGGTTGACATAATATCCTAGAAAGCTAGGAGTAGAAATGTAATGTCAACAAATTCAAAGAAAGCTAAAAAGCTGTTAGATGATCATAACAGCACTGTGTGGGACCTTTCTCACGATTATGGATGCTGCCCTTTCTAGTTTATAGGATACAGAGTATAGGAAACCGGTCGGGAGATATGTGTGTGCTTTCAAGTAACTCACACATCAGTTACTAACACATAAGTACAATACATTAAAATCAAATTTCTAACTACCACTCTTATTCCTTCTAATTGTAATAACTATTCATTTCATGTTCTCAGAGTGAAGCAATTATTTCTCAAAAACACTCAGAAAGAAGTTCTCAAGGGAAGGCATCCTGACCTCTCTCCAAATAGAATTCATATAACCTTCATCTTGTGATCTCTGTACCTAATACATTCTTTGATCATTAATCTGGCATTGTCTGTAATTTACCTCTTTCCGTATCTTTCTAATACATATTAGGTTTCTTGACAAAATGGACTGCTTTTCTATTCATCCAAGTATTCCAAGTACTTGGTGAAGTGTCAGTGTATCAAAATATGTAGTCTATTATAATATTAGCTTCAGATATTTTAACTACTAAGAAAATTATTCTTTTATAATTTGTCTTAAACATTCTTAAATAAATACTACCTATGGAAGTTGCCATATTTGCCTCATTTTTCCTTGCCATATCTATATCATCTCAACCAAACCAAAACCAATGCATATATATTTTCATTGCAATTGGCCTAGTTCTTTTTTATTTTTTATTTTAAATGCAAGTTAGTTAACATATAATGTATTATTGGCTTCAAGAGTAGAATTCAGTGATTCATCACTTACATATAACACCCAATGTTCATCCCAACAAGTGCCCTCCTTAATGCCCATCATCCATTTAGCCCAATCCCCACCACCATCCCTCCAGCAATGCTCAGTTTGTATTCTGCATTAAAAAGTCTCCTTCTGGGGAGGGGGCCAACATGGCGGAGGAGTAGGGGGACCCAGTATTCCCCTTGTCTTTCAAACTAAGAAGGACTGAAATCAAAGGAATCTCAACACCAAGAGTCAGGGAGAAAAGGTGTTGCAGTCTACAAGGAATGGAAGGCAAAACGCAGAAAATGCCCCAGGAACTGTGAACTTAATCTGACGCGGATAAAATGAACTGGGGAATAGAGCTGAGGGGAGGGAGAGTCGTCTTCAGAGATAACTGAGAAAATGCAGAACAGGCCACATCTGAACAAGAGGGACAGAGAGGGTGAGACCACCACCATCCAGTCCCTAAATAGAGAGCTTTTGAAGAGAAGTTCTGTGGCTAACAGCAGAACTCTCAGCAGAACTCTCCTAGCGCTGGGACTGGCAGCAGCGACCCAGTCAGCCCGAGTCACGCAGAGGTGCCAAGCCACCTGCGCAGCGCTTCAAATCCAGGCACACAATTTGAAACGTAATCAGGTGTAGCAGGCAGAGAGAGTGCGGTGCGCTACCGCACAGCAGACCACAGTATGCTGGCACCTGTTGCAGAGAGAGGACAGAAACAAAGGGGCAAATAGAGGCTCCGGGACTGGGAAGAAAGGGCTGAGGAGATGCCATTGATGTCTCACAAGCACATGAACACCGGCCCCAGGAAGTCACCCCCAAAACCATCCTTGTGGCAGTAGAGGCTAGATCCGCCTACCAAACACGCCCCTCCCCACAGGAGGGACACTTTTAGCAGGGAGCTACTGACGCCAAGTTCAGACTGCTGCCTGGAGTAACTTCAGGTCATTTTTTCTTTTTTAAATTTATCCCTCCCTTTCTCCTTCTTACCGATCCCCACCCTTGAGCTGGTTATCCAGGGTACTGGCTGACTTAAACATTTTTTTAACCCACTCTCTCAAGGCATGTTCTACACCTCCTTCTGTACTTCCCTATCCCTCTTTCTGGAATAACCAGGCCATGTAAGTCCATCTGGACAACATCTATCTTCGTTCCTTTTTCCTTGCATATGTCCTTATTCTAATTTCTCTCAGTCTGCATTAAGCCCTTTAGTCGACCTACCTGGGCGAAGTCAATTTTCTTCTTCCCCTTGCACCTGTCATTATTCTCTCTGTATATGCTCTGCCATCAGCACACTGAAAACCCTGTCCTTAACGTGTAGCTGGTACTTCAGGACATTGCCCTCAGAGTGCATTTGTTATTCTTTTTTGTGTTGTGAACGGCTTGCCTGTATCATTTGTCGGTACATTTGAGTATTTTTGTTTTTTGTTTGTCTGTCTGTTTTCCTTTCCAGGGCGACTTCAAGAAATAATCCAAAACACACCTAGCCAAAATAATGAAACAGAAGAATTCTCCTCAAAAGAATCTACAGGAAGTAGTGACAGCTCAAGAATTGATGAAAACAGATGTAAGCAACATAACAGAACATGAATATAGAATGATAATCATAAACCTAATCGCTCACCTTGAAAAAAGCATAGATGAATGCAAGGGATCCCAAGCAGCAGAGTTCAAGGACCTTAAAAACAGTCAAGAAAAATTAAAAAAACGGCCTTAAATGAAGTGCAAAAAAAATTGGAGGCAGCCACAGTGCAGATTGAAGAGGCGGAAGAGAGAGTAAGTGAATTAGAAGATAAAATTATGGAAAAAGAAGAAGCAGAGAAAAAGAGAGGGAAGCTGATCCAGGAACAGGAAAGGAGAATTCAAGAGCTGAGCGATGCACTCAAAGGAAACAATATCTGTATCATAGGAATTCCAGAGGAAGAAGAGAGAAAGGATTCAAAGGGGTACTTGAACAAATCATTGCTGAGAACTTTCCCAAAATGAAGAAGGAAACAGGAATGGAAATCGAAGAGGCACAGAGAACTTCCCTCAGACTTAACTTGAATAGACCTTCTGCACAACGCATCATAGTGAAACTGGGAAAATACAAAGGCAGAGAGAGAATTCTGTAAGCAGCTAGGGAAAAACGGACCTTAACATACAAAGGAAGACACAAAAGGGTTGTAGCAGACTTATCTACAGAAACTTGGCAAGACAGAAAGGAATGACAGGAAATCTTCAATGTGAAGAGCAGGGAGGATATTCAACCAAGAATCCTGTATCCGGCTAGCCTGTCATTCAGAATAGAAGGAGAGATCAGGTTTACTCCAACAAACAAAAACTGAAGAAATACATCACAAATAAGCCAGCATTACAAGAGATCCTGAGGGGCATTCTATGAAGAAAAGGTTGCAAAGAACACAAACTACCAAAGAGAACCTTACAAGAATGAAACATACAGACAACACAGTGACGATAAGCCCATATTTTTCAATATTAACACTGAATGAAAATGGACTAAATCCACCAATCAAAAGACACAGGGTAACAGAATGGATTAAAAGACAAGACTCATCTATTTGCTGTCTTCAAGAGACTCATCTTAGACCCGAGGACACCTTCAGATTGAAAGTGAGGGGATGGAGAACTATCTAACATGCTACTGGAAGTCAGAAGAAAGCTGGAGTAGCCACACTTACATTGGACAAACTAGACTTTAAAATGAACGATGTAATAAGAGAGGAAGAAGAACATATTTAATAGTCACAGGGACCATCCAGCAGGAAGAGCTAATAATTATAAATATCTACGCACCAAATTCGGGGTCACCCAAATTTGTAAAACAACTGATTACAAATGTAAGCAACCTCATTGATAAAAATGTCCTAATAGTAGGGGACCTTAACACTCCACTCTCAGCATTGGATAGATCCACAAAACAGAAAAGCATCACAGAAACAATGGCCCTGAATGACAAATTAGAACAGATGGTCCTAACTGACATCTTCAGGGTCCTTCATCCAGAGGCAAAGGAATTTACATTCTTCTCAACTGCACATGGTACATTTTCCGAGATAGATGACATTCTGGGGCACAGGGAAGCTCTGAATAAATATAAAAGAATGAGATCATACCGTGCACACTGTCAGACCACAATGTTTGAAACTTGAAATCAACCACAGGAAAAAGCCTAGAAAATATCCAAAAACATAGAGACTAAGGAACAACCTACTAAATGACGAGTGGGTCTACCAAGAAATCAGAGAAGAAATTTAAAAATACATGGAAACAAATGAAAATGAAAATACAATAATCCAAACGCTCTGGGATGCGGTAAAGGCAGTCCTGAGAGGGAAATATATAGCAATCCAGGCCCACCTCAAGAAACAAGAAAAATTAATAACACAAATTCTAACAGCATGCCTAAAAGAACTAGAAGCAGAATGACTAAGACAACCCAAGCCCAGCAGAAAGAGAGAAATAACAAAGATCAGGGAAGAAACTAATCATATGGAAACAAAAAAAGTAGTGGAACAGATCAATGAAACCAAGATCTGTTTTTTTGTAAAAATAAAGAAAATAGACCAACTTCTAGCCAGGCTTCTCAAAAAGAAAAGAGAGAGAACTCAAATAGATAAAATCATGATGATAGGGAGTAATTACAACAAATCCCTCAGAAATACAAGCGATTATCAGAGAATACTATGAAAAATTATATGTCACCAAACTTGGCAACCTGAAACCTGAAAGAAATGGACAAATTTCCTAAATAGCCAGCACACTACCAAAACTCAAACGGGAAGAAATAGAACATTTGAACAAACTCATAACTAGAGAAGAAATTGAATCAGTTATCAAAAATCTCTCAGCAAATAAAAGACCTGAACCAGATGTCTTCCCTGCAGAATTTTACCAGACAATTATAACATAGTTAATTCCTATCCTCCTCAAGCTGTTCAAAAAAAATGAAACGGAAGGAAAACTCCCGGACTCATTCTATGAAGCCACCATCACTTTGATTCCCAAATCAGATAAAGACCCAGCGAAAAAAGAGAACTACAGACCAATATGCCTGATGAATATGGATGCAAAAATTCTCAACAAGACACTAGCAAACTGAATCCAACAGCATATAAAAAAGAATTATTCACCAAGATCAAGTAGGATTCATCCCTGGGTTGCAGGGCTGGTTTAATATTCGCAAATCAGTCAACGTGATACATCACATTAACAAAAGAAAAGATAAGAACCATATGATCCTGTCAATAGATGCAGAAAAAGCATTTGACAAAATACAGCACCCTTTCCTAATAAAAACCCTTCAGAAAGTAGGGATAGAAGGAACGTACTTACACATTATAAAAGCCATTTATGAAAAGCCCACAGCTAATATCATCCTTAATGGGGAAAAACTGAGAGCCTTCCCCCTGAGATCAGGAACACGACAGGGGTGTCCACTCTTGCCACTGCTATTTAACATAGTGTTGGAAGTCCTAGCATCAGCAATCAGACAACAAAACAAAATATAAAGCATCAAGTTGGCAAGGAGGAAGTCAAACTTTCACTTTTTGCAGACGACATGATGCTTTACATGGAAAACTGGACAGAATCCACCAAAAGCCTACTAGAACTGATCCATGAATTCAGCAAAGTTGCAGGGTACAAAATCAATGTACAGAAATCGGTGGCATTTCTATACACCAACAATGAAGCAGCAGAAAGAGAAATAAAGAAGCTAATTCCTTTCACAATCGCACCAAAAACCATAAAATACTTAGGAATAAACCTAACCAAAGATGTAAAAGACCTCTACGCTGAAAACTATAAAAAACTTATGAAGGAAATTGAAGAAGACACAAAGAAATGGAAAAACATCCCATGCTTATGGATTGGAAGAATAAATATCGTCAAAATGGCAATACTACCCAAAGCAATCTACACATTCAATGCTATCCAAATCAAAATTGCATCAACATTGTTCTCAAATATAGAGCAAACAATCCTAAAATTTGTATGGAACCACAAAAGACCCTGAATAGGCAAAGTAAAACTGAAGAATAAAACCAAGGTGGGAGGCATCACGATCCCAACTTTAACCTCTACTACAAAGTGGTAGTCATCAATACAGTATGGTATTGGCACAAAAACAGACACATAGACCAATGGAATAGAATAGAAAACTCAGAAATGGACCCACAAGTATATGACCAACTAATCTTTGACAAAGCGGGCAAGAGCATCCAATGGAAAAAAGACAGTCTCTTTAATAAATGGTGCTGGGATAACTGGACAGCAACATGCAAAAGAATGAAACTGACCACTTCCTTACACCACTCACAAAAATAAACTCTAAATGGATGAAGGACCTGAATGTGAGACAGGAAACCATCAAAATCCTAGAGGAGAAAGCAGGAAAAAGCCTCTTTGACCCATGACACACCAATTTCTTACTTGACACATCTCCAAAGGCAAGGGAATTAAAAGCAAAAATGAACTGTTGGGACCTCATCAAGATAAAAAGCTTCTGTACGGCAAAAGAAACAACCAACAAAACGGATAGGCAACCAAGGGAATGGGAAAAGATAATTGCAAATGACATATCGGATAAAGGACTAATATCTAAAATCTATAAAGAACTTACCAAACTCCACACCCGAAAAACGAATAATCCAGTGAAGAAATGGGTGGAAGATATGAATAGACACTTCTCCAAAGAAGACTTCCAAATGGCAAACAGACACATGAAACAATGCTCAAAGTCACTCATCATCAGGGAAATACAAATCAAAACCACACTGAGTACCACCTCACACCATTCAGAGTGGCTAAAATGAACAAATCAGGAAATTATAGATGCTGGCGAGGATGTGGAGAAACAGGTATCCTCTTGCACTGTTGGTGGGAATGCAGACTGGTGCAGCCACTCTGGAGTACTGTGTGGAAGTTCATCAGAAATATTAAAATATAATTACTCTATGACTCAGCAATAGCACCGTTAGGAATCTACCAAGAGATACAGGACTGCTGATGCATAGGGGCACGTGTACCCCGATGTTCATATCAGTACTTTCGACAATAGCCAAATCATGGAAAGAGACTAAGTGTCCATCAATTAATGAATGGATTAAGAAGTTGTGGTATATATATATACAATGGCATACTATGCAGCAATGAGAAAGTATGAAATCTGGCCATGTGTAGCAACATGGATGGAACTGGAGGGTATTACGCTGAGTGAAATAAGTCTGGCAGAAAAAGACAGATGCCATATTTTTCCATGCATAGGTAGGCTTTGTGAGACCTAACAGAAAACCAGGGGAGAGGGGAAGAGGGGAAGGAAAAAAAAAAACCACAGAGAGAGAGAAAGACATAACATAAGAGACTGTCAAAGACTAAGAACAAACTGAGGGGATAGGGGGGTGTGGGTTGGGGGAGATTGGGTGATGGGCACAGAGGAGGGCACTTGTTGGGATGAGCACTGGGTGTTGTATGGAAACCAATTTGACAATAAATTATTTTAAAAAATCTCCTTCTTTGTTTTTATCTTATTCTTCCTTCCCTTCCCCTATATTCATATGTTTTGCTTCTTAAATTCCACATATGAGTGAAGTCATATGATAGCTGTCTTTTTCTGCCTAACTTATTTCGCTTAGTATAATATACTATAGTTCCATCCATATTGTTGCAAATGGTAAGACTTCACTCTTTGATTGTCAAGTAATATTCCAGTGTATGTATGTGTGTGTGTGTCTATATATCTACATCTATATCACCTATATGTATATGTATATATATATGTATATCTATATCTATACCACATCTTCTTTATCCATTCATCAATCAATAGATATTTTGGCTCTTTCCATGATTTGGCTATTGTTGATAGTAATGTTGTGAACA
This sequence comes from Paguma larvata, assembly GCA_030068075.1. Lineage (NCBI taxonomy): Eukaryota > Metazoa > Chordata > Mammalia > Carnivora > Viverridae > Paguma > Paguma larvata. Next base: position 54,992,720 of record CM057832.1, read on the forward strand.
TTTGGGGGACCTCCCCCAATATCGTTTCCCAGATCTGCTGCAAAGTTTATATTACCACCAACAGGGCAAAAATGTTTCCCTTTCTCTGCATCCTCACTATCATCTGCTGTTTCCTGAGTTGTTAATTTTAGCCTTTCTGACTGGTGTAAGGTGGTATCTCTTTGTGATCTTGATTTGTATTTGCCTGATAATGAGTGATGTTGATCTTTTTATGTGTCTGTTACTCATCTGAATGTCTTCTTTGGAAGTGTCTATTCATATATTCTGCCCATTTCTTTACTGGATTGTTTGTTTTTTGGGGTTTGTGTTTGATAAGTTCTTTATAAATTTTGGATATTAACCCTTAATTTGGTATGTCATTTGCAAATATCTTCTCCCATTTGTCAGTTACCTTTTAGTTTAACAAACTTCCTTCGCAGTGCAGAGATTTTTATCTTCATGAAATCCCAATAGTTCATTTTAGCTTCTGTGTACCTTGCTTCCAGAGACATGTCTAGATGATGTTGCTGTGGCTGAGGTCAAAGACACTGCTGATTGTGTTTTCCTCTGGAATTTTGATGGTTTCCTGTCTTACGTTTAGGTCTTTCATCCATTTTGAATTTATCTTTGTGTATGGTGTAAGAAAGTGGTCCAGTTTCATTGTTCTGTGCGTCACACTCCCGTTTTCCCAGCACCATTTGCTAAAAAGACTGTATTTTTTCCAGTGGATACTCTATTTTGCTTTGTCGAAGGTTACTTGGCCACACACCTATAAGTCTATTTCTGGGTTCTCTATTTTATTCCATTGATCTTTTTGTCTGCTTTTGTGCCAGTACCATACTGCTTTTTGATGATTACAGCATTGTAATACAGCTTAAAGTCTGGAATTGTGATGCCTTTAGCTTTGCATTTCTTTTTCAATATTACTTTGACCATTCAGGGTCTTTAATATTCCTTACAAATTTTAGAATTGAATGTTCTAGCTCTTTGAAGAATGCTGGTGTTATTTTGTTGGGGATTGCATTGAGTGTATAGTTTGCTTTGAGTAGAATAGACATTTTTACAATATTTGTTCTTCCAATCCATAAGCATGGAATGTTTTTCCATTTATTTGTGTCTTCTTCAATGTCTTTGGCAAACTTTCTATAGTTTTCAGCATATAGATCTTTTACCTCTTTGGTTAAATTTATTCCTAAGTATCTTATGAATGTGCAATTGTAATTTGGATGGATTCCTTGATTTCTCTCTCTGTTGCTTCATTATTGTTGTACAGAAATCAACTGATATCTGTACATTGATTTCATATCCTACGACTTTTCTAGAACTTTGCATGTCTCAGTTCTAGCAGTTTTTTGGTGGAGTCTTTGGGTTTTCCTCATAGAGTATAATGTCATCTGCGAAAAGTGAAAGTTTGACTGCTTTGCCAATTTGGATGCCTTTTATTTCCTATCGTTGCTTCATTGCTGAGGCTAGGACTCCTAGTACTATTTTAAATAACAGTAGTGAGGATGGACATCCCTGTTGTCTTCCTGACCTAAGGGGGAAAGCTCTCCATTTTTCTCCATTGAGGATGCTATTAGCTGCGGGTCTTTCATATATGGCTTTTATGATGTTGAGGTACGTTCCTTCTGTCTCTGCTTTCTTGAGTGTTTTTATCTGGAAAGCATGCTGTATTTTGTCAAATGCTTTTTCTGCATCTATTGAGACGTTCTTGTATGGTGTTTTATTAATTTGTTGTATCACCTTGATTGATTTGTGAATATTGAACCATATTTGAAGTCCAGGAATAAATCTCACTTGATCATGGTGACTAATTCTTTTAAAGTACTGTGGATTCAATTTACTAGTATCTTTTTGAGAATTTTTGCATTCAGAGTTATCAGGGATATATGCCTGTAATTCTCCTTTTTAGTGGGGACTTTGTCTGGTTTTGGAATCAAGGTAATCCTGGCTTCATAGGATGAGTTTGGAAGCTTCCCTTCCATTTCTATTTTTTTGGAACAGTTTTAGAAAAATAGGTATTAACTCTTCTTTAAATATCTGGTAAAATTCTCTTTGGAAGTCATCTGGCCCAGGACTCTTGTTTCTTGGGAGATTTTTGATTACTGATTCAATTTCTTTGCTGGTTTAGGTCTGTTCAAACTTTCTGTTTCTTCCTGTTTCAGTTTTGGTAGTTTGTATGTTTCTAGGAATTTGTCCATTTCTTCCAGAGGTCCAGGTGGTCAGCATACAGTTACTTATACTATTCTCTCAATAATTGTTTGCATTTCTGTGGTTTTGGTTGTGATCTCTTCTCTCTTATTTGTGATTTTATATATGTGGGTCCTTTTTTCTTTTGAGTCTAGTTAGGGGTTTATCAGTTTTGTTTATTCTTTCAAAGAACCAGCTCTTAGTTTTCTTAGTTTCGTTGATGTGTTCAACTGTTTTGTTTCTTTGTTTGTTTCTATATTATTTCTGCTCTAATATTTATTATTTTCCTTTGGCTGGCTTTAGGCTTATTTGTTGTTCTTTTTCTACCTCCTTAGGTGTAAGGTTAGACTATGTATTTGGGACCTTTCTTGCTTCTTGACAGAGGCCTGCCTTGTGTTATACTTTCCTGTTAGGAATGCCTTTGCAGTCCCAAAAGGCTTGGACTATTGTGTTTTCATTTTCATTGGCTTCCATGTATTTTTCTTATTTCTTCTTTAATTTCCTGGTAAACACATTCATCCTTTAATAAGATGTTCTTAACCTCCATGTATATGAGGGCTTTGTAAAAATTTTCTTGTGGTTGACTTCAAGTTTCATAATGTTGTGATCTGAAAATATGCATGGTATGATCTTGATTATTTTGTACCTCTGGAGGGCTGATTTGTGACCAAGTATGTGATCTGTTCTGGAGAATGTTCCATGTGCACTGGAGGAGAATGTGTATTTAGTTTTTAGGGTGAAATGTTTTGAATGTATCTGTTAAATCCATCAGGTCCAATGTGTCATTCACAGCCACTTGTTTATTTTCTGTTTAGATGATCTGTCCGTTGCTGCAAGTGTGTTTTTAAACTTACACATTTGGATTGGAATTTTTATCACTTCCTATAGTAGATTTCCATTAAAGAAATAGACCAAACTGCAGTTAGATGAATACAGTAACATAAAGCATATGTATGGTAACATTAAATGGCTGGCATATAGCTGACTGCTGAGAGGCAGTTTGTTACTTTGTATACACTTTTCTACGACAAATAGATCTAAGTGACAGATTTAATTTAAAACCAATATTCTTTCTGAACATTTATTGCCACCTCATGGGCCAGTCATTTCAAATAATTGACAATAAGTTTTCAAAACGGTTGGTCTCCTGTTTTAGCGAAAATTGTGATGTATTGAGACTATGGAGATATCTCAAATTCCAGTTTTTCCTTAGACACGTTCTTTCTGCCTTTCCTGAGACATATAGTATTAAAATAAAAAAGCCACATGTCCAGTGAGGTGTGTTGGCTTTCATCCTTGAACCATGGTAATGCTACCTCCAAGAAAAAGGGACATTAGAGAGAGAAAAAGAAAAAAAAAAATGTGTCACCCAGTGAATTTCTATGACGCAATGTTTTCAAAACTCTTTCGAAGACTGATATGTTGTCAGATTCCACTGCCAGGACTTCACTAAGCAGTGTGTGTGGGCCTAGAGAGAACTTGAAACTGAGGCAAGATCCTTTTGTATTCTTAATGTAAAACAAACAACATCCACTGAGTGACATAAAATGATCAGTTTAAAAATTAATAAGCAATCAATTTATTATACTTAAATTATGTGTCCCCGGAACTCAGGCAGGGCCAAATGGGATGATTTATCTCTGCTGCATATATTTGGGGTCTCAACTGAAAGGCTGGGGATGATGTAATCATTTGGGAATTGAAATTATCTGGACATTATTGTTTCGTAAATGGGTTGTGATGATATGAAAGCTGCTTTCACTTGGGTCTGTCAACCAGCATGCTGACACATGGCCCCTTCATGTGACTTGGGGATCTCACATTGTAGAAGGTACGTTCTGAAAGGGAACATCCTAAATACAAATGTTCTGGGAGAATCAGGCAGACTGCATAGTGTTTTATGACCTGTTCTCAGAAGCACCAGGTACGCTGTACTAAACTGGTCAACGCAGGCATTAGACTTCCCAAATTCAAGGGAGAAAATATAAATTTCACCTCTCATTAGGAGGAGTGTCAGATGTATGATTTATTTTTCTTAACTGACATGGAAAGTTGAGGGTCAGTTGAGAAAGAAAAGATTAGGTACGATTAAGCCAGAGACCTGAGTAAAACCCAGTGTCCAGATAACAAAAGTCATGGAAAATCACAGTTTTAAGGTCAAAAAGATAATCATCAGTGTATGGAAAAAAACATGGCATGATTGAGTAGATTCATCCCAAATTGTTATAAAACAAAATAAAAATCAGAAAACAGAGTGAGGTAAAAGCAAGATGTATAAATTCAAATGTAAGGTAAAGTATATAAATAATTAATGAATAACAAAATGGGGGAGAGGAATGTACAGATGATGAATAGAAGAGTATTTAGGAACCAAGATCCAGATAGGTTTTTCTAGAAATGAATATGTGCCTGTCTCATGTATACAAACTTACTGCTCTCACATTAAAGACAATTATGGTGCAGTAATGACATTAATAATACATTTGTGGAGATCTATATATTTATAAAATCTTTAGATAGACTCGGTTGCCCCATTATTGGAGGAGGTATATAAGATTTGTTGAGAGTACACTATTCTAACACTAAATAACAAATGCAAATGTGTAGGTGAATATTATTTATTACTTATGGGAAAATATTTCTGTAGAAGATTTATTAGATATTAGAAAATGACCAGATATTATATTTTATTTGAAAGTAATATTGAGTGCCTGTTAATTACAAGGCATTATGAAAATATCTAGCAGGTTTAACAAGATGGTTAAATACAGCCACATCTGACCATAAACACTTAGCTTACATATACACAGTTTGCAACTTAATAAACTTAACAGTAAGAGTAGCATACACAAATAAAATTCGATAATCATAATTATTAGTCTATATGCTTTTCTTTAAACACACACATATATGTGGTTAGATAGATAAATTCAAATAGCATATAGCCTAATCATAATGGAGCCCTAGGTATTGATACTATAGGTGTTAACAGGTTTTGATCATGGGATTTAGAGATAGAAATTGGATCAAAGTTTTAAGTCTCTTTAAAAAGTGAACTTTCAGGGTGCCTGGGTGGTTCAGTTGGTTTTAAGCGTCTGACTTCCGCTCAGGTCATGATCTCAGGTTTGTGAGTTAGAGCCCTTCATCAGGCTCTGTGCTGACAGCTCGGAGCCTGGAGCCTGCTTCAGATTCTGTGTCTCCCTCTCTCTCTGTTCCTCCCTTGCTTGTGCTCTGTCTCTTTCTCTCTCAAAAATAAATAAAGATTTTTTTTTAATAAATAAAAGTGAACTTTCTATACAAAGGGAGAGCTGTAAAAAATATCAAAGGTTTTCATATATTCTGTTTGTAAAAATCACAGTGAAGGAGGAAAGCACTTCCAGAATGATGAAGAAAAAAAAAATAAAACTGTAAAAATCTGATTCTCAAATAAAAGTAACAAGAACAATGGCAAAAAATGCCAAAACAACTTTTTCATATTTTGGAAATTAATCAGTGATATAAACAATAGAGGAGTGTTTATGCAATGAAACAGCTGAACTCAGTAGGGATAGGAATCTTTGTGACATTTCACCTTGTCCTGTCCTCTTCAGCCTCTTTCTAGTTCTGCAGTAGATTTAAAAATCAGCGATCTTATAACCCCTGCAGCTCTGAAAGTCAGAAGACCAGAACGCACTGAGGTAGGATAGAATCAATTTATAGTTCACCAAAAAGCTCCTTTCTCAAGAATTGTCACTATTTCACATGTCTGAAGACTCTGAACAAGCCTGATTCACACGGGTAATATGTATTTTACCTTAACCAAATCTCCTTCAGCACCAAAAACCTATTTTCATGGTGTTTGTCCAAAAATCAGGGCAATTGTTTAACATCACAACTGCCTGAGGTAGCAATTTACCTAGAGGGGCAAATGAGAGGCTGGCTGAAAAGCATGAAAAGAAACTGTAGTACAAAGGGTATCAGTAGGAGGCTTTGAAACTCCTCAATTTTGAAAGGCGTATTCCTGGGAATCTGAAAGGCCATGCACGTGGATAGAGCTTTGTGAGTGCTCAGGGAAGGTATGAAAAGACCTTAATCTCCCAGCTCTGTCTGACCTTGAGACATTGTGTAATGAGAAAGCGAAGGCTAAGGCAGAGTTGTATATTGAAGGAACATTAAAGGTGTCCTGCGACACAAACACAAAGCCTTTCAGCAAGGTGTAGAAGGTTATAGATTCATTTCCTTCAAGAAAATTCTTATCCATACAGTATCTGACCACTCAGTTAACTGATCAGAAGCTGCACTAGCCACACACAGCAAAGAAAATATAAGTTAGGAAATTAGATCAGGAAAGTCACTCAACAAAGAACCATTATAGGCTGCAACAATAAAAAGCAACGACAAACTCTAGAGAATAGATCTATGATTCCCAGGTTTGCCATATTTCAATATTCCAGATTGACTGTGTATATAATTTTAAAAATGTGTAATATGGAAAGAAAAAGAAAATATTGCCCCCTTTGTTTGGAGGAAACAAACAAATAAAAATAAACATATAATAGAAATTGTCCCTGAGGACCTATATATTGGAATGAGAAGGCAAATATTTTATACCAGTAATTATAACTATGTTCCTCAAAGGGAAACATTTCTAAAGATCAAACGTAAAGTCTCACAAAATAAAGCATTCAATAAAGATAATTATTAAAAAAAACAGGAATTCTGCAATTGAAAACTATAATAACAGAAATGAAAATTCTTGGAGAGACTCAGAGTCAAATGTTAATTGGTAGAGGGAAAAATTAACAGACTTGAAGACAGGTCAATTAAAAGAACCGAGTCTAAAAAAGTAAAAGAAAATTTAAAAAAAAATGAACAGAAACTCAGAGATACATGAGGCACTATCATCTGTACTTATCAGAAATCAGAGCACAAAAAAGAAAAAAAAAAGATGTAAAGGACTACTTGAAGAAATAGTGGTCAAAACTTACCAAATTTCAAGAAAAACATTAATTTAGACTTCTGAACATCATGCACACTAAACTCAGAGAAACGGTCATTATGTATCATCATAGACAAAGTAAAAAATATCAAAAACAAAAAGAGAATCTTGAAAGCAGCAAGAGAAATCATCGTAAATAAAGGAATTTCTACACAATGAACAGTTGACTACTCATCTGAACAACAAATGCCAAAAAGCAGTAGGATAAGATATTCAAATTGCTGAAAAACTAGAAGTGAAGAGTTCTATATCAGCAAACTTCCGTTAAATATAAAGGAATCTCGCAGGATACAAGATCCATATACAAAATAACAGCTATATTTATATACTATCTGAATACAATTCCATTTACAATATCATTTTTTAATTTTTTAATGTTTTATTTATATATTTAAGAGAGAGAGAGACAGAGTGAAGACAGGGAAGGGTCAGAGAGAGGTGGAGAGAATCTGAAGCAGTCTCCAGGCTCTGAGCTGGCAGCACAGAGTCCAATGCGGGATTCAAACCCACGAACCATGAGATCATGAACTGAGCCAAAGTCAGAAGCCCAACCAACTGAACCAACCAGGTGTCCTGTTTACGGTATCATTTTAAAATCACTTAGAAATATATTTAGCAAAAGGTGAAAGATTTTGTACTAGTAAACATTATTTAAAGAAATTATAGATCTAAATAAATGAATGATATCCCATGTTCATGAAGTGGAAAAATTTATATTGATAAGATGAAAATATTCCATAAGTTAATGTACAGATTCAATGTAATCCCTTTCAAAATTATGATGAACTTATTTGCATAAATTGATGGTTGATCAAAAAAGAGATGAAAATAATTTGGATAAGATGTTAATGATAAACAACACAACAAAAATATATAGCATAGCTAAATATGATGTCTCCTTAAAGTTTCATGTCTTGGTCTGAGGTCCTATAAGTTTCCACTCTAAGACTGATGACTGAAAAATTAACAAAGAGCATCTAACATATAAAGGATGAGGATAAACATATGTGTGCATAGGTTTTTCATTAAATAATATTTCATGGCATCTTGTCATTAAATAATTCATGGCGTCTTGTAAAAAAGTATCTCTATACAATATATTTTGCCCGTAGTTGTGAATTTTGACAATATAAGGTATTGAAAGTTTTATATAAAAAAACTTTATATCCTAGAACTTTTACTGTTGTCACTTTAGTCTTACATTGCAGGTACCCACACACAAAGCAGATCAGGAAAATACAATGCGGGATGTGTCTTACAGTCAAATGCATTCGAAGAAAGGTGATACCATTAACGATTACTGTAATTTTCAAATGACTGAACGCTATTTATATATAATGCAACCATATAGTATTAAGTGGCTTTATTCTAGTGTATAACAAATTGATTAATGAATTATTTGCATACTTTAAATATGTTAATTTATGTTACAAATACTTAGCTGGCTTATTTTTTTGAATCATAATTTATATCAGCTCCCCTCCCACACACACATACAAAACAATACTATGTTTGAAAAAATATTCATTGGAGTCCATTTAGATTTGAATAATTCTACATTTTTTACAAAAAATACTATCTGGAAAAATCCTTCAATATAATTTGAACATATAAGATTTTTCTAAAACATTTGCACCTCAGTATTACATTTTATATCTTTAGCAGTTATCTGATTATAAATGGAAAAGCCATAACCTAGATTTTTGAGACATCAAACTTCCTAATGATTTACTTTAAAGGGATGAGTTTACCTGAGTCGTTATGAAACTAGCCTACATGGGCAGCTGCAGATGAGTTCTATGCTGCCTTCTAGACTGATGCCTTCTTCTATGCTTAATGTTTTAGGCTACAACTGCCCAGAATAAAGCCCTAAAGGAGCGTAACTTTTTGTTTTGTTTTGTTTTGTTTTTTGTTTTGTTTTGTTTTGTTTTAGTCATAGGGTTCTGCCTCTAGTATGAAATAAAAGAAAGCTGTCGCTCAAGTGATGAAAACGAGTTTTCACACAAAACCAACTGACTTGAAAGGAAACTTGTTCAAGTTTGTGAACGTTGTTTTAATGTTTAAAAATAAATTTACATGGCTGACCAATGAAAGCCATGCCCTATTAACATTATATTGACGTTTTAAATTTTGCAAATAATATTGGCCCTAACTTTGCAATTGTCATTCACCCAAAAGGGCTAGTTTGAGAAGTAATGCAATACGTTTTGGCAATAGAAATGTGAGAGTTTTGTCTTTCTCTCTTTTCCCTATGTAGGCTGGGGCTGGACAACGGCCTTCTCTCTGGTTACCAGATGGACAGAATATAGAACTAAAACTTTAGCTCTATTCAGTCCCCTGCCATATCAGCATCAAGTTAGGAGTTCTGCTCAGCGATACCTTCCTAATATTGCATTGTGACAAGAGATATTTACTTGTACTAATTTGGTGAGTCTTTTTTTTTTTTTTTGCATTTATACAGATCAGTGAGAGAAAATACTTTTTCACAGTTTCTTATTCATAGATCTCAAATCCCTCAGATAAAATATTTAACATTGAACATGGGACATGTCTTTGTGCTTTTCAAAGAATAAATTTCAGTAACACTTGGAATGAAGGAAAAGCCTGCTGTACAAACCACATTACAGAATGCTGACATGAAGAACGAGTGAGAAACTAAATGGGTGTTAATATTTTTGTTTTGCTAAATTACGTATCTGAGGTCTCTTCCTACATATTCCAAAATGATGATTAGAAAGAAAGTTTGCTCTGGGTAAACAATTGGGAAATAAAACTGAGAGATGGAGTTTTAAATAAACAAAGAGGCTTCCACAAGTCTCCTTAATAGTTTCATAGTGACAATCTCTTCCCTATATAATAAGAGCACAACACACGGCTGCTTTCATAATTTGCCATAATTTCCACCAATCCTGCCTCAAACTTGCCAAGCTCTCTTCCATCTTTGTTGACCTAGCTCCAATCGCAAGGAATTATTTGTCATTCTTAGGGTGTTTCATGGTTCCTCATGCTTCTATGCATTTATTGATGCTATTATTCCCTCTGCCTCGGAAGATGCATGTTGACCCCATCTCACTGGAGAAGGTTTATTCTTCAAGACTGTGTGAAATTTTACCGTTTTATAGAATATTTCCACTTTTAAAGGCAGAGCAAAACTTTCCCTCTGATAACTCCAGACCATCCCATACAGTCCTCTCATAAAGCAGTTTGCACAGTATTTTATACTTTTTTTTTTAATACTTATACTTCAGTGTAGAGCCTTGGAGAGCAGGAACCGTATTGTTTTTAGTTATGAATCCTGTGAACAATTTTAGCACCTAACAAGTTCCCAATAAAATTTGTAGAATTAAAATAATAGAACATAAGCATGCCTTGTTTTTTCAGCATGCCTTTTTAAATGACACATGTAACTCCAGAGTCAAAGGCGATTATCCAGGAAATACAGGACTAGAATGGCAAAACTTAGTTTTCCATTGTGCAGGTATAAGGACGAGATGAGAAATGATGGCTTCTTCATCTTTTGGAGATTATTAAATCTCCATTTCTTGTGAGTGCTTATGCTCTTGTTTCCTTCCTCATTCGTTTCCGCCTTTTTCCACTCTTCCTCCTTAGCACTGTCTGATACCACACTCTCCTCTTGTCCGGTACATGCATCATTGCTCCATGGGAAATATTGGCCATAAGGACGAAAAGAGTAATCAATTTAGGTTTTCTCTGGACATATATTTTTTACTCCAATGCTTTTAAATGACTGTTTCCTTTCCTTCTTGCTCATATGTCTCCTTCATGTGTTTTTCATACCTTTAAAACAGCCTAGACAGAATAAAGCTGCATTTAAAAGTTTAAGTCACTATTTTAGGTTAAAATATTGTCAAAATTATTAAAATATACATGCAAGTGGCTACAGAAGGTGTTGTGGAAAATCTATATGGAAATAAAATACAATATGCTGAAGATTTTGCTACAATGTAAAGTAAAAAAAAAGGAAATCTATTTTCAGATTCTATGTGCAAGAATATACACTTTTTGTCTGGGAGAAAATAAAAATTTGTATGTTCACTTAACACAATGTCTGTGTAGAATTTTTCCTTTCATGTGGTGTCTATTCCTATAAACTCATTAACGAACATTTTATTAAATGGTGGCTACGTGCCATGTACTATGTTGTATGATTTGCAGATGTCAAGATATGATTAAAGGTAACATATTTAGTATGGGAAATGTATGGGAAATGTATGAGTTAGGATGAGGAGCAGATAAGGATTTTTTTTTTCCTGATTGCTGTATCAATCAGACACTACAAAGGAGAGAGGAAAGGAGGAAACTTGGGTATGAAGTGAGGCCTGCAGTCCAGGTCCAAGAAAGTTTAGCCAGGCCCAATGCAGCCTTCTTGCCATCGTCGTCAGTAAAGGAGTCTTGTTCCTCTCAGGAGTCGGGTAACTATGGCTTGAACACTCACATATTTTATATTTATTTTTTTTTGAGTACAGTTGATACACACTGTTACATTAGTGTCAATTGTGCAAAGTAGTGATTCAACAAGTTTATATGCCATGCTATGCTATGCTATGCTAACTACAAGTGTAGCCACTGTATGTCTCCATATGACTATATTTCTTATCACTGTTGTTAAACATTGCCTGGAAAAACTCTTAGGTAGCATGGCCTCACACAGACACAATGTGGACTTAGAGGGACAGCAAATAGGGGCCTTTGCTCGATTATTCTCCTTGCCGAGCAGAATCGAATGGTGCATTGTGTCTTTTATTTCCTAGAATAGCAGCTTTTTGACATAGAAAGCATTTGCAATCTTCATTTTACAAAAAAAGGAAATGGAAGCTCAGAGAGGTTAACTAAGTTTCCTCTAGTTTCACAAATAAGTAAGTAAGTGGTAGTGGTGGAATTCAGCTTTTTCTCACCTTTGAGTTGGAACTCTTTACTTCTTTTCAAATTGTTAAGAAGATAGTAACAGAAATGACATCAGTGACGTTATACTTAACCCTAAATTTTGGTACTAAGTTATAGTCATAAAAATATATTTAGTTAAACAGTTTACATAGTTTTAGCTATAGCATCTGCAATATATCTCAGAATATCAAACTAATGGAAATCTCAAAAGAAAAATGCGATAGTTACTGGCCAAGAATATACGGTTATTATTTTCTAAATAAATGAAATGAAGCAGGCGTAGGGTTTTCTACATAATTTTTTGAATAATAGACTTCATTTTTTAATTTTTTAATGTTTATTTATTTTTGAGAGACATAGACACAGAGCATGAGCAGGGGAAGGGCAGAGAGAGAGGGAGACACAGAATCTGAAACAGGCTCCAGGCTCTGAACTGTCAGCACAGAGCCCGACGCAGGGCTCGAACTCACAGACCGTGAGATCACGATCTGAGCTGAAGTTGGCCGCTTAACCGACTAAGCCATCCAGGTGCCCCTAGACTTCTATTTTTAAATAGAAAAATATTTAAACCCCACATCCCTCCATTATAATGTTTACAAGGATATGGCAGAGTCCATGTGAAGGAAGACTTCAGTAACACATGGTAACTAAGAATATAGTGGAGAAAAAACACTGTTTCCACAGTTGAAAGATTGTCTGTTTACAGAGTATCCTGTCCAGTCCTCCGTAACTTGCTTCCTTAACTCTCTTTAGTCCAGCCAATTACCAATTACATTGAAAAAAAAATAATATATCTAACCAAAATATTTAGAAGAATTTTAACAATTATTGATGTGTGAATTTGGTTGTATATGTGTGCATAGACATTACATTCTTTGTGCATGAAAACAGAGTATGTGCAATGGATATAAGACTTAACTGGCAAGTATAACTCCTATGGAATGATGAAATTCCTTTTAAGTAACATGATATATTCTAGAATGTAGAACAACAATAACATTACTAACTACATTAGTCAATGTTTCATAGTTTTACCATGTTCAACACTCCTTTTAAATCATTACAACTATTAATTCATTTAATGTTAACTACTATCCTATGATGTACACAATATCTCCCCCGTTTCACAGGAGAAACCGAGAGGCTCAGAAATCATATCGCATGCTGAAGATCATAGTGTGTATTAGACTCAGGATTTTAACCCAGGTGGACAACCGGAGAAGAAATTCAGGCTTTTTGAGTAATGAGAAAACACTCCCGAACGATACTCATCTCAGCATATCCATTCCCACTGTTTTAACTAATTCTTTAAATCTATCTCCTATAGTGAAGACAGAACAGAAGAAATTCAAATTTTTCTGCAGACAATAGGGAGTCTCCTTAGTAAAGTAGCACCTTCTGCAATTTCGACTGCCTAGATTTTATTTTATTTTTTTCCCCATTAGCAATTAGGAACAGAAATAACAAGGGCAGTGGAAACACACTGGCTGAACCCAAGGGAGTTGAGCCAGGAAGCATTTCCTTAAATCACTGAAGTTTAGCAAAGAGTAGACAAAGAAAATGACAGCTCCTTCAGTTAGAACACAAGTGCTGATCCAGGAAGAGTCCTGTCCGGCATGTTTTACTGTGGAAGGCAGAAATGTGAAATGAAAGACTGACAGAAAAAAGGCAAGGCATAAGAAGAAAAAGGGGCCAGGAAATTCTCTATCTTTGCGTTCTTTCTGGGGATGGACCATTAAAACAATGAGAAACACAATCAACATAAAAGTATAGTAATTGCGCCCAATTAAATAGAAAAAAAAAATGTCACCTGTACAAATACCATAATGCAATATTTAGAACTCTGATTTAGTGAATATAGTTGAGCACTTAGTAAGTTCTGACTGCTTGGGATATATAATTTCATCTGATTATTTTAACAAAGCCATTCGATAATACTTTAACCATTATCTGTTTTCGCATTCATAGATAAGGGAAATAGGGCTTAGGGAATTTATTTTATTTGCTCGAGATTAAATATCTACTTACTTATCGAATTGGAATTATAATCTTTATCCTCCAACTCGAATCTTATGGAGACTCAAGTTTCCACTGGGCTAAATTTTCTCAAAAACTCTAATCCAGTGAAGTTTCTGAAAGATAAGAACTAGTTCAGTATTCTCGTTTTATTAGATAGATACTGATTTGATGGAACCTTATCTAATTTACACCTTGAGTTTGTATGGCCAGCTGCAGTTCTCAGATGAACAATTTTCATGACCTAAGTCCACTTATATGAGTAACTTTCCATGGAAACTTTAGCTCTGAGATTGGAGAGTGATGTCTTCCTGAAATATTCTGTACAAATTGTTTGCTGCATGTTGCCTTGGGCTGTCAGAATAATTTACAACCCATATGACACCTGTACTCTTTATTCTACTCGTAATTTTTTATAATTTATCACAGTGTCATTCCTGGAACTTGTCTAACTTCTATTGAAAAAAGCATAAAAGGAACAAACCAATGATATTTTTATTTAAAGCTTAAACAACCAACTTGGTCTAGAACAAAATGAGCTAAACAAATCTCCTTTAAGGTGCAGAGAATATAATCTCAGGGATAAAATCAAAAGTTTCTTTGGGAATGACATCATGTTCCAACTACTACATTGTGATCGCACTCGTTCCTGGGAGTCTTAAGTATTATCAGTTGTCTCACCACAGCTACAATACAATTTTAGGGTCCTGTAGGTCAGCAATTAATATAATCATATTATTGCCTCCGGCTCGGCTATTTTCAGTGTCACTCCGTCATGCATTTTCCCAGCACTCTTGGTCGACATCTCCTACCTACCTGAAAGATTTTCAGCTGGTGCAGGACAGCAAGCACTCAGTTTGTGTGGCAGAAATGAAGTGATCTTTCTTAACTTGCTTCAAAGCACCAATCCCAGAATTTTTCTGGGTCAAATTAGTCATGTAGCATGTTATTCCTTAAGGCTAATTGATAATTTGTATTTATAGAGGGACTTACCATTTTCAAAACTGATGGATATACTTTCATCCTTATCACAACTTTATAGAATTGGGGAATGAAAGTTTTATTCTCAGAATTTTTGCAGAGAAGGGAATAGAAGGGCCATAAAGTTAATTGGCAAAAAACCACACAGTTCTTATGTGGCAAATTTATAACTTGAATCAGATGTTTTCTTTTCCTCTGTATTATAATTTTTCACAGTAACTTTTGAGATTTATATATCATTCTGCCTCCCACCAGAGGCTTCAGCGAACATGTAAATCCTTTTGATTCATTGACCTTCTCTCTGATAATGTCTCCTAACACATTTACTGTGTCAATGAGCTATCAGGCATAGTCTCAATCCCATGACTGGATTTGTACATATATTTCCTCAGTCTTCCTTAGATTATTTTAAATGCTTAACCAAACAACCTGGCCAGGCTGGTGTTTTATATATTCTTAGAGTCACTCTTAAGTTTCAAAATTGAAATTTGTTACATTCCTATATACTTCTGGAAATGTAAATATATTTTCACTTCATAATTAAAGTTAATACCAATGCAGAAATTCTTAATTAAAAAGAGCAATTAATCCTGAGAATAGAAACTATAACATAGATCATGGTTTCTCCTTTATTTAATATATTAGAAAGCATAAGGCTTTTAGTCATAAATAAAGAAAACTCATTAATCTGGTTCCCAATCTGGATTAATTTCCCTTAGTGAAAGGTCTAAATTGTAATTTTTCATTTTTAGTGAAATGGAGTTTTTCTTTTTCAAAATGCATTTTCAATAGCCTCTTATATACTATAATTGGAATTAGACTAACAAAGCACTAGAGTTCTGAAGCTGAATAGCCTCAATGAATAGATAAGAATGAATTGAAATTAGCTCATCAGTTGCTTGTACGTAAATGATTTCTGGAGCGTTTGGGCACCTGAAAACAGGTCGTTACATTCTTTTCAGTTATTTCGATATTCTCTGGGAAAGTATTAATTTTCCTTTCAACTCCTTCATTATAGATAAATAAAAGCTCAGGACATTTTATAACAATTTAGTAAATGCCCTAAATGAATTCCTATGAAGTGTGAATTAGTGAAATTCAAATTAATGACAGTGCTCCATTGTAACTAACGATACATATCTGCCTAGCTTTACCTCCTTCATCTGAATTTATAGCATTAGGTTTTAGGAGTTTGTGGTTTCATTACAATACCTTTGCAGGCACTATCCAAATTACACACACACACACACACACACACACACACACACATGTATATATATGCATATCCTTATAAACATACAAGTATATTTTGGGAGTCGTTTTGGGCTCGCAGATTGAGACCCCTCTCGGTGTGGAAAAGGTTGAAGCAAAGCTCCCGCCAGCCAAACTGGCGCCTAATATTACTTCTAAATAATCTTCCAGGCCTGGATTTCTTGAACCGCTTTTGTTGGCCTAAGGGACATAATGCTCTTTGGTTTTATGGCATATGGAAAAGGGGACCTGGAGTGCGATGTCTTGATGGATAAAATCTGAATGAGAGTAACCTGGCCAGAAGTAACCTCAAAGTTGCCTCTTGGGGATAGGTTACACAAATTGCTCATATTGAATAGCAGTTATGAGTTGGCTAGAAATTAGTAGGCGTTAGGCCCCAAGACTCCTTGAACCAAACTAGATTTTCCCTGCAGGTATAGCATTGTGTTAATCATCCCCTCAGCCCCACCATAAGACCTCAAGGCACATCTCTGTAATGATGATTGGCTAAAAATACAAATTTAAAACACTTTGAAAATGTAAATTCCCATACCACATCACTCTACTGGGGGTTTTAGCTTGCCTATGAACCCTAGGCTTCAAGAAAGTCATTTAAATAGACTAGTTCCATTTGAAGCCAGCACCCCAATACACAGCACCAAGCTGGATGGGAAAGAGCTCTGCATTCCTACTCAGCGTCTGTCATGGTGGCCGCTGAGTGACAAGGAGCCATTAGTTAAGCTCTATGAACTTAGGCTTCCTCAACTATAAAATGAGGACAATCATACTAAGCTCACATGGCTAATGATGTGAAATGAAATGAGTTGTGTTTGCTAAACTGCTGGTAATCTCTACATTTCTATACAGGCCAAAGCTACTGTAACGATCGTTTTCTCACTTTGGTTTGATTAAATCAGATTCTTCAGTGGCTAAGTGACTTGGGCTCTCTGTCTTTGGAAACCATGGTTTTATTCACTTCTGTAAACTGGTTCATACCTCTGAGGAAAAGGAAGTGAAGGGAAATCACCTCAGGTTTACGGAAGCAGGAGCACAGTCCTGGTGGAGTAAAAGCTACACAGAAAAGCAGGGCTACAGAGATTGTACCATTGTTGGTGAAGAGAAGAGGAGTTTGTTATATCAGGACTGGCATATCCAACTGCCTGGCAGTTTTCTCATGGGGCTCTAAAACGTTTAACACCTGAATGCGGGCAAATGATAAAGCATGGTATGCAAATTGGAATTTCTGTCATAGAAGTTTAAATCTTACAGTCCCTGGTAAGCATTCCCTCACTCTCTTTTTCCTTTTTATTTACTTTTGCTTTACTTTCTATTGTGAAATATAAAAACATAAGAAAAATGTCCCGAACATAAATGTAACACTTAGTAAATTATTAAAAAATGAATACCCATGTAAACTATCATACAAGTGAAAAATAAAATATACCTAGAAACTCAGAACCCCTCTTATCCATCAGCATTCTCCAGAGAAACCAAACCATAGGATATATATATGGATATAGGAATCTCCCTCTCTCGCTCTCTCTCTCCCCCTCACTTTGTCTCTACCCTGTGTGTGTGTGTGTGTGTGTGTGTGTGTGCACGTGTGTGTATTCCTTCCCATGCATTTGTATGTATACATATATACGCACGGACAGAGAGATACAGTGAGAGAGAGAGGGAAGGAGAAAGATTGAAATTGAGATTTATTTTAGGGATTGACTCACGCAACTGTGGGAGTTGTCAGGTTTGAAAATTGTGGGGCTGGCCAACAGATTGAAAATTCTGGTAAGAGTTAATGGTGCAGTCTTCAGTCCAAAATGCACAGGGCAGGCCAAAAGTCTGAAAACTCAGATAGGATTTCTATGTCATAGTATCAAGGCAGACATCTTTCTTCTGCAGGAAGCATTAGTTTTTGTCTGTAAGGCCTTCAACTGATTGGTTGATATCCACTCACATTATGGAAGGTAATCTTCTTTACTTAAAGTCACCTGATCGTAAATGTTAATCATATCTACAAAATACTGTCACAACAACATTTAGAGTAGAATTTGACCAAAACAACTGGGCACCTTGTCTCAGTCAAGTTGACTCAAAAAATTAAACATCACACACAATGCTCCTTACAAATTACAAATCCCTCCCTCCCTGTTCGAAGAAATCACTGTGCTGGCATTTCTTTCCCAGTTCAAGAAGTGATTACTTGCTTTCCTTTGTTATAGTTTTACTAAGCACAAACCCCTAACACTATGATTTAGGTGCAACTGTTTTTGAATTGAATGCAAACGGGATAGTACAGAATGTTTTCAATGTATCTGCTTTTTTGCTTTGTTTGTTTAACAAACATGGAAATTTATTGCTGGACGGTTGTACAGTGAGAAATGGAATTGAAGCGCCTACCTGTCATTTTGAGAATACCTTTGATCTGAATTTAAAAATCACAACAAGGAGCTTTCATCCTAATGATACTTTCTTTGGTTTCATCTTCTCTTTTTCAGTTTCAGCAACATAGTTCTCAATTTCTTCAGGATTTAAAATTTTGAGGGGCTTATCTCATCTCAAGACAGCCAGTTCAATGTTTTTGCGCCATACAGAACCACTTCCAGGAGAGCCTTGGTTACCAGCTTAAAGGTCAGGTCCTCTGTCTCCATGGCTTTGTCAGTGTAATTCTTCTGTAGAAATTCACTCACTGACGGCACCCCAGCCTAACGGATTGACCCTCCAGGAGCAGTACCTCCCCCGAAGGGTCAGTCTGATAGAGTCTGATAGAGTCTGGAGTGCTATCAAAGTCAAAACTCACAATTAGGGCAGAGATACCCATTGCTCTGTGTGTTGCACTGTCTCAGACTGGCGACATAGCCTCTGACTTTCTCCAGGGTGACCAGGTCTTCTGTGGTCAGTTAATGGCTCTGCCACTCCACCTAGGCCCTGCCGATGACTGTCTTCACGTCTGAGCCCTGAGAATGCCATGCAGACATTGTCATACAATGCTTGCTGTATCTGTTGTTTTTCTTTTTTCTTTTCTTTTTTTTTTTTGCAAACTTTGTAGGATTAATAATGTAACCAGTGCTATATTTGACTTTAAATTTATCATCTTACAATACGTTTTTTATTTACCCTCTTTTATGATTCTTTCTTTCCTCTTTCTTGATTTGATTATTTTTGCTATTCTTTCATTTTTTCCACTTATTTGAAAGTTATACACTCTTTTACTATGAATTGGTCATGGGCTAAAGACTATACCATGCAACTTGACTGATCAAAGTTAATGTTTTTTGGATCTTTACTCCCTTCCATGCATTCATAAACACTATAGTAGTTTAACTATTAGATCTAAAATGAAAACTATCTTTGGGAGGTTTCTACAGAAGCAGATCTTAGGATTAGATATCATTTGTTGATAATGTATTAAAGGGCTTTAGGAGAAACAGCAAAGATGAGTAGGAAATAGGAAGGAAAGGGAATGGGAGAAGTATCACCTGGTAACTGTGGAGTGTAAGCAGCGCGTCAGTGGCTTTGACCATGGAAAGCACATAGTGCTCTAGTGAGGAAGAAATTTTGGCTGGGAATTTCAGGGAATCGAGAGTGGAGGCTAACAGACATGGGCGGGGGAAGAATCTGGGGAAATAGAATGGAGGACAAACACTGTTGGTTTTATGCATCTCCTCAATTTAAATATCATTTTCCTATTTTTATTCTAATCATTTTTAAACACTATAATGCATTACCATTACAGATAGTTAGCCAATCATCATTTAGATTTACACATATGCTTTTTTTTAAACTAAAACTTTTTTTTTTTTTAGAGTAGTTTATTGCCTTCCCCATTATCAACATCTCCACAAGAATGGTACTTTTTTTTTTTTTTGATTGGTGAACCCCATTTGACATCCCATATAAACATCCAAAGCTCATTATGACATTATGGGTCATTCTTGGTGTTGTACATTCTATGGGTTTGGACAAAAATATAATGATATGTATCCTCCATTACAGTATCATATGAAGGAACCCATGTGGAGACAGGAGAATGGCGGATGGCCTGATCAGTTCCAGGCAGGAGTTGTTCTGGCAGCAAACTGTCAGACATGAAACAACTCTGAGCAGGAATTGGTCAGGCAGCAAACTTCCAGGCCAGAGAAGGCTTGAAGCTCGCTTCTTGTCTCTGATTAAATTTCCTAACATTTTAGAACATACTGAAATTCTTGGGTCATATTTTGCTCTGATTGCTCTGATTGCTTTGACTACACTAATTACACACATAGAGCTGTTTACCATTTTAGAATCATGTAAGCCTGATGGATCAGTAGTTCTGTATGGTAGGAACCTAGATATGTATTATCACACTCTGTGCATGAGTAATCTGTTTTTCTGCAGTAAGCTATTCTTCTGCTTCAATCAAAGACATAGTCTTGCTATGGCAAGGCACTCATGATAAGCTGATATTTGAGTCCTCTGTCTTCTTAATCTTAGTTCTTTCAACTTTCACCCTGTGCAAGATAAATTTCAGACCCTTGGGGCTCTGGGACTGGACAATCATACAGATTATTTCCACCAACACAAAAAGCCTCTGTGCTACAGAACTTCATTACTTATGAGAGGCTATTTCTAGTTTTTCTAATCTGTCTCATTGATCTATGTGTGTATTATTTTGCCAACAGCACACTGTCATGATTACTGTAGCTTTAAGACAAGTCTTGAGGGTGGGTAGGGTCTGTCCTCCAACTTTGCTCATCTTCAATATTGTGTTGAATATTCTGGGTCTTTTGCCTCAGAGTTAGTCAATATTCACAAAATAACGTGCTGGGATTTTGATGGTGACTGCACTGAATCTAGAGACTGGTTGGGAAGAACTAACATCTTGAGAGTATTGAGTTTTCATATTCCTGAACTTGGAGTATCTCTTTGTTTATTTAGCTTTTTTTATTGCATTCATAAGAATTTTGTAGTTTTCATCACACATATTTTGTATACATTTTGTTAGATTTGTACCTGAGTATTTGAATTTTGGGAGCTGCTAATGTCCTTGCTAATGTAAGGTGTGATGTTGAAAAACAGTAGTAACCGGAGGCATCCTTGCTTTGTTCCTGATCTCAGTAAGAAAATTTCAAGCTTCCCACCATTGATTATGATGTTAGCTGTGTGCTTCTTAGATATTCTTTATCAGTGTGAGGAAGTTCTTTGCTATTCCCACTTTACTGAGACTTTTTATTGTGAATGGGTGTTATGTTTGGCAAATGCCTTTTCTGCATCTATTAGATATGATCATGTGAGGTTTCTTTTTTAGCCTGTTGATGTGATGAATCCGTTAAGAGATTTTCAAATGTTGAACAAGTCTTACCAACCTGTCATAACCCCGCTTGGGTCTCGTTGTATAATTCTTTACATACATTGTTCGATTCAACTCACCTAATTTCTTAAGGATTTTTGCATCTATTTTCAGGAATAATATTGATTTGTTCTTTTCTTTTTTTTTAATATCTTCAATTTTTGGTATCAAGTTAATTCTGGTTTCAGAGAATGAGTTAGGAAATATTCCTTCTTCTTCTATCCTGTGAAAGAAAGTAGAAAATTCGTATTTTTTTCCCTTAGATCCTTTATAAATTTAATACTGAACTCATTTGGGCCTAGTACTTTCTGTTTTGGAAAGTTATTAATTATTGAGTCAGTATCTTTAAGATATAGGCCTATTCCAGTTGTCTATTTCTTATAGGAGGTTTGGCAGATCGTACCTTTTAAGGAATTTGTCCATTTATTTAGGTTATCACATCTGTGGGTATAGAGTATTTGTGGGTATAAAGTTCATAGTTTTCTTTGATCATCCTCTTAATGTCCATGGGATATGTAGTAATGTCCCTTGTTTCATTTATGGTCTTAGTAATTTGTGTCCTTTTTTCCTTTGTTAGTCTGGGTAGAGGCTTGTCAATTTTATTGATCTTTTCAGAGAAGTGAGTTTTAGTTTAACTGATTTTTCTCTATTGATTTCCTGTTTAAATTTCAGTGATTTCTGCTCTTATTATTTATTTTCTTCTGTTACTTTGGGTTTAGCTTGCTTTTCTTTTCTCTTTTCTTAAGGTGGGAATTTAGATATTGATATTATATATTTTTTCTATATACGTTTTCAGTGCTGTAAACTTCCCTCTACTGCTTTCACTGCATCTCACATATATTGATAATTTGTGCTTACAATTTTCATTTTGTTCGAGATACTTTAAAATTTCTCTTTTAATTTCTTTGTTGACTCATGTGTTACTTTAGTAGCATGTTGTTTATTCTCCACATGTTTGGGGATTTTCCATTTTTCTGTTATTGTTTTCTAGGTAAATTCCATCAAGGTCTGAGATCAGACATTGTAGGATTTCAATTATTTTAAGTTTGTTGAAATATGTCCGGTGGCCAGAATTTGGGTATCTTGGTGAAAGTATACTTGCTCATTCTGTTGTTCTTGAATCTACAGATGCTATATTTTATCAATTAAAGGAAGCTCTCATGAGTTTAAAAAATATTGTTTCTTCCACATTTTCTTCCATTTCTGCTGTCTCCAACTAAATACATGTTATATTTTCTTACTATACTTTCTGTGTTTCTTTCTTCTTCACAGTTTTTCACTCTTTTTCTTTCCTCTGTGTTTAAATCTGGATTTTTTTTTATTCTAACACTGCTTTTAACCCTACTTATTGAGGCCTTAGCCTTTTTAGTGTATATTCCATTTTAGAATTTCTAGTTGGTCCTTTTGGAAATCTGCCATTTATGTTTATATCTTTTAGTGGCTTGGTGACATTTTTAAATTCAACTTTTGTCCCCATTAGAAAGAATGTCCTTTTACTACAAAGAATTTTGTGAGCTTATATCAGCTGTCGATAATTTATCTTCATTCTCAGACACGATGATTTACTTTATTTTATGCCTAGATTATTTTAAATGTGTATTAGGCAATGTATTTTAGAATCTTTTGTGACATATTTTGAGAACTAGAAGATATTACATTTCTTCAGGAGAATTTCCTTTTGCTCTAAAGCCATATGATAGAATGAATAATCTAAAATCACTGTAAGCCAATTTCACAACTTGAAATTTCCTAAACTATCAAAGTGTCTTGAAGTCAGGATTCTGTGTCTGCAAGATCTACTTCAATTTTGCTTTAAGTTTACTTCTAGGGAGCAGCTGGGCAGTTTATATAATTAGGTATAAGTAGAGGATTGTTTAGCAGATTCCCAACCTTATCTTGGACTTCAACTTCTGCTTTTCATCTCAAGGCTCTCGAAATTGCTTCTCAGCCTCTTATCCCAGAAGAAAAGCAACTTTATTTTATTATTGTTATTATGTTGTATTTCCTGTTTGTTTTCTATGAGATGTCCATTCTTAGCTATTTTATTTTTAATTTTTAAGAAGGTTTACATTTTTCTTTTAAAAGTTACTATTATACCTTTTTTAAACTCTTGGTCCTCAGTTTATTATTTTATTTATTTATTTTTTTAAGTTTAGCTGACACACAATGTTACATTAGTTTCAGGTGTACAACATAGTGATTGGACAGGTTTATACATTATGCTATATTCACAAGCATAGCTATCATCTCTCCCCATACGCCATTATTACAATATCATTGACTATATTCCTTATGCTGTGCTTTAATCCCGTGACTTATTTATGCCCTCACTGGAAGCTTGTATTTCCCACCTGCCTTCCCCCAACCTCTCACACCTCTGGCAACCATAAGTTTGTTCTCTGTGTTTATAGCTCTGATTCTTTTTGTTTGCTATTTTTTTTTTGATTCTACATGAGTAAAATCACATGGTATTTTTTCTTTCTTAGTCTTACTTATTTCACTTAGCATAATACCCCCAAGTCAATCTTACCTTTTTATGACTGTATAATATTCCACTATAATATGGAATATATTCATCTGTCAATGGGTGCTTATGCTGCTTCCATATCTTAGGTGTAGTAAATAGTGCTGCAGTTAACAGAGGATCGCATATCTTTTTGAATTAGTGTTCTTGTTTTCTTTGGATACTCAATACTGGAATTAATATATCCTATGGAATTTATATATGTATTTTTTTAATTTTTTGAGAAATAGCCACACTATTTTCACAGTGGCTATACCTATTAAGCAAAAACTACATTAAAATTCAGCTTTAACTTGGGGCCACTGCGTGGCTCAGTTGGTAACGGGTTCAACTTTGGCTCAGGTCATGATCTCACAGTTTGTGGAGTTCGATCCCCATGTCAGGCTCTGTGCTGACAGCTTAGAACTTGGAGCCTGCTTCGAATTCTGCATCTCCCCTCCCTCTCTTTGCCCTCTCCCTTTTGCACTCTGCCTCTCTCTCTCTCTCAAAAATAAACATTAATTTTTTTAAAGCCAGCTGAAGCTCTTGAATTTTGTCTTTTTCTGGATTTTGATATATGCATATAAAACTTTAAGTGTGTGTAAATGCATATATATACTCATAATTTTATATTTTTAAATTTTGTATATTTAAATGTATATATTTTTATATATTTATACTCACATACATACATCTTAGTAGCATTTATTGTTTTTCCAGGATGAAGATTATTCTGAGTTATTGCACTTCCATTACTGAATTTCATACTTAAGGACACTTATTAATAATACTCAGAAGGTTTGGCAAATGTCTTTGGAAGTGGCACCACAGACAGTGTTCTAAAACATTTTTTTCCCACTAAAATTACTCAAGAACTTACTGTAACTAAACTGTCTATATGCATGCTTTATGGTTATAATCCCTGTAACCATTAAATGGAAATTACATTTTTGGAAGTAATTGCTACATAGATCTAAAAGTGTCACCTTAATAATTTTAGGGTGTTAAAATAATGCATAAATTATTCAATGTCAACATTACTTCTGAGATGAGAACACGACTTCGGACTCTGACTTTTTTTCCAATGGAACAAATAAAAAGATAGAAATAAAGTATTTTGAACATAAAACAAAGTTTTAAACAAAGGGAATGCAAGTTGACAAGTTATTAAAAGCTCATCTCTGTACTTTGCACTTCTGGCAGGCATCTGGTATATAAAGAAAGTCATGGATAAACAAAGAGTAGAGGATTTTATAATGTTTTCAAAATTATGAGATCCAGGTGCCTGGGTATCTCAGTTGGATAAGTGTTGGACTCTTGGTTTCAACTCTGGTGGTGATCTCAGAGTTCATAAGATTGAGCCCTGTGACCGACTCCGTGTGCTGACAGGATGGAGCCTTCTTGGGATTCTATCTCTTCCTCTCTCTCTTCCCCTACCCTGCTTGCTTTCTCTCTCCCTCGCTCTCAAAATAGATAAATGCAATTAAAAAACTTATAAGATCAAATCTGAACTAGTTATCACAAAATGGAAGAAAATATAGAACGTTTATAAAATCAAAATATTTGCTGCTGATTTACTGAAATAGAAATTGTATTCTAACATGTAACAAATTCATTTTTCATTGTTATAAGGAGAGAAAAATAAACATCAATATTAGTATTCATAACAATAAACATGCACTAAAAGGACCTTGTTCAAAGGTTATTTTAAGATAGTACATGATGTATTCATGCAAAGTGATACATTTTAGTTAATCAGTTTATAATTCTATAACCATATAATTCAGGCTCTGGTACTAGTTTTAAATTTACTGTGGATTCTATTTTAACCCACTTCTTATTTTTCCTGATGCTTACACATATTTTAGTGAAATAATGATATAAAAAGTATAAGTCATTTTATAATCAATAAAATGACTATGTTCTAACAGTCAATGAAAGGAGTGCCTGGGTGGCTAAGTCAGTTAAGCATCCATGCCCTGATTTCATCTCAGGTCATGATTTCAGGGTCATGAAATTGAGCCCCACATCAGGGTCCATGCTGTACATGGAACTTGCTTGAGAGTCTTTTTATCTCTCTTTTTCTAAAAAAACAACTAAATAAATATCAGTGAAGAAATGCATTCATTCTCCTTATCAATGTCCTATTTAATTCCCAAATACCTTCCTCTGAAGTAGCCTGAGCTTGCTGTGTATCTCATCATTTCACCAATTATACATTTAAAATATATTTTCACAACAGACATGTATTTACAAACAATATGTATTATAAATTTCTAAGTTTTAAAAATATGTAAGTGGTATAATTGGCATAAGTATTACTTCAACCTTATTTTCTCATTCATATCAGTTGTTTTTAAAATCTAATCATGCTAATGTCAGTTTCCAGCAAACTAGATAGCTATCAGTGAAAATAATTGCTATTTTTACTGTCAATAAAAATAACTAAGAAAGATAGAGGAAACAAAATGAATAAAAGAAAGCAACAACAATAAAACTTCAAGTGTGTATATTCTGACAAGATAGCTAGAAATCCTGACTTAAAAAAATAAAATAAAGCATGAATCTGGAACTTTAATCAGAGTATTGAAACCATTTTTCATTTCTAACATATTTGCTTAACCCTAGGGAACATAATGATAACCTTTTAGACATTAAAGACCAAATAATATAGGAATATTAACCCTTGGTCCCACTTAGGGTAGTTAGCACGTCCAGCTAGGAAACACCTACATGAAGTTGAGGCCTCAACAGACTATGCATTCAGTTGAGAATAATTTTAAATTAAATTACCACTTAACCCATTACTGTGATGAAAGAACAATGATAGTTGTTGCACTGCTAGAATTGCGGTTAAGAGGGCAGATATAATCTCTCTCTCTCCTCTCTCTCTCTCTCTAAAAATTTATACTCATCATAAGAACACACATATTAGTAGTGTCAATCCATAGTACCTTGGTATTATGAACACTTAAAAATTTTCTAAAGCCAAAATTCTATTTCAAAATAGAATCAAGAGTAGAATGTTGGAAAATTGTAAGCACAAGCTAAATTTAATATTTTCAGGAAACATCACCTTTGCCAAAGCTTAATAAATCTAACCAACACCCCCATTAAATATGAAATAACTAGCCCAATATCACAACATGAAAATAAAAAATACTAAAAGTGCCAGAAAGCAGTATCAAATCGAGATCTAAGCTATTTGAATTATAAGATATAAAATATAAATTATTAGTTAAATATTAATGGAATATACGGATTAGATGTGAGGAAAAAGAAACTATAAAACGTTAATAAAGAAATTTATAAAATTGTAAATTAGAACTATACATTTTGTAAATAATTAAAAATTAATGGATTTAGGGGTTTCTGGGTGGCTCAGCTGGTTAAGTTAAGCAACTGGTTGGTGGTTTTGCCTCAGGTCATGATCTCACAGTTCCTGAGTTTGAGCCTGGGATTCGGCTCTGGGGTGACAGTGCGGAGCCTGCTTAGAATTCTCTCTCCCTCTCTGTCCATTCCCTGCATGTGCTCTCTTTCTCCCTTTCTCTCTATCTCAAAATGAATAAATAAAACGTAAAAAAAAAGAAAACTAATGGATTTAAATGAGAGTTTTGACACAATTGAAAGAGAATTAAACTATAAAATCAGAAGATGGAAACAGACAACAATAATTTAGCATTTCTAAAACACATGTAATCAGAGTTATGGAGTAAAGAAGAGAATGGAAAATAAATATTCCATGAGATAATGGCTGAGAAGTTTCCAAAACTAAGAAAAGCTGACGATTTTTTTTTTAATTTTTTAATGTTTATTTTTAAGAGAGAGAGACACAGAGTGTGAGCGGGAGAGGGGCAGGGAGAGAGGGAGACAGAATCTGAAGCAGGCTCCAGGCTCTGAGCTGTCAGGACAGACCCTGATGTGGGGCTTGAAATCATAAACCAGGAGATCATGACCTGAGCTGAAGTCGGACACTCAACGGACTGAGCCACCCAGGTACCCCAAGCCAACAATTCTTAAATTACAGAAGCCCAATGAATTAATTCAAGTAGGATAAATAAGAGTAATCATAATAATTCTACTTCATTCAGAATTGTGAAACTCAAAACAACAAAAAGTAGGCAATTATACATATAATAGCATAACGGAAATAGATTATTTATTCTAAAGACTTTTTTTAGAGGGCTAATGCCAAAACAAAAATTTCAACAAAGTTGAATAGGTAAGGAAGATTTTATTCACAGCTATTCCAAAAAGAGAGAGAGATCGGAATGAAGTATGAATTTAACTCTGATGAGCCGAAAGAAACGTTGGATTATAAGAGTTGAGGTTTGGGGGAGAACATAGACCATCTGTATTTGCTAAGTGACTGTACTTAAAGGAAAAGTAAACTTCCTCCTACTTTCATGGTAGGAGGTAGTGTTACAATGTGGAGTAACTTGCCCGCTGAAGTCAGGTTCCTATCCTTTCACAGAAATCTAGAGGTTATCCTTGATGATTTATCTTGAAGCCATAGTTCCCAAGTCCTTAAGAAAAATACTAGCGTGTGGTAAAATTGGCAGGTGGTTTTATATCTTAAAGAAGCCATATTAAAAATGTACTATGACAAGTTTTCTAAAGTAAATGCTTTTAAAAAAAGCAAGTTAGGGTCTAGAGTCCGGAAGAAGTCCATCTAAAGTTTAATCCAGCTGAGAGCAACGAGAAAGCAATCTTGGTCATGGATTCATATTCTGGATTAATGACAAAAACAAGACCTTAATGTTTTTGAAAGTTAAAAAAGAGAATCTTTATGATGCTGTGTCATGGAAGGAATTTTTAAGAAGATGTTAGAGCATAAACCACATTAAAGAAAAAAAATTAAGAAATAGATAAACCAAAATACATTAAGAAATTCTGTTTATCAGCAGTCACCATAAAGAAGTCAAATTACACACCACCAACAGAGAAAAGAATTCCACCATATCTAACCTATCAAGAATTTTCATCCAGTTATAAAGGATTGCAAATATCTGTGGAAAAAACTCAAACAGATCCAAGTAAAATGGTGAAAAGACATAAATCTTCCCAGAATAAAAAATAAGAATTACCAATAAAAATAGGAAAAGATGCTCAACTTTAATAGCTATCTCAGAAATGTAATTAAAACTAAAATGAGGCTCTACAGAACTAATGAGAGAATTTTTAAAAAAGTAGAAACTTTCAGAGTATCTAATATTAGCATGAATATGTACTCCACTGCTGTTGGATACAATCCCTGCAGGAAACAATTTGACATTAGTCTAAAGTTAAAGATACACATGCTCTAGGATCCAGCAGCTCTTGTCAGAAGGTATATCCTAAGGACACTTTTAATACGTGTACCAGCAGAGTTTTACATGAGTTACTGGCAAAGCCATTTATGAACATACTAATTTTTTAATGATATATCTTTTGGGGAGTAGGAGCAAAACAAAAACAACACCAAAAGCAATCCCTAAAGAACACAAGTGTGGTAGATTAAATACCCGTGTGTGTGTCTCTAAAATATATAAAGAACATATAATATATACTATAATCCAAAATATATAAATTCATAAAGAACTTATAAAACTAAACACCTCAACAAAAATAGTTTAATTAAAAAATGAGCAGGAGATATGAATAGACATTTTTCCAAAGAAGACCTACAGACGGCCAATAAACACATGAAAAGATGATCAACATCACTCATCATCAGGAAAATACAAATCAAAACTACAATGAGATATCTCTTCAAATCCATAAGAATGGCTAAAATTAACAACACAAGAAACAACAGGCATTTGTGAGGACTTGGAGAAAGAATGTGGGGAAAAACTGTCACTGTTGGTGAGAATGCAAACTAGATGCAGCCATTATGGAAGACAGTAAGAGGTTCCTCAAAAAGTTATGATCCAGCAATTGCACTACTCAGTATTTACCCAGGAGTGCTAATTCAAAGGGACACATGAACTCTGATGTTTATAGCAGCATTATCAACAGAAGACAAATTATAGAAAAAGCCCAAATGTCTGTTGGCAGATGAATGAGAAGACTATATATATAGTCTATAGAAGACTATATATATAAATATATAAATATAGACTATATAGAAGACTATATATATTTAGTCAAATATTATTCAGCCATCAGAAAAAAAGAAATCTTGCCATTGGAAATGATGTAGGTGCAGCTAGAGTATATTATGCTAAGTGAAGTAAGTCAGTCAGATAAAGACAAATAACATATGATTTCACTTATGTGGATTTGAAGAAACAAAACAAATGATCAAGAGGAAAAAAAAGAGAATGAAAGAAACAGACATTTAACTATATAGAACAAACTGATGATAGTTGGAGGGGAGGTGGCTGGGGGATGGGTTGGATGGGTGATGGGTATTAAGGAGGGCACTTGCTTTAGTGAGCCCTGGGTGATGTATATAAGTGTTGAACCACCAAACTATACACCTAAAAGTAATATTACACTATATGTTAACTAACTGGAATTTACATAAAAACATAGATAGATAGATAGATAGATGCAGATGTTACATATCTATCTATCTATCTATAACATGTACAGTAAGTTTCAGAAGTTTTAAATATTTATCAAAAATTATGAGTCAGACATGTAAACTCGGAATTCATATTGATGATATAAAACCATATGGATTAGGAAAATATATGTCACATTTACTTCCATCTTCATATCTTTTCTACTACATCTTTTCTATTATAAATTGATGCTGAAAGATGTCTTGAATGAAGAGGAAAAATGACACTATTTGATCACAGAAGAACTATTTACATATATTTAGGTAAATCATAATCATTTGAAATTCAGTGAGGAGAAGAAGTAAAAATAACTGAGTTTTGAAGAAAGTAGAGTAATAATTAATTACTACAGTCTAAATTGAATAAGAAAGTCATGGGTTGTCTAAATTAAAAGCCAATATATAGGTGATAGTTCTAAATCTTTGTGGATATATCAAAGACGCTGCGAAAATAGATCTTATCTTGATGTTTTAAATTGTGTTATATGTGATATGGGTATTGGAAATCAGGAGATTTGGATAGTAGATGTGAATGTACTTCAGGAAATGCATTTCAGTCTGAATTACAGGCAATTGTGGAGTGAGGGAGGTGCTACGAATGGAAGATCTAGGGCAGAGTGGAAACCACATAAGTTATTTCCACGGGCGGATAGGAAATACTTTACATTTCCTGGGGTAAGGTAATGGGGACATAATAGGACCTCAAAACAAGATGGAAAATGAGTGACCCCACTGCTTTAGAGTGACACAGTCACACACTTAGAGCAGCCACAGTAGCACTGAGAGTGATGAGAAGTGACCCTCCTCTCTGAGTCTTTCAATGACTTGGGCCAAAAAAAATAAGTAAATAAAAAACCAAACCAAAACAAAAAATAACAAATCAACCAAAAAACAAAATGATCAGCTGTGATAATCAGGAAAAAAGAGACTTGTTGACTTGCAGATCATTTCCAGAGGTAAGAAACAAAGAAAGATAAAAGAGAGAGATTGAGAGAGAAAGGGAAGGAAAAGAAGGAAGATAGGAAGGAAGGGAAGGAAGAAAGAGAAAGAAAGAGAGAGGAAGGGAAAGAAAGAAAATAAGGAAGAGAGGAAAACATTCATAAGATCTCTATTGTGGCAGTTTAAGAGAATATGTAATCTACCTCAAGGAAATAAGAATATGAGGGGCTGGGGGAGGCATCACACGATTTTACTAATGAAGATACAGTGCCAGATAAGAAGAAGATGGTACTAATGATAATAGTATATAATGAGTGATTCTGATGTGTCAGTTAATAAGGCACATAATGATTTTTCTCACTTAATTCTTTAAACAACTACAAGATAGATATAAGAAGTGCTACTGCCATTTTAAAGATAAGGTAATTGAAGTAAAAATTATATTATTTGTCCAAGGCCACACAGTCATACCAGCTGGAGATGGAATGTGAAACTGTGTTGCATGGCTACGGAAGGTGAACTTCTAATTAGAATACAATAGAAGCAATTGTTAAATAAAGAACTGCTCTCTTACTTTTTTGGGATGCTGGAGTCAGGG
The DNA here is from genome assembly GCA_030068075.1 of Paguma larvata. Lineage (NCBI taxonomy): Eukaryota > Metazoa > Chordata > Mammalia > Carnivora > Viverridae > Paguma > Paguma larvata. The sequence continues at coordinate 55,024,936 of CM057832.1, forward strand.
AAACATGGGTATAATGTATACAGTGGATATGGACTGTAGGACAGCTAAGAGTTTGTTCCATTAGTAGACATAAGTCTAGTATTTAAATACATGCCAATACAAGTTTCTGTATCTCATGTTGAGTAAATATTATCAAAAATATGGTTATCCTCATTATTTTGTAAGCATAGATATTAACTCTTTAATTAAAATTGTTATTTGATAAATACATAAAACCCTGTATACTTCCTAGATGTCATACTTGGAATCTCGATAATTTCCTTATGCTCAGAGACCACTTCTCTGGACTGCTAATGTAAGAAGCTTATGTGAGGTTTATGTTGGAAAAGAGAGAGGCTTTTATTTTTTAGACCTAAATTTTTCTGTTTTTTGGAATGAATTTCTGCCTTTTTCTAATGAATCAATGAAATATGATCAAGATTCTCAAAGTCTATTAAGCGAAGCAATTAATTTGGCATCATTGCACTGCACGATATATTATTAGCAGTCATTTCCCAAAAACACCTTGGCAGTATGGATGAAAGCATTTCACTGTAAACCTCCATTCTCTCTATCCAATAGCATTTCTGCGCACTCAGCAGAATAGTATGAATTTTCTAGTAAATATTCTTGAATGGGGAGCAGACACTCCAAATGTCAGCATTCCAAATATCTATGGCATTGGTGATCACTATTTTTCAATTGCTAGGAGGTTTATTATAATCTTTTTATCTTTAAGAAAATCCGATGATGCAGACCATTATCATATGGCTTTTTATTGCACTAGAGAATCATTTAAGAGGTAGTCTGTCTATAGATGATCAATTAGAAGTCGTTATAGAAAGTATTTTCAAAGTTCTAATTGGTGGCATAAAGGAAATTTTTTTTTTTTTTTTTACTTCCTTACCTCCAAGGGAATCTTCACTTATCTTTGCCAGGAGATTCAGCCCTTGTTTAAAACATTTTAATTTTTTTAACTTTTGTTTATTGTTGAGAGAGAGAAAGGGAGTAGGGGAGGGGCAGAGAGAGAGTAAGATGCAAAATCCAAAGCAGGCTCAAGGCTCCAAACCCACAAGCAATAAGATCATGACCTGAGCTGAGATGGGAGGTTTAACTGACTGAGTTTCAGGCGGCCCCAAAACATTTTAAATCTGGGAAGGGATACTAATCAATTTTCAACACCTTCCTGAGAAGAGAAGGGTCAAAAAAATCCATACAGAAATTATTCTCACTTTAGGAGCGGCTTCTATTGCTAGTATCTTCCACAGTAGCTAATACTACTAAATCAAATGAATTGACCCTAGACAGTTTTAAAAGCATGTACAGTATGTCAGATGTTTCCACAAAGTGCACGAGATTCCCAGTCTGAGATTCTTGCAGTACTCTATGTGAGGACAAATACAGAAGGGAGGAATGGTCAAAAAATGATTTAGAGAGATAAGAAATTCAGGCAGAAATTAATAATATAGCTTGGGGGTCTCTGGAAAATGTAGGGAGAAGAAAAGAAATAATTGATAAATGTGTGTCTCTCAGGATTTTTCATTCCTTTTTATACTCCTATGCTTAAAATATCTAGGAAGACATTTTGAAAACTTCAGTTACGATTTTGTATCATCTTTTCTATCGAGGAGCGGACTAGACAAATTATTTATTCATGATGATCTGCTTTTCACCTTCTGTAATCTGAAGGGCATGCTCATCAGTTGTTAAGAAAAGGAATTTCCAGAATCTTGGGAGATGAGCTTATTCTTCAATGTAGTATACACTTCAGCATCTATCTATAATCTTGAAACAAAATGGAAATTTCTTACAACAGACAAACCTTACATCTAACAGAAAGATATGAGCAGGTAAAGGACTTCAATTATTGGAGTTTCAAGATGAATGAGAAGTGTGACTGCACTTGAGTGCCCTGGAGGTGGATGATAATATTTCAATCACAAGGATATCAATGAAAAAGAGAAGGAAAGATGGAAACCATTAAAAGACTGCTTGAGGTAGCGTATATAGCTCACCATGGAAATGAAAGATGAAAAAAATATAACAGAGAACTCTAGGACAGTGAATTTGTCACAAAACAAAAGAAAAAACAAGTACATACTAACTTCTAACAGTTATAGTAGAAAAAAAGAACTAAGGAGAACAGATATTTTGCAAATTGGAATAAGAGCTCTTATATATTCGGCAGGTCCAGAGGTAAAAGAGATCACTCTGGGGATCGATTAATAATATTTGGGAATCAAACATTTCCTGTAACCAGAAGCCATAGCTTCATAATTTTCAAATTAATTTTAAAATATATACTTTATAACAATTTTTTCAGGCATCAGATTTATAACTTAAAAAATGGATGCTGTGAGTCCTTCCATTTCCACCCTTCCAAAATATCTCACTGAAATAATGTCAATTACATACAAAGAGGAATTAATACATAGCAGAATTTATAACCGAAGGTGACTTGGGGCCACCAGCAGATATAGTTGTTAAGAACCGAGTAGTAGAGAGAGAAAAGGAAAGGAGATAAGCCAAAAAAACAAAAACAAAAACAAACAAACAAAAAAAAACCTTTGCAACTAAAATATATACTTAATAAGGCAGCCTCAAGAGTTAGTCTTTTTTGTTTGCTTTTAAGTAGGCTCCATGCCCAATGCAGGGCTTGAACTCACGACTCAGAGATCAAGATCTAAGCTGGGATCAAAGTCACGTGTTTAACCAGCAGAGTCACCCAGGCACCCAAAAAGTTACTATTTTCTTTTTGGCAGATCCTGAGAATGATTAAGGCCTAAATCAGATAGTATAGACAGCAGGAATAGACTATAGTTTAATAATGAGTTTAAATAATTTGCACACTACATATGGAATAGAGATCAGCATATTTGAGTCTCTCATCCCTGTGTTCATAGAGAAGTTTTAAGTATTACATAGGAAACTAGGCTCAAAAATAATATGTGGTCTCTAAGAAATTGAGAGGTGCCTGGGTGGTTCAGTCTGTTAAGTGTCCAAATTTGGCTTAGGTCATGATCTTGCAGTTGTGAGTTTGAGCCCTTCTTTGGGCTCTGTGTTGACAGCCTGTAGCCTGCTTGGAGCCTGTAGCCTGCTTGAGTTCTGTCTCCCTCTCTCTCTGCGCATCCCCCGCTCAAACTGTCTCTTTCTCTCTCTCGCTCGCTCAAAATTAAACATTAAAAAATTAAAAAAATTTAATCATCTTTTAAGGGAATTCAAAAATACGTCTTAGAATTTTTAAAGAAATAAATTTTTCAGGAATAGAATAAAAATAATTCTGGAACATGAATTTAAAATAAATTTCTAGTGTAGAGAATAGAATAATAAAGCAGAGGTGAGAATAATCAGAAAATTAACAGTGAGGGTCAGTCTAGTATACCTTAAGTTCAAATATCAAATATTCTGTAAAAAGAGAATAGAGAAAAGGATTGCCTAAGAGAGATACAAACAGGGAATTATACACAAAAAATAGTAATAAAAACTTTGGAGAAGTGAATAGATTTATCTATAGAGGTATGGGACTGTTGAGCGTGAAGAGAATGGAAAAATGTCCACACCTAGACATATTCTTATGGAACTTTCATAATTCATAAAGTTTTCAAAATCAAAGATTCATTGACTTGAAAATAAATCATTGAACTGATATCAGATTTCATTACTAGCACTGGATGCCAGAGAAGAAGCAGAGCAGCAAGACTCTGGCATCCAACTGTTGAGTTGTGTGTCCTTAAAGAAGTTATTTAACGTCTCTGTGCTTTAATGAGAGACTAGAATACAGTGGACTTTGAACTTTCAAAGGCAAGTTTTAGTGACAGGGATTATAACTCCCCAAGCCCAATTAATACTATTTTTATTGAAATTAAGAACCAATGAGGATCACTTAAAAAACAGAATTAAGTCTCACATTGATTTAAAAACATGAGAACAATACTTATATGTGACTTAAGAGAAAATGATTTCAAACAAAAAGCAAAACTAATCATAGAGAAATAATAAAATTATTAAATATAACTATTTCAACTATTTGTGGAATAAATGGAAAAGGAACAGAACATTCTCCTTATTAAAATGGAACTTTTAAAAATTAATTTATTTTGAGAAAGAGCACTCATGGGAGAGGGGCAGAAACAGAGCGAGAGACAGAATCCCAAGCGGGCTCTGTACTGACAGAAGCTCCAACTCATGACTGTGAGATCATGACCTGAACTCAGATCAAGATGGGATGCTTAACTGATGAGCCACCCAGGTGCCCCTAAAATGAGATAATTTTTTTAAAAGGAGAAGTAAGTCCCAGTTGTAGCTCTGCATCATACTGGAGGCATAGTAGAACTCCTTGGAAAGCATTGGGCAGGAGCCAATGTGGGTAACTGAGGGAAAATAGAAAGAAACACTAGCTTTATGTAAATCTATACATTTAAGCCAGTATGTTTGAAAAGTTCCCAGATACTTCAAATCTGCATCACAACTGTGATCAGGCCCATGCTTTTATGCCTAACTTGCTTCATTTTTTTAAAGAAAATATTTTTTTAAGTTTATTTACTTATTTTGAGAGAGAGAGAGAGAGAGAGGGCACAAGCAGCAGAGAGGCAAAGAGATGGGGAGAGAGAGAATCTAACCACACTCCACGCTGTCAAAGCAGAGCCTGATGAGGGGCTCAAAACTCATGAACCTTGAGATAATACCTGAGCCAAAATCAAGAGTCTGATGCCTAATAGACTGAGCCAGCAGGCACCCCTAATTTGCTTCATTTTGATTAATTTTTTTCTGTGAAGAAACTTCTGTTGGATATAAAGTGAAATGAAAAGCCACTTTCCTGATACTTGGCAAATTCATCACTCTGAAAGTGGTCTAGATTGTTAAAATGATTTTGCTTCTCTATAAGATCCCAGGAAGATTAACATTGACAAAAGTCAGAGTTGAACAGTCAATAATTACATTTAACATAGCAGTCATCGGCAATGTTTTGTTTTATATTTGAGTCACTTTAAGTGCCAACAACAGATGGCTTACTTGCATTTATAAACCTAAAGTAAATATTCCATACCTTGACATTATAAACATAACAATATAGCAAGTAAATTTAAGTAGTGGGAGAGAAAAGGTCAGGTCTAGGAGAGGAACATAAGTTTTCTAGTCTTACAAGAAGAAAAAATGTATGGCCTGTATGCAATATCTAAAGAAATAGAAATTTAAATACAGTTGTAGAAATGAAAATGGCATATAAAAAATTGAAAGTAAACATCTACTTTAAAAAAACTTGGAAGAATAATAGAAGAGGAAAATTTTTGAAGCCATATGAGGGTTAAGTACCTTTGTTTTAAAAGAGCTAGAATATATTGTACTTAAAACTGATTAATTAAAAAAATGGCAAATAATATTTTTTTAAACCGGTGCAAAAGTGCAAACCAAAAGCTTTATAAGTGATCATTTGGGGCAAGCTTAGACCTAACCATTGAGTAGCCCAGGGCAAGAAGACACAAAACTGCATTTAAGTATTTTACATGTATTAAATTAAGGTAAACTGTTAAATAAAACATAATTAATCTTCTATGCTAACTAATATGGTTTCATAAGAAAAAAAAGATGAAAGAAGAAATTCAGTAATTAAAAGGCAATGAGCTCAGTTATTACTGTGTCTGTTTCATTGTTCTGTTGATAAGTTGGTGATATTTGATACAACAAAATGGAGACACACATAATTCACAAAGTATTAAATATGATTTCTAAAATTTCATTCAATGATTTGAGCAAAATCACTCTAAGCAAGATTTTAATATAACTACTGTTTTACTGTGGGTGAAGTCAAATTAAACAACTTTTTTTTGTCTTTGTAGTTTCATATAGTATTTTTTAAATAATTATCAGTTAAGAGAGATTTTCTTTCTGCTGAAGTAGTAACAACTGATATTAGTTAGATTTTAAAGCAAAACTTAGAAGCTGAAATAAAATTTCCAATAATTTTAGAACATTGGAACACAATCTGCCCTAGATACTCTATGTGTCCACCTGAATCCCCTTTTCTGCTCTTTATACCTACCCAGTAACAACTCACAGATGTCTCCTTTTCTGGTGAATTCCCCATGACCAAATGACAGCTACCTTGCCTGGGCGGACACAGTGACTCCTCCACCTTCACCCTCAGCCAGCTGTTGTACAAAAGGCCAGTACCTTGTCACAAGCTGGAGCTTTGTCTGTGGTACTATCTCTGCCACGGAGATCACGCTCTTGCTAGCTTTTGACCTGCTGACTCATCCAGTTCCCCTCACTCCTCTCCTCCGGAAAACAGCATTCATTATAGCACTTGAACAAGAATCCCCATGTGAGTCTGCTTCTGGGAAATGCAGCTTAAGTCAGGGTCCAATATAGTAAATTATCATCAACAGATAAATTTAAAATATTTCCATTTTATGTACAATACCATTTTGTATCATATATCACAATTTTCACAGTTTTTTAAAGCAACGTATAGATCCTTAAAGGAAAGTAAAAATTGTTTTTACACATCACACATGTTCCATATGGTCCTAGGGATACGAATGCAAGCGATTTATAAACTGTTTAAGATTGCAGTCACCTGTTAGTAGCAATAGGCGATAGTGGTGTCCTAAATGGTAAGTACCTCTACAACAATTCAATGGAACATGAAAGACGTTAAAAAAGGATGCCCAGGAATTAAAAGCAAAGATGAACTATTGGGACTTCATCAAGATAAAAAACTTTTGCACAGCAAAAGAAACAACCAACAAAACGAATAGGCAACAAACAGAATGGGAAAAGATCATCGCAAATGACATATCGGATAAAGGACTAATATCTAAAATCTATAAAGAACTTACCAAACTCCACACCCGAAAAACAAACAACCCAGTGAAGAAATGGGCGGAAGATATGAATAGACACTTCTCCAAAGAGGACATTCAGATGGCCAATAGACACTTGAAACGATGTTCAATGTCACTCATCATCAGGGAAATACAAATCAAAACCACACTGCGATACCACCTCACACCAGTCAGAGTGGCTAAAATAAACAAATCAGGAAACTATAGATGCTGGCGAGGATGTGAAGAAGTAGGCACCCTCCTACACTGTTGGTGGGAATGCAAACTGGTGCAGCCACTCTAGAAAACGGTGTGGAGGTTCCTCAAAAAAATGAAAATAGAGCTACCCTATGATCCAGCAATAGCACTGCTAGGAATCTACCCAAGAGACACAGGAATGCTGATGCATAGGAGCACGTGTACCCCAATGTTCATAGCAGCACTTTCGACAATAGCCAAATCATGGAAAGAAACCAAGTGCCCATCAACTGACGAGTGGATAAAGAAGATGTGGTACATATATACAATGGACTACTATGTGGCAATGAGAAAAAATGAAATCTGGCCATGTGTAGCAACATGGATGGAACTGGAGGGTATTATGTTAAGTGAAATAAGTCAATCAGAAAAAGACAGATACCATATGTTTCCACGAATAGGTGGACTTTGTGAGACTAAGCACAAACCAGGGGGAGGGGAAGAGGGGAAAGAAAAAAAAGACACAGAGAGGGAGGGAGATAAAACATAAGAGACTCTCAAAGACTAAGAACTAACTGAGGGTGAGGGGATGGGGGGTGAGAGGGGGTGATGGGCATTAAAAAAGGGCACATGTTGGGGCGCCTGGGTGGCTCAGTCGGTTGAGCGTCCGACTTCGGCTCAGGTCATGATCTCACGGTCTGTGAGTTCGAGCCCCGCGTCGGGCTCTGTGCTGATGGCTCGGAGCCTGGAGCCTGCTTCACATTCTGTGTCTCCCTCTCTCTGCCCCTCTCCCGCTCATGCTCTGTCTCTCTCTGTCTCAAAAATAAATAAAACATTAAAAAAAAAAAAAGGGCACATGTTGGGATGAACACTGGGTGTTTTATGTAAACCAATTTGAAAATAAACTATTATAAATGAAAAAATAAATAAATAAATTAGTCCCCGAAAAAAAAAAAAAAAAAAGGATGCCCAGTGTAAGACATGGGAACGTGCTTACCATTAAATTCCCAGAACAAAACGCCACTTGAGTTGGTGTTTTTTCACTAAATAGGTGAAACTTCTAGAATTCTGATGTAATAAATGAGATAATGAAGAATATGTGAAAAGAAATTCACCATGAAATGACAGAATGTAAATAGAATGCACATGCAATGCTTTATTATAACAATTTACAATAAAAAATGACTAGATTCATTGGACATGTCCAGGTTTTAAAAAATAAGTTAAGCTATTTTTCAGAAATTTTTGAGTTACACTGTATTTTCAGAAGACCATGAAACGGCAGTAGATTGAGACTTTGAGACCTCGTATCGCGTCCTCATTTTCTTATCGACTTCTACGATCTTAGGCAAATCAAGGTGTCAAAGAAAACTCGGAAGAACATTATATCATTGGAAGATTGTATCCGAGTTGACATAAGATTATATCATTGGAAATGTATCTGAGTTGACAAAAATGCATCAAATTGTCTATATAATCAAAAGTAATTGCATATGTGTTGTTAAGAAGCACAAAAAATGCCAATAATTTCTGAAAATTAGTAATATACCCCTCTGGATCACACATTTATCCTTGTCACCATGGCTTCAATCACATGAAGGTGACTTTAAGGCCACTATCAAATCTGTATATCCACAGAGCCAAAGTACATTCAAAGATCTGCCATCTCTCAAGAGATATGCTATCATAAATTATCTCATAATTTTTTTCCTATCAAATTACTTTTTATTTATTTTCATTTCTTTCCAAAACAGGTTAGAAACAAAATCTTCTTGCATATATTTTCTTGGATCTATCTCTGATTTACTCTCAACTGGTTATGGTTTCCTTCAAAGTTCTTAACAAAAGCATGGAAAACTCCTTTACAAAGAGATTTGAGTGTATAGTGAGTCAAATAGTGAAATACATGAACCTTACAAGATATTTAAAATAATCAAGTATGCTCCAGAAATGATATTTGAATGAATGAATCTTAGTATACATTTGATTCAGGAAAAACAGGCATATAATTTGCATGTCTTTCATTGGCCTAAAATTCAGTACATTTCACACAAGAGATTCTCTGCTATAAGTGTGTTTCGATGAGGTTAGTTCGTGAGTGGGGATAAAATTGGCTCGGATTACAAATGTTTAATAAAAAAAAAAGAATGTTTGCCCTTTGAAACCATTCAGATAGAAAGGAAGTTAGTCATATTTTCATTGGTTGGATGACAATAAAACTGATGTTTATTACTCTAAGCTCAAATATGCCCAGTGTTATTTTAAATTGTTCTCTCACATTGAGATTATTGCCTTAAGAGGTGCGTAATATCTGTCAAGCTACTCCCTTGTAAATCAGTAAATATGCAATTTTCTGCAAAAGGAAGAATGTTTTCTAAGGCTCTTAACTACTATGAAAGACTAACGTAAATACTAAGAGGATACTTATATTACTGCATCTAAAAGAATATTGCTTATCATGAAGTAAAAAATTCTGGGATATATGTTGAGTAAGTCATTCTTGACTTTTTTAAAGCCTAGAGTTTACTCCTGGCCCTTGTGACTTTTGTATTGGTGATTCTGAAACAACTGTTGATTTTATGATCCACATTGTTTTAGAAAGTATTTCAAGTTTTTCTAAAAGGCAGTCATATCAACCACATATAGCGAGTTGAATTCAGCCATTCAGATACAAATTTCCCTTCACTTTGATACACACTCTGAAAGCTGCCAAAATTAGTATTGATTATGCCTATAAATATACTTTAAATCAGGCCATTCTCAAGCATACATTATAACATAATGGAAATTCATCTGACTGCTTTAACATGACATAGTAAACATTGGATTTTTGCGGCAAAACTACTCTGGCATTTGTTTTGGTTAAGTCCTTTACATTTATTATCCACTTGAACCTTAAATATAAACCCTAAGGGTGCCACTTTTCACATCTTGTATGGGAGGAAAGAGTGTCCCAGAGAAATTAAGCATTAAATATCACACCTAAATTTACATATCTAAAATTTGCAGGAAAATGCATACAAAGTAAAATTCTGTATTTCTTCCATTATACCGCACTGCATTATGTTTCTTGTCTTAATGAAAAGGTATGATCATAAATGCTTCACCTAATATACCATGAGTTCTTCAGAGCAAGAATACAATGCATTTTAACCTTCCACCAAAACTTAATGGTTGCCCTCTTCCTTAGTGTATACAGCTGAAAAACTTCTGGAATGCTTTACTAACAATAACTGCTCGAGAGTGTTTTGTAACTTACTGCTCAGATTGTCCCTCTCTGTAACTGAATTCAATTTTCCAGTGGTTTAAATGAAATATACCAAATTATGAGTACTATTCTCCATTAGGCTAGAGGACATGTCCAAATCGATATCCCATGAGCATCTCAAACCTTAATAACCTTGATAATCCTGAACACTTACTGTATGTTCTTCCTCTTCAGTCATCTACCTCTGTGTGAAATGTAAAGCTGAAACCAACAATATAGCTCACAAACCAGTACCTACCTATTCCATATGATTAGTATTCATACCTTAGCAGTTAGGGAATATTTTGAATATCACCTTTCAGGATTTGTCCTATTAATGAAATAGCTATAGAATTTGGAGCATACATTTCAAAATATTTTTTTTTATCCGCTTCAAACAAACTTCCAATTCTCCCGGTACTCCATGTAAATAAATCAGGATTCTGACCTTGTCTTTTCATTTTCAGAGCTTTTCCCAATATTCACTTTTTAATAGTTGGATAATAATAGACTCCTAATTAGTGTTCTTCTCTCTCTTTTTTCTGTTACTTGGTCTTCCAAGTTCATTTTGACAGCCCTTTCCTGATAAATCTTTCATATTATTCATGATTATTCCAAATATGTCATTTAATATTTTTATCATGGCATTCCATGATTTTCATAATCTTGCCCCTACATGTATTTCCTTTATTATTATATTTACATAATAAACCCTATATTATTATATCTATAGAATAAATCTATGCATTTATTGAATGAACTATCCTCTTCGCAATAAGCTTTTTTTGCTTACCTACATGTGTCTACGTTTGTGATGTTTCTTATTAACTGCTATGTTTTTAGCCTAAACATCCATGTATTCAAATTCTACCTAACCTTGGATACAAAGCTCAAACACTACTGAATTAGTGACATCCATGTATTGCCTCCTGTTCATAGTAGTTTCACTTGTCTCTGAATTTCTAAGATCTCTGTATACACATCCTTTGAGGAACTTATTACCTCTGCAATTGCAGTGCTATTTTGATTACCTATGCTGTAGCCTAGATCTATTGTTCAATAAAGGAGATTCTCCATTAGACTGTTTAAGCACTGAGTCTGAATCCAGGTCATATGTTTTCATTTTTTTTTTTACAATTTTTATTTAAATTCTGGTTAGTTACCGTACAGTGTAATATTAGTTTCAGATATATTGACTCAACACTTTCACACAACACCCAGTGCTCATTGCAGCATTTAATCCTGTCACGTATTCAACCCAAGGCACCATCCAACTCCACTCTCATAACTATCAGTTTGTTCTCTATAGTTAAGAGGATATTTTTTAGTTTGTCTCTCTTTATTTCCCTTTGTTCATTCGCTTTGTTTCTTAAATTCCACATAAGAGTGAAATCATATGGTATTTTCTTTTCTCTGGTTGATATATTTTATTAGAATAAGAATTACTCCATCCGTCCCTCATAAATGGCAAAGTTTCATTATATTTGTGGTTGAATAATATTCCATTGTATATATACACTGCCTCTTTTTTGTCCTTTCATCAGTCAATGGACACTTGGCCTTGTTTCCATAATTTGGCTATTGTAGATAATGCTGGTATAAACATTGGGGTGCATGTATCCTTTCGAATTAGTATTTTTGTATTCTTTGGGTAAATACTGCATTTGCTGGATTGTAAGGTAGTTCTAATTTTAACTTTCGAGAAAAATCCATATTGTTTTCCAGAGTGTCTGCACCAGTTTGCATTCCCACCAACATCCTCCATATGCTCACAAACATCTATTGTTTCTTGTGTTTTTTTACTTTAGCCATGCAGATAGATGTGAGGTAATATCTCATTGTAGTTTTGATTTGAATTCTCATGATGAGCAATGACGTTGAGCATCTTTTCATGTGTCTGTTGGCCATCTAGATGTCTTCTTTGGAAACATGTCTACTCATGTCTTCTGTCAATTTTTAAATTGGGGTCGTTTTTGGTTTGGATTTCTGTAAATTCTTTGCATATTTTGGATATTAACCCTTTCTCGAATATGTCTTTGCAAATATCTTCTCCATTTTGAAGGATGCCCTTTCGCTTTGTTTACTTTTTACTTCACTGTGAAGAAGTTTTTATTTTGATGAAGTCCTGATAGTTTATTTTTGTTTTGGTTTTCCTTGCTTCAGGACACATATTAGAAGGAAGTTGCTACAGTCAGTGTCAAAGAGGCTACTGCATGTATTCTCCTCTAGGATCTTAATAGTTCTGGATATAACATTTAGGTCATTAATCCATTTTGAACCTGTTTTCCCAGGAAGGTATCCAAATATAGTTATTTTCATTGTATTTATCTCCCTCCCTCTCTCTCTCTCTTTCTTTTTTTTTTCTTTCTTTCTTTCTTTCTTTTTTTTATTTTCAGGGTATGTGTGTGCTTGTGTATGCAGAGAGACTTTCCTGATAATCTAGAGTTTTGTCTTAATGTCTCCATTGAGGAAATTTGACACGCCTTACCTCAATTATTTCTTGTCAAAATTAAAAAAAATAACAAAAATATGTCTTTCAGTTGCCTTCATTTTCTCGATATTTGGTGGAAGTGGGGGAGGAGATCAGAAAAGGGAGATTTTAATTTTGATTTAAACGAATCAAGTTACCTTTATAAGGGACAAATATCTAAACATATTTAGAGTTTTCAGTGAAATGTGTATTTCAAAGCCAACTAGTCAAAATTTTTATAAAATTTGTGTTGTTGTTGTTTTTTTTTTTCTAAATTATATTTGCCCATTGTTTTTCTAACCACCTCCTCCCCTACCAGAACCATTGGGCCTCCCAAAATACAGAATTAACGGTGGCTCCTAGGTGTCTCAGTTGGTTAAGAGCCCAACTTCTGCTCAGGTCATGGTATCCTGGTTTGCGAGTTTGAGTCTCCCATTAGTCTCTGTGCTAATAGCTTGGAGCCTAGAGCCTACTTCAGATTCTATGTCTTTGTCTTTCTCTGCTCCTCTCCCGCTCACTCTTTCTCCCAAAGATAAATAAACATTAAAAAATTTAGGGGTGCCTGGGTGGCTCAGTGAATTAAGCATCCAATTTTGGCTCAGATTATGATCTCACAGTTTGTGAGTCCGAGCCCACATTGGGCTCTAGGCTGACAATTCAGAGCCTGGCGCCTCCTTTGAATTCTGTGTCTCTCATTCTCTCTGCAACTCCCCTGTTCACACTCTTTCTCTCAAAATACCTAAAGATTAAAAAAAAAACAAAACAAAAATTTAAGAAAAAAAACAGAATTAATGAACAAAAATGGATTATGAAAGAAATAACTCTGTTAATAATGTTCACTGTAATTCTTTTTTTTTTTTTGTTATTTATTGCAATTTAAGAACACTAAAGACTAGTAACTATGTCACTGTGACCCTGAATTAGGCATTCACATTTACAGATTGTGCACAAATCTGCAATGTGGACTCAACTGCTGCTAAGGAACTTATCACATCAAATTTACTAAATGCAGATATTCAGATTGTTCTTCACCACAGAGACAAGCTTATTATTAATAGAATAACAAATAAGTGCAGAGTGTGCAACTCTCATTATTTAATATGACCAAAATCAGGATTTTAACTCTCTATGAAAAGCCTAATTTTGTCACTATGTATATGCATACTAAAATGTGAGATTACACTACTGAGGATATATTTCATTCCAATTCAATAAAAGTAGACAAAAAATCAACCAGGCCCCAAACATTTTTATGAAGCTCACTTATTTTAACAGTATGCTATGAAAGCAAACAAAATAAGTCATATTTTAGGGTGTTGCAACAGTCTAGACATATCATGATGAGAGCATGAGAAATAATGCCACTTAGAAAAAAAAGAAAAATCTATAGAGAAAAGAAAGAAGATTTCTTTTAAGATGATCAAGAAGGTCCATGATTTTCTAAATCTAAAATCAAATATTGTCAAGGGTAGGATTCAAAAGAAAATAACTAAGCCACATATAAGGAAGGGGTTGACATATTACCCAAAAGCACAGATATTCGAGGACTTACTCAGTTAGAGTTTTAGCAGCTGTCTTTATTTAAACAATAAACTACACAATTTTTTATAGAGCCTAGACATATTACTCAAAAGCACAGATATTCGAAGACTCATTCAGTTAGAGTTTTAGCAGCTATCTTTATTTAAACAATAAACTACACAATATTTTATAGAGCCTAGACTTTTATTACATTACACTTTGACCCCCTCAAAGAACCTACATACGACGGATTCAATTGTTAATATATTAGCCAAACAACAGTGGCATTAATGTAGTCATGCTGCTAGGAGAAAGCATCGATAGTCACCTAATTCATTTCCAATTCTTGTGGAAGTCTCTTCGCTAGCCTGTAGCTTATAAGACTTTTTGGACTGGTCTTAGTCTGAAACCAATTCAGTCACATAGACTTTTGATTTAAACAGTTTTTTCACACTGGGAGTTGAGTATAGAGTGATTTCATGATGATGAAATGTTCTAATATACAGTATACAGTTGAGACCCTATAAAGCTCCCGATTTTCCCATGAATGCACTCTGTTTAAAAAAAAAAAAAAACAATATGGTGGTCTTTGTATCTATTTAGGTTCATACAGAAGGGTGGGGAGATTCCAGTCTCCAGGGTGGGAAGGATGTGACTGACAGACCTTGTCATAGGACAGTGGTTGATTAAATCTATGAAAGTTCTCACACTCATATAAAGTTGCCTTGGACTTAGCCCTTAAAAAGGAGTGCAGGTCTTGTGCTTAATTAAAGATAATTAAATATTTTTAAGTTATTTATTCATTTTAAAAGAGAGAGAGAGTGAGAAAGAGAGGGATCACCGTTAAGCAGGGGAGGAGCAGAGAGAGGAGAGAGAGAATCCCAGGCAGGCTCCGCACCATCAACGTGAAGCCCAATGCAGGGCTCAAACTCACAAATCATAAAATCAAGACCTGAGCCAAAATTAAGTCAGATATCTAACTGACTTAGCCACCTGGGTACCCAAAAAGAATAATTAAATATTTTGTAATTATTTTTTGGTTCAGTGCAAAGATAAAAACCAATATATAAAAAATCCAGTTTTAAATTTGATATAAAAAATTCAATTATCAGGATTATTCATTAGGATTGGTGATAGAGGTCATTGTGAATGTACAATAAACTCCGTATATATTTCTCTATACTTTCTATTTTTATCTGTTAAAATTAAATAACTTTTTGATTCTTAAATATAACTTTATTATTGATACATCTGTTTTTATTGCATCAGTAGCTGCAGCTGTAAAGGCTAATTCAACTTATTTCTTATTATCCTTTCTAAGTATTGGTCAGAGACCATGATTTGATAATTCAGAAAAATCATCACACACTAGCCTCCTTAATAAGTTAGGAAATTTGTAGATTATCTTATGTTTTACACTCCCTTTAGTTTATTGATTTTATTTACAAATTCTGACAATTATCAAGTATTCTTAATGATTAATATATTTTATAATTGCTTCTTAGAATCACTTCAATCAGATCACTCGTCCTTTATTTAAATTATTCTGTCTAAATTTGGAGCAAACAGCTATAACTTTTATTCTGCCAAGGAACCTAAAAATCTCAGACTCAGATGAAAATCTAGGACTAAACCATCTGCTGAAATATCAGCCCATTAGTTCTCTCAATTCGTAATTTAAGAACTGTAAGTAGGAGGAAAGTGGTTGATTAGAGACGCTAAAATAACACTAAATAGAGGAAACATCTTTTAGTTTTAGAAAATTAAATCACAACTTTTGGTGGTGAATTTTAAAAAGTAATGTGATATATATTTTTATGGAGTACATTGTCACACATTTTTGGAGATTTTTTAAGGCAATCAATGCCTGTGATGGTATTGAATAACTGAGAGTCAGCTTTTACATAGTGAAACAACTCAATGCACATTTACTGAGCACTCAAATAGTCTACTGTGACCCGTTCTCCATAAAATAATGACTTATTATTTCATAGATGAAGAAACTGTAGCTCCAAGAGAGAAAAAGATATTCCCAAGGTCTCATAAGCAATATTTAAAAGAATAAGAAATAAAACTTTGATTTAAAAAAAATCTACAGCCTTTGGATTTTCCAAGATTTCCCTTCACATTGGGAAAAGTGAGAAGACTAGATATCATGAGAGCCTTGAAACTTTCATACAAATAAACTGGTCGATTATAACATCCCCTCAACCAGCATTTGAGTTGTACTGCAAAAATATGTCTGCAGCAAAATGTCATGATGTGAAAATATCAGCAATTATCTTAAAGATATAGAAAACAAAATCTAAAAATGGAATCACCATTAATACTGTGATATGTGGATAAAAGTCCCCATGTGTTAAAGTCTATCTCTTAAATAACTGGTTATTAGAGCATAATCTTAAAATGCATGTATCCTCTTGTTTTACACATCAGGGAACTGTCTAGGAGTCTCCTGTGTGTATATATGTATTCCATCTGGAAGCATTTCTCCTTTTCTCTACTTGTTCCTCTTCTTCTAGCCTCAAGCTATACATATCTGAATGGCAAGTCAAAGGCTTGGAAGTTATTATTTTCCCTTGATATTATACAAATTTCATTTTAAGTATTTTCATGTGGATAACCCTGCCAAAAAAAAGTTATCTATTTTATAGATAACTCAGAGAATCAGACAACAAACAGCAAAGTTGGACTTGGCATTTCATTAGCTATTTGGATGTAGATACACAAATTTGTCCACAATACCCAAGAGCAAATTGGAAAATGGACGTTATTTCAAAAATCAGATAAAAGGAAAATTCGTACTCCATAGTAATATAAAAACATAGGCCCAGGAAAACAAAACAAAAGCAACATAATCAAATCACAATTTATAAAGTTATGATACAGTAGAAGGTATAAAATTAGACTATGCTTACTTTCATAGTTTTCCTTATATCCTTGGTTAATTACGAAGTAGTCTGAGATAATAAAGAATTTAACCTTCCTATAGTCAACTCTCAGAGGTCACCTGATGTTCACACAATGTGTTGCAAAGTGGTATTATAAAATGTATTTCTGTTCTGTTTTACTTGTACATAAGCATTACGATAAGAACTATAAAGGGTTGATTCCCAAATAAGAGATTGATTACTTGAAATGCTGTCTACTAATAGACTCACTGTTCTTATGCTACTCCTTTTTCTTCAACTTTATTTTTAATATTTTTTTTATTTTTTCAGTTTATCTATTTATTTTGTGAGAGAGCGAGCGAGAAGGGAAGGGACGAGAGAGAAACTTAGCAGGTTCCCCATCAGAGCCTTATGTGGGGCTCAAACTCATGAACTGTGAGATCATGACCTGAGCTGAAACAAAGAGTGGGGCACTTAACTTACTGAGCTACCCAAGTGTCCCTCCTCAACTTTGTAAACAGCTACACCAACTACAGAATGAATGATTGTCCAGGGCCAATTTGCAAAACAATTCCTTTTCAAATTATTATATTTTGTTTGGAAAGCTGAGATCACCAGTATGTAGCATTCTGATCTTTAAAAAGAAGCAAAAATAAATGGGAAATAGAGAACCAAAAATCAGGCAAAAATAAAGAAAATTTTCAGTTAAAAGTTAAGAAAAATTCCAGTGTGTTAAAATAGTGACTTTATTCATATATTACTTGCTGCTGGAGTGCCCTCTGTCTTTTAATGTTATTATGTCCATCTGATTGGACCCAAGGGATTCGTCACTTTTGTTTTTCAATAAAGAGCACAACTTTGCATTTAAACAGTTATTTATTTTTGAGAGAGACAGAAGGGCGAGTGAGGAAGGGACAGAGAGAGAAGGAGATACAGAATCCGAAGCAGACTCTAGGCTCCGAGCTGTCAGCACAGAGACCTACATTGGGCTCACTCACAAACTGTGAGATCATGACCTGAGCTGAAGCTGAACACTTATCCGACTGAGGCACCGAGGTGCTCCATGACTTTACTTTTTTTCTAATTATTTTTTCATGTTTATTTATTTTTGAGAGAGAGAGAGAGACAGAGTGTGAGCACGAGAGGGGCAGGAAGAGAGGGAGACACAGAATTGGAAGCAGGGTCCAGATTCTGAACTGTCTGCACAGAGCCAGATGGGAGGCTCGAACCCACAAACTGAGATAAGGACCTCAACCGCAGTCGGACGCTAAACCAACTGAGCCACCCAAGTGTCCCTCCACAATGTTACTGTTATTTTAAAAGTGGATTCTTAATTTAAAACATTTATTCTTTATTATTTCAATAGATTGTCTTAAAGCCAGTTAATATAATAGAAGAGCAATTAATAATGCAATGCTATATATTTTCTTCAGTAGAGATAAGATGGCTAATATGTTAATGTATCCCAAGAATGTAAATCACAGCTTAGTAATATATTCAATAATCAGTCTGAAGATTGCCCACTGTAGTATTCAATGCATAATGCTACTAATTAGCACTTAATAATTAATGTCAATGTCCCAACTTGTCCAGAGGGCTTTCCCTCCTTTTGTATACTCCAAGAAAATGCCTGTCATAGAGACCTAATATTATGCTTCCATTAGAAAAATGATGGTGTTATGATTTTTATTTTTTACATTCAAAGACAGTATTGTGTAATGAGACACATACTAGATTGAGAATCAGTGTTATAGTACAAGCCTAGCTTACTCTTTAGCTGGGTGTTCTTTGGTTAAGTCATATAATCTCCAATTTTCCTCTGCAAATAGAACATTTGAGAATTAGTATCTTCTAATCGGTACACTAAGAACAACTGATCTGGAACTTTGCTAGTATGTAATATATATGTACTAATTCTAATAGTAGAATTAGCATGATCATGATACAGAATCCAATTCTAATATGTTTTCCCTGAAGAGATTCTTATACTTATTAAAACACACACACACAAAACTCAGATGATATTAGCTCTGAGGCTCTTCTAGTGCTGACATTCTATGATGCTAAATTTCAATGAAACAATTACATATGCAAAGTGTCATATAAAACAAATCTTGTATTAAGTAAGGAGAGACTTTTTTAGAGAGGATGACTGCAATAAGAAGGGGGGACAATTGTAATAGGACAGAGAGAGACTGTTACAAATGGAGAAATGGCTAATATGTCAAAGGTTAAGGAATTAAGCACTTCTCTATAAGGAAGGGTAAATAAGAGTAGACAGAATGGGGAGTGAAGGTATAGGATGAAAGGGTGGCATGACTGAACAGTTGATGAAGTCAGCTAATTCTCAGTAGGGACTCTTAAAGAATTGTATGCTGGTTCCAGTTGAAAGTGGGTCAGAGTTCAAGAGTCCAAAGAGGGGTGAAGGAAGTCTAACTTTGTCAGTCCCTTAACATGCATTTCTTCTGTTTGCTGGCTAGGACAAATATGAAGCAAAGAATAGGAATTTGAGGGGCGCCTGTGTGGTTCAGTCCATTGAGTGTCATACTGGCTGGGGTCAGACTTTGGCATCAGCACAGAGTCGGCTTTGGATCCTCTGTTCCCCTCTCTCACTGCACTTACCCTGCTCATATTTTTTCACTTTCTCTCTCTCTCTCTCTTGAAAATAGAAACATTAAAAAAAAAAAAAAAAGAAGATTAGGAATTTGAACAGTCTGTGTCTGCTCTGTCCCAGGTAACCAAGGCAGGGCATCCGTGAGACTTATAACTGTATGACGAAGGGGGGGTGGACTCTTTGCACTAAGTTATTTACTGAACACAGAATTTGGGTAGGTTTCTTAATATTGCTGTTATGCAGGGCTCAGGCACAACTCAACACTGTCAAAGCAACTTCTGAATTAGGTAGAAAAATACCTTCTGAGACCATTACATTAAAGAAACACTCAGTTTCAAAACTCCACAGGAGAAAGCATTGTTAAATTAAGGTTGCATTTCTTCAGCAAAAACATTATAAAGATCTGAGTCTTTACAGAAGCACAATACAGGCCTCGGTTTAATGCAGCACTTCATCCTCTCAGGATGCTATTTTTGGGAAAGCAAATCGCTGCAAATTTATTTCAAAAATTTGAACGACTCCCTCACAACCATGGATAATCTATTTGACCTTTTATATATAGAATATATATAATTATACTTTATGTAAGATATGTAAACCTATATTATATATTTAAAATATAAATATTACATATTTATAGTACATTTATATACTATATATAACATAATTTATAATATAAAGTATAAATATATAAAGTATATATATTTAAAATATAAAATGTATATATATATATATATACTTATATATATATATATATAATGTGCATATATTTAAAGCTCCTTGTCAGCTTAGTGTCCCCAGCACAGGAACGCTTGACAAGCTGCAGACTTAGAACAAAGGCAGTGAATCTGGGGCATTCGGCTCCCAGACTGCCTCAAGCAGAGCCAAAACTACCGTGCATAGCAATGGAAAGTATTAAACATTTACACAACTGCTTGTTATCAAAATTGCTTATCTTGTAGTTTTTAATAATAACTCTTTTGATTTCCCGGAGTGCATCATCACTGCTTAGCAGAAAAGAAATATCCTTTTCCTTAGGTATTCCATCCCTTTGTTCCAGCCTGCATTCCCTGTCCCCCAATACACACACATGCACACAGGCTCTCTCTCTCTCTCCCTCTCTCTCTCTCTCTCACACACACACACACACACACACACACACACACACTTTTGTAATGAACCTCTCAAAGAGAAAGATGTGGAGCATTTTGAAGAGAGTGTGCTCCTCTCTCATAGAACAGAGTACTGTTTATAAGCATGCTTGACAATTCACTCAGTATATGTTTTGTTTATGGGAAAGTTTGGTGGTGTAGTGGGTAAATAATCCCTTCATAAATGCATCTGCATTGGTGCTTGCAGAGGTGTCTATATATAGACCCTCTAAAAGGATTTTCTTTCTTCAAGAGTTCATGAGACAATAGCAAATCGTTCTCAGGCTCGAATCTCATTAACTGCTTATATGATGCACATTTTCATAAAAAGGATAGGATGAAGGTAGATGATCTGCCCATACTGAGAATCAAGGTTAATTATTTGGAATTTTTTTAATACCCTTCAAAATATACTGATATATCAAATCACCTAACTCCTGCTTTTGACTTAGTTTAGGAATTATTATGTTAAAGAAATTCCAAAAGCCTTTACTAGGATTGAATAATATTAGAAATATTGTATCTAAACATGTTACAATCAACTATTATTAACATATAATAATAATATGAATTAATATTAACTAAAATATATTAATAACCGTGATACCTGCAGAATTAATTCTGCTGATCAGCACTTTGCAGTGTTTGTTTGTTTTGTTTTGTTTTGTCTTGTTTTTTTTAATTTTAATTCCAGTATAGTTAACATAGAGTGTTGTTTTAGATTCAGGTGTACAATATAGTGATCCAACAATTCTACACATTACTCATTGCTGAAAATAATAGGTGTAGTTTTCAATCTCCATCACCTGTTTCACCCATCCCACCACTCACTTCTCCTTTGGTAACCATCGGTTTATTCTCTATAGTTAATAATCTGTTTTTTTGGTTTGTCTCTCTGTCTATGTTTTTCCCTTTGCTATTTATTTTGTTTCTTAAACTTCATATGAGTGAAATCATATGGTACTTGTCTTTCTCTGAGTGACTTATTTCACTACTGTCCACCTCCGTGTATGTTGTTGCGAATGGCAAGATTTCATTCCTTTTTATGTCTGAATAACACTCCATTTTGTATATATACCACACCTTTATCCATTCATTTATTAGTGGATGCTTAGTTTGCTTCCGTATTTTGACTATTGTAAATGATGTTTCGATAAACATGGGGGTGAATTTTTCATCTTGAATTAGCGTTTTTGTATTTTGGGGTAAATACCCAGTAGTGTGATTACTGGATTGCAGGGTAGTTCTATTTTTAATCCTTTGAAGACACTCTACTGTGTTTTGCAGAGTGGCTGCACCAGTATACATTCCCACCAATAGTGCAAGTGGGTTCTTTTTTCTCCATGTCCTTGCCAACACCTGTTATTTCTTGTGATTTTTTAAAAACGTTTTATTTATTTAAGTAACCTCTATATCCAATGTGGGGCTCAAACTCACAATTCCAAGATCAAGAGTCGTGCGTTCCTCCAACTGAGCCAGCCAGGTGCCCCTATTTCTTGTATGTTTGATTTTACCCTATAGACAGGTGTTGAGGTGATAGATCATTGTAATTTTGGTTTGCATTTCCTTGATGAGCAATATTGAACATCTTTTCATGTGTCTGTTGGCCCTATGTATGTCTCTTGTGGGGAAATGTCTGTTTATGTCTTCTGCCCATTTACTAATCTGATTACGTGTTTTGGGTTATGAAGTTGTATTATCAGTTATTTATATATTTTGGATATTAACCCTTTATTGGATATATAATTTGTAAACATCTAATCCCATTCAGTAGAACTCCTTTTAGTTTCGTTGGTTGTTTCCTTTGCTGTACAAAAGTTTTTTGTTTTGATGAAGTCTCAATAATTTGTTTACTTTCATTTCCCTTGCTCAGGAGACCTATCTAGAAAAAAGTTGCTTTGGCCAGTGTTAAAGAATCTACTGCCTTTGTTCTCTTCAAGGATTTTTATGCTTTCAGTCTCACATTTAGATCTTTAATCAATTCTGAATTTATTTTTGTATATGGCGAAACAAAGTGATCCCTTTTCTTTCCTTTGCTTGCAACTGACCAGTTTTCCCAACACCATTTGTTGTAAGACACTATTATTTTTGCCATTGGATATTCCTTCCTGCTTTGTGGAAGATTCATTGACCATATAGTTGTAGGTTTATTTCTAGGTTTTCTATTCTGTTCTATTGATCTATGTGTCTATTTTTGTGCCAGTATGATACTGTTTCGATTACTACAGCTTTGTCGTATAACTTGAAGTTGAGAATTGGGATACCTCAGGTTTGCTTTTCTTCTTCAGGTTCTTTTGCAGTCCTATACAAAATTTAGGAAAAAAATGCTTGTGGTATTTTGATACAAATTGCATTAAATCTTTAGATTAGTTTGGGTACTATAGATATTTTAATACTTTTTGTTCTTCCAAACCATGAGCATAGAATGTCTTTCCATCTCTTTGTGTTGTCTTCAATTCTTTCATCAGTGTTTTATAGTTTTCAGAGTATAGCTCTTACACCTCTTTGGTTAAGTTTATTCCTAGGTATTTTGTTATTTTGCGAACAATTGTAAATGGGATAATTTTCTTAACTTCTCTTATTGCTGCTTCATTATTGGTATTTAGAAATGCAAAGATTTATGTACACTGATTTTGTATCCTGCACTTTACAGAATTTGTTTTTCAGTTCTAGCAGTTTTTGGGTGGAGTCATTCACATTTTCTACATATAGTATGAGGTCATCTGCAAATAGTGAGAATTTTACTTCTTCCTTATTGAGATGGATTTTTTTCATTTATTTCTTGTCTGATTGTTGTGGCTGGGACTTTCAGTATTATGTTTAATAAAAGTGGATATTATTTTCTTGTTCCTGAACTTAGGTGGAAAGCTCTTAATTTTTTCTCATTAACGATGATATTAGATGTGGGTTTTTCATAGATAGCCTGTATTATGTTGAGATATGTTCCCTCTAAACTTAATTTCTTGAAAGTTTTTATCATGATTGGATTTTTTTTGTCAAATGCTTTTTCTGCATCTGTTGAAATAATCATATGGTTTTTATCCGTTCTCTTATTGATGTGCTATAACTCATTGATTTGCAATATTGAACTCTCTTTCTCTCTCTCTGTCTCTTTATCTGCTATTAGTTTTAATGTAATATTCATGTCATAGAATAAATTTGTAAATTTTACTTCTCTTCATTCTTTTTGGAATAGTTTGTGAAGAATAGATATTAATTCTTCTTTAAATGTTTGGTAGAATTCCCATGTGAAGCCATCTGCTGCTTGACTTTTGTGTGTTGGATATTTTTGATTTGATTCAACTTCATTGCTGGTGATTGGTGTGTTCAAATTTTCTATTTCCTCTTGTTTCTGTTTTGAGAAGTTATATATTTCTAGGAATTATTCCAAATTCTTCTAGATTGTCCAATTTGTTTGCCTGTAGTTTTTTTTTTTCTTTTTTTTTAATATTCTGTTACAATTGTTTGCATTTCTGTGGTGTTGTTCCTATCTCTCCTCTTTAATTTGTGATTTTTTTTTCATTTGTGATTTTGTTTATTTGGGCCCTCTTTATCTGTCTCTTCGCCCCTCTCTCTTTACAGCTCCTTGTTTCACCGATGTGTTTTCGTGTTCTTTTAATGTCTATGTCATTTATGTCTGCTCTAATCTTTATTAGATCGCCTGCCTTCTGCTGGTTTAGGTTTTTGTTTTTGTTTTTTCTTTCGTTTTGTTTTTTTTTCTCTTTTTTTATTTTTTTGATGTTTATTTATTTTTGAAAAACATTGACATGGAGTGATAGCAGGATAAAGGCAGAGAGAGAGGGAGATATAGAATCTGAAGCAGGCTCCAGGCTCTAATGAGCCGTCAGCACAGAGCCCGCCGCAGGGCTCGAACTCACAGACCGTGAGATCATGACCTGAGCTGAAGTCAGCCGCTTAACCGACTGAGCTACCCAGGCGCCCCTTGTTTTTCTTTTTCTAGCTCCATTAGGTGTAAGGTTTACAGCCTTTAATTCTTAAAAATTATAGTTATGGAAATATTATTTTACCTGATTTTTCAGATGGATAAAATTAAAGTAGAAAGACCATACGAAACAGTCTTTAAAGGCATAAACTATAGAGTTTGGTTACCTGAATTAAAATCTAAGCTCCTCTAATAAATTATATGTGATAAATTTTTAATTAACAAAAAATTAAAAATTATAATATATGCCACACCTATGTGATTGGGTTGATGTGAACATTATTTTATTTATTTATTTATTTTAATGTTTATTTATTTTTGAGAGACATAGAGGCACAGCATGAACAGGGGAAGGGCAGAGAGAGAAGGAGACACAGAATCGGAAGCAGGCTCCAGGCTCTGAGCCGTCAGCACAGAGCCGGACGTGGGCTTGAACTCACAGACTGTGAGATCATGACCTGAGCTGAAGTTGGCCGCCCAACCGACTGAGCCACCCAGGCGCCCCGATGTGAACATTAAATTAGATTTTGTACTTAAAGCATTTTCGAATTAAAAATTGTATCTGAGAAAGTTAAACCGGCAAGGAAGACTTACTTTCAGGCCGCTTCAATAGGGAAGAGAACTAAGAATGCAGTCTGCACATAAACTGGCTGAAACAAAGAGAGGGTGAGGTTTCAAGTACCTTGCTGGGGAAGATTTCTGCTATTTGTGTTCACTAATTGGCTTTTTCAAAAAGAAAAATTAAAAAAAATAGTAAATTTTCTTGCACTGTCATGACAGGAGATAGCTTTACAGTTTGGAGCAAGGAATCTACCCTAATTATGCTCCTACCCATTCACAGAGCCTGGGAGGCAGGGGCATTTTTCTTCCTATATTATATTCCCGAGGAATGATCCTAGTTCCTTGAGAAAGAGAGTCTTAGGCTATAAAACTGGCAGGAGGCTTTTATCAAGCAAAACCCCTGTTGGAACTAATTAACAAATTTAGTAAAGTTGCAAGATATAAAATTAACATACAGAAATTAGGAACATTCTTATACACTAACAATGAAATATCTAATAATAATAATAATGCAACTATTCCATTCACAATAACATCAAAAACAATAAAATATCTAGGAATATATATAAGTAAATGAAAGATCTGTACACTGAAAACTAGAAAACTTTGATAAATGAAATAGATGAAGTTATAAACAAATGGAAAGATATCACTTGTTCACTGTCTGAAGATTGAATTTGATGGAACCACAAAAGACTCTAAGTAGCCTACCAATCCTTAGAAAAAATGCAAAGCTAAAGACATCACATTTCCTGACTTAAAAATATAATGCAAAGCAATAATAATTAAAACAGTATGGTACTGACATTTAAAACAGATACATAAACCAATGGGACAGAATAGAGACACCAGAAATCAACCCTTGCATATATGTTCAAGTTATAGTTGACAAGAAAGCCATGAACACTTAATGGGTAAAGTATCTTCAATAACTGCTATTGGATAAACTGGAAAAACAAATGCAGGAAGAATGAAATTGGACCCCTTGTCATACACCACTCAAAAAAAAAATAACTCGGGGCGCCTGGGTGGCTCAGCTGGTAAGCAGCCGACTTCGGCTCAGGTCATGATCTCGCGGTCTGTGAGTTCGAGCCCCGCGTCGGGCTCTGTGCTAACAGCTCAGAGCCTGGAGCCTGCTTCAGATTCTGTGTCTCCCTCTCTCTCTGCCCTTCCCCTGCTCACTCTCTGTCTCTATGTCTC
Source organism: Paguma larvata (assembly GCA_030068075.1). Lineage (NCBI taxonomy): Eukaryota > Metazoa > Chordata > Mammalia > Carnivora > Viverridae > Paguma > Paguma larvata. The sequence continues at coordinate 55,051,535 of CM057832.1, forward strand.
TCAAAAAGAAATAAACGTTAAAAAAATTTTTTTTTAAAAAATAACTCAAAATGAATTGTAGACTTAACCATAAGACCTGCTACCATATACCATATAAACATAGGGAAGAAGCTCCTCAACTTTGGTCTTGGCAATGATTTCTTGGATATGACACCAAAAGCAGAAGCAATTAAACAGAAATCAAATTTGACTACATTGAACTCACGATCTTCTGCACAGCAAAAGAAACAATCAGCAAAATGAAAAGACAACCTACAAAATATGAGAAAATATTTGCAACTCGTATATCGAATAAGACCAATATCCAACAAATATGACAAGCTCATAGAACTCAATAACAAAAAACAAAACAAAACAAAAACAAAAATAAGCAATCTGATTAAGGAATGGGTAGAAGAACTGGAGAAACATATTTCCAAAGAAGACATACAGATGGTCAACAGGTACATCAAGATGCTCAACATCACTTACCCTCAGGGAAATGCAAGTCAAGACTGTACAGGTGAAAATTGCTTCAACAAGAAGACAAGAGATAACGAGCATTGGCAAGGACGTGGAAAAAAAGAGAACTCTTGTAATTTGTTGATGATAATATAAATGTGTATAGCCACTGTAGAAAACATACAGAGTGTCCTCAAAAAATTTTAAAAAATAGAAGTATTATATGATCCAGCAATCCCACTTCTGGATTATGTTTAAAGGAAATGAAAACAGAATCTCAAAGAGATATCTTTACTTCTATGTATATTGTGGCATTATTCATAATAGCCAAGATATGGCAACAACCTAAGTGTCTGTCAACTGATAAACACATAAATAAAGGATTTATATCTCATAGGAGTGGAGAAGAAATTTACAATTTTAAGGTTTTGTTTTTTGTTTTTTGTTTTTCTGTTTTTACCATAAATGCTCAAAGATAAGGGAGGTCAGGGGCCTAGAGTTAGGAAAAAAACAGTCTAAAGTTTTGTCAAAATGAGAGGAACATCAAGGCCCTCATGGAAGAGTGTTTGGTCCTTACTAGCATAAGGTTATTAGGATCTTATTAGAGAAGGAAAGTAATTTTTCCATGGTCGCAAACATTTAATGATCAAATCAGGGCTGTGAACCAATGGCTGCTTGAATTTATCGTCCATGATCTTAACTTCTGTGGTAACCTGAATTGCTAGATTAGTCTTCTTTTTATATGTCTCCTCTAGGGCACCTGGCCTGATGACTTGCACCTAATACATGCTTTTTTTCTTTTTTTTTTGCTCTCTGTCTCTCTCTTAGGGACCTTTTATGCTATCAAATGAGCTGCCTTTAGATAATACAGATGTTAGTTGATATTTGTTAATACCTTTCCAGAAAATAATTATATTATCATATCCTGCTTTAAGTAGGACATTCTAAGAAGCTTTCTCAATAGTCCCTATCTCTTGTATGAAATAACAGTAAGGCAATAAATGTATTCTATACTTCATCCTACCACTAAAACCCAAGGAAGTCCTAGTCAATAAAACTCAGGTCCTCAATAGGTGTTAGGATCAGCTGTGCATGAAAATCAGTCAATTAGTACACCTCTTATTTGTTTTCTGCTTCTTTTGGACAGTAAAACTGAACCAGCATGGAAATGATATCATTCAATTTCCTCAGCTTTTGAGATTCTGGAGTTAGAAAAGAAGCAGAAAAAATTGAAGGAAGTTTTGTCCTGAACTGACACCTGAGGGCAAACAAGAAATAAATGGACTGAAAGAAAAACAATGAAATGCAGCATAAGTATAAAAAACACACACTCTTCATACATGCGCAACTTAATGAATAGTTACCAATTCGAACTCTCCTGTATCACATCTGAAGGAAACTCTACTGACAGTCCCAGGGAGTTCCAACTTATTTTTACCTCTCGGGAGATTGAGAATCTCATAAGAGAATTCAAACTCTCTGGTCTTAATCTGAATGAACATTTTTGTCTGTATTTTCTTGAATCTTTCCTCCTCATTACTTTAACTATTCTGTCTATGAAAACAGAAATCTAAAATTTTCCTCCACTTATTATTTCTATATTCGTAAAGCCTCAGGACTGTCGTTGATGGTCCTGTTACAATCAATGTTCTTTTCCCTCTATCAGCAGAATCAAGTTGTTATTTTGAAATTAATTTACGTCATCTTTGTTTGCACAATTCACTGAGATACATCTTGTCACCCACATTTCACCAGGTGACATCTTGTCAAAGCCATTTTGCTACAAGCCTTTTGGAACAAATTTCACAAGTCAAATGACTGGTCTTTATGCTAAGAATAAAAATCTCTCCAGTCAGCTAAAATGTTGCTGTTGTCATTTTTAATGAAGTTGTCCTATGAGAGCAAAACACCCAAGTCTGACAGATTCACATGTACATGTATAGGTAGAAGACAGATTTAAAAGAATGCAACTTTAAGTAAAAATTCAAACAGATTGCACATTTAGACGAAGTTAATTTAATAAACCACTAAAAAGAACTCCATATGATAGAAATTATATCTCTGTAATTGTCTGCTGTTGTCATGTCTGCTATTTGATAGAATGAGGAGGCAAGCTGCCAGTGGAATGCTATAGAAGATCAGCGAGTTGTCATTGGAGATGAGAATGCAAACAGCGCTCTCTCTGTTCCCATCAATCAGAAGGAGAATTCGGTTCTCTTGCACAGTCTTTTTTTAGTGGATTATATGGATATTATGTTTTTTTAATTGTCAAATTTCTCAGATTGAAGGACAGCTATTTATGCTCTAAAGACTCCTTACATAAATATTCTCATATGTTAAGGTATTCTCGAATATGTCAACCCTAGACAAACGAAAAAAAAAATCACTAGGTGGTGGTTAGCTTGAGTGGAGTAAAAAATGTACATGGAATGTCTTAAGGACTTTTCATCAAACAGACTCAATTGAGACTATTTGCTTCACTTAGTGCAAAGGAAAATGAGGCACTTTATTTTAAGTAGTTCGTTTGAAGCTTTGTTCTTGGACAGAAACACAACTGTACTATATATTTGTGCAGTGATTTAAACTTTTTATTGTATGTTAGACTGTGCTTTGCTATTTTCAAAGTACCCAAAGATTGTAATCATCATATAAAAATATAGTAAATACTAAACATTATGTGTGACAAAATCAGAACATTCTCTTTCTGAAATCGTGTCAGGTAAACATTAGCATAAAGGGTATGCTGAGTTTGGCCTTCTATAGAAGTAATTCTCAATTACAGATGGATTGTTGCAGATAATATGACACTTTTCTAATCTCATTTAATGCAGAAATGTGCTCTACAATATTAATTAAGGAATTAGAATGAAATGTTATTGTTACAAGTTAAACTATAAGTATTTCAAAAGTACTTTCAGATCAACAATATGCAAGCCTGTATAGGATCAAGAAAAAATATATAGGTTTAAAATAAGGTTTTAGTTATAATGTCTGTGTCAAAGTGATGAGGGATAGAAGCAAAAAAATGTTCACCTTTAGCCTGCACTGCTGACCTATATAGCCTGCACGATTCCTATAAGAATCAAATATGTGCGGGTGGCTACATTCTTAAAAGGTCTCATGACTGCCTGTACAATTCACCGATAGTTAAAATCAAACTGAATGACAAGCACCAGAAAAATCTTGTGCAAGTATTTTTATAAATAGAAATCCGAAAAAGACATTTATGATCTAATACTCCCTGCATGTCACCTCCCCTTCAAACACGAAGCAAATACCCATCAACTTCTTACAGCAAAAGTTCAGTTCTTTCTGCCCATGGGTCCTGTCTCCTTGATAATTAAATGAATTTACTAAATCACACCAAACAGCATCTCAAGAACTTCACCATTGCATTTGATGACTCCGTAATAAAAGTAGCAAAAGTATTGACCCATATGCTATTTATTTCCTTAATTTAATCTTTTTGCTTTTATTTCATTGAGGAATTGACAAACTATGCTCATGGCACACAGGTGGCCAGTGGCTTTTAATTTTTTATTTTCCCTTCCAGGCTTTGGAAATAGCAACATTTTTTTTTGCATTTTTAATGAGAGCATGTGAAATGGTTGTATAAATTCCTGTATAATATCCTAAATGTTGTCTCCTCTCCCCTAAAGAGTAACGTATTTACTATCTGTCTCTTTAAGAAAGTGTGCGGGCCTCTGTTTTATTTTTTTTCCAAATTTTTATTTAACTTCTAGTTAGTTAACATACAGTGCAATATTGATTTAAGGAGTAGAATTCAGTGATTCATCACTTATGTTCAACACTCAGTGCTCATCACAAGTGCCCATCACCAATCCAGTTCATCTCCTTCCCTCAATCAACCCTCGGTTTGTTCTCTGTTTTTAAAAATCACTTATAGTTAGCTTCTTCTCTCCCTCTTTTCTCTCCCCTCCCATATGTTCATCTGTTTTGTTCCTTAAATTCCACATATTGGGGTGACGTGGTGGCTCAGTCAGTTAAGAGGACAACTTCGGCGCAGGTCATGATATCATAGTTTGTGAGTTCGAGCCCCCAATCCGGCTGATCCAGCTCAGAGCCTGGAACATGCTTTGGAGTCTGTGTCTCCCTCTCTTTCTGCTCCTTCCACCTTATTCTCTCTCTCTCAAAAATAAACACTTAAAAATAAATAAATAAATAAATTGCACGTATGAGTGAAATCACATGGTATGTGTCTTTCTCTGGCCGACTTATTTTGCTTAGCATAATATACTCTAGCTCCATCCATGTCATTGCAAATGGCAAGATTCATTCTTTTTAATGACTGAGTAATATTCCGTTGTGTATAGATATCATCTCTTCTTTATCCATTCATCAGTCAATGTACATTTGGGCTCTCTCCATAGTTTGGCTTTTGTCAATAGTGCTGCTATAAACATCGGGGTGCACAAACCTGTTTGAATCAGTATTTTTGTATCTTTTGGGTAAATACCTAGTAGTACAATTGCTGGATCATAGTGTAGTTCTATTTTTAGCTTATTGAGGAACCTCCATGCTGTTTTCCAGAGTGACTGTACCAGCTTGCATTCCCACCAACAGTGCAAGAGGGTTGCCCTTTTTTGCATCTTTTCCAGCACTTGATGTTTCTTGTGTTGTCTGTTTAGCCATTTTGACAGTTGTGAGGTGATATCTCATAACGCTTTTGGTTTGTGTTTCTTAGATGATAAGCAATGTTGAGCATTTTTCCTGTGTCATTAGCTACCTGAGGCCTTTGGAAAAGTGTCTTTTCATATCTTCTGTCCATTTCTTAACTGGATTATTTATTTTTGGGGTATTGTATTTTATAATTTCTTAATAGATTTTGCATATTAACCCTTTATCAGGTATGTCATTTGCAAATATCTTCTCCCACTCCATAGGCTGCCTTTTAAATTTGTTGTTTCCCTCACCATGCAGAAGCTTTTTATCTTGATGAAGTCCCAATAGTTTATTTTAGCTTTTGTTTCCCTTGCTTCCAGCAATGTGTCTAGTAAGATGTTGTTTGTGCTGAGGTCACAGAGGTTGCTGACAGTGTTCTCCTCTAGGAATTTGTTGGCATCTGTTTTAGAACACTGGCAACACCTTAAGTATGTGGTTGTCTTGCTAAGCATCATTCTTATGTTGCTGATCATAGAGGGATAATATTCAAAGCTTCTCCTCTATATACTTTCTTTTTTTTTAATTTTTTTTAAAGTTTATTTATTTTTGAGACAGAGAGAGACAGAGCATGAGCAGGGGAGGGGCAGAGACAGGGGGAGACACAGAATCCGAAGCAGGCTCCAGGCTCTGAGCTGTCAGCGTAGAGCCAGACACGGGGCTCGAACTCACAGACCGTGAGATCATGACCTGAGCCGAAGTCGGATGCTCAACCAACTGAGCCACCCAGGTGCCCCTCTATATACTTTCTTAACAATTTAAGTTTCCTATATTTTTTGTTTCCTAAGAGATTTTTAGGTGATTATTAGCAGTTGAAAGTTAGGAAAGAATTTCTGCATTCATTGACATGATCAAATGATGTTGCTCCTTTAATCTACGAATGTGGTAAATTACACTTATTTATTACTATTGAACCACTTCTAAATTTGTGTAATACTTTATGATAATGGATTATTATTTTAAAATAGTATAAAATTAAGCTAGCTAATATTTTATTTTAGAAGTTTTAAAAGTTAAATTGATAAAACAGACCCTAAATTCTCTCGATCTCTCTCTCTCATCATTTTCTATTTTACTAAATTTTTTTCCCAGTAGTTACATGAACCTTATAAGATAAGCTAGAGGCTTCCCCCACCCCATTTTTTATATTAAATTTACCATACCATGTGAATTCATCATTCCATGCATATTTGTAAGAAGTCAACTATAAAGCCCTCTGGGCTTTGGTTATTATTGGAAGGCACATTTATTATCGACTGTAAAACAATATGGATTGTAGAGAAAATATCTTTATGATTTTATATAGTTAGGGCCTAGAAGATATTTTACTGAAATTTGGAAACTGAGCTAGAAGAGCAAATGGAAGTTACTTTACAATTGCATAGATATTGAAAACTCCACAGAGATCTACCTAACTACAGTGTTATGTTTTCACACTTGAAGGGAAAATAAGTCACCTTTGGATTGTAAAGCCTGAGGCAATAGTCTTTCATTTCCCCTGGTGAGGATTATTCAAGTTCCAAAGTTTAGAGTAGAAATTTTCAGGAAGATTCTCTATTCTCTATTTGACTCGGTACCCATCATGTTGGTGTAATGGTAAGAACTGAGACAGTCTGGCATGACACACTTGTAATTGAAAGAGTGAATAATAAAGAAACTTTCTCCGATTCAGAAACTTCATGTGCACATATGGGACAAAATAGTAAATATAAATATTAAAGTTCTTTTAAAAATCGTAAATGTTTATTTTTGAGGGAGGGAGGGGCGGGGAGAGAGAGGGAGACATAGAATCCGAAGCAAGCTCCAAGTTCTGAGCTGTCAACATAGAACCTTAAAAGCGCCTTGAATCTATGAACCTTGTGATCACGACCTGAGCAGAAGTTGGATACTTAACCAACTGAGCCACCCAGGTGCCTCAATAGACTAATATTAACATGATCATTTTGCCACAAAAAGATTCTTATAGGGATTTTTATTAAAACTTCGTTAAACCTGTATATAATAAAGGGTATATTAACATTTTTGCTATGTTGAGTCTTCTAATCCATGAACATAATATGTCTCCATTTATTTAGGTTTTCTTAGATTTCTTTTAATTTTTGTTGAAGTGACTGTAAATGATATGCCTTAATTTTGATTTCCATAGGCAACTAATCTGTGTTGATTATGTATTCTGGAAAACTTCAGAATTTAATTGTTTCTAAAGGCTCTATTTTGCAGATTTCTTGTATTTTGATTTTACAAAGTCAATATTATTGTCTCAGGGATTCTTTACCTCAATACCCAGGGTTTGTTGTCTGGCCTTGTAGCCTCTTCAAAGAATTAAGTGGTGGACATGGAATAAAAGGAACAGCAGGCAAAAGTTTATTAGAGTATAAGATCAGAAAGTAGGAATAGTATGAAAGCTCTCTTTACAGAGAGGGGGCATTTGAAAGTGAATGCGAGACTATAGGCAAGAGTCTTTGTTTTATATAGTTTGGGTCATCCCCCTTGTTCTTTCTCAGATTCTACCCTTATTGGGTAGGTAACTCTAAATAGCTAGTCATTTCTTTTTGATTGGCTAATTTCCACTGTATGAGGGGTGGTCTATGGCCAAACCTTTCCCGTGCATTTTTATAATCTACTTATTTTTAGTCATGTATTTTGTTTGTCAAATTCCTGAGGAAAACCTGAGGGGGAGTAATTGGTGTCTATTACATTCTTAAGAGGACCTTAATGTCTGAGAGAATTTGCTCTAGGTCAGACATATTCCCCAGAGGAAATGTTTTAAAATATGTGTTTTTCTCCACCTAGGGACCTTCAAGTTCTAGCCTTTCCCTTTCTAGCTAGTAAATCCTATCTTTTTCCCAATCATAATATCATCTGCAAATTGTCATATTTATTTATGGCCAATTTATGTGCTTTTCAATACATTTATGTCATTGTATTTGAAGTGCATGTTTATAGACAACATATGTGTGAGTCTTTTTTTCCCACTCTGCAAATTATGTATTTTATTTGAAATATTTAGATAATTTGTATTTAAATATTTTTATATTAGGGCACAGATCTGTCATCTTATAATTTATATGTTTTCTTGTTACTCCTTCTTCTGTTTCTCTTTTCTCAACTTTCTGTAGGATGTTTATTCAAGATTTTGAAGATTTTTTTGGGAATCCGTGTTGATTTATTTGCAGCACTTATGAGAGTATCATTTTTGTAGAGATTTCACAGTTGTTGCTGTAGATATTTTAACACACAGGTTATCACAGTCTACCCGGTATCCCAGTTTACCACTTCAAGCGAGGTGTAAAAATCGTACTTCCATTTAAGTCCCTTTACCCTCTACACTGTGAGTGCAATTGCCTTGGGTATCACTTCAGATGGCATTATAATTTTGGTTTCTAACATCAAATATGATTTTAAAACTTTATTTTATAGCTTTATTTCCCTTCATTTCTCTCCTTAATCTTTATATGCATTCATTGTTCTTTCTTTCTTTTTGTAGTCCCAAGCCTCCTCTACTACCTTCTCACTTCTGATTTCCTTTTGCCATTCTTTTTTTTTTAATATTTATTTAATTTTTGAGAGACAGAACATGAGCGGGGGAGGAGTAGGGAGAGAGGGAGACACACTAACTGTGAGATCATGACCTGAGCTGAAGTTGGACCCTTAACCGACTGAGCCACCCAGGCGCCCCACTTTTAGCCATTCTTAAAGGGAAGTTCTCCTGATGACAAATTCTCTTTCCATTTGCCTGATAATGTTTTATTTCCCCTTCATCCTCAAAGGATATTTTCACAGGAAAGAATAATATGTCACTTTTAAATAGTATGTCACTTTTATTCTGGACTCCGTGGTTTTAGGTAGAAATCTGCTGTCATTCAATTTGTTTTCAACTTTAAATAACCAGCAATCCCTCTTTATGTTATCAATTTCATTGTGAGTCAGAGAGCTTTGGCTAAACGTAGCATGCCTTACTAAGTTTCTGACTCAATTTTTAAAAAGTGGGTTTTGTAAAGATCTTCACTCCTTTCAAATTTTTTTCTTCCAAATATTTTCCTCTGAAGGAGAACAAAGAGTCAGAATTTTAACTGATATTCTTATAGCACTTGGCTTGGCTTTCAGGGTACTGGTAACCTCTGGCTAAAAAGTACTAAATCTGTATATGTGTTGCCTGACCACCAGCAGTGACAGACGTTAGCCATGAAATCCACTGTGTTTTGTGGCCTCTTCTCTAAAGAGCAGATCCATTATTCATATTTGTTTCATCCAAGCACTAGTGCAATTAGATATGAAAGCCATTTATCCTACTGGATTTCTTTTCAATTTTGAGAAAGTCCCTCTCTGGTACAAAGAAAGTGAACCCTGCTTAGCTGCCTAGTTTGTATTTTTTTCAAACAAAACGACCAGCTATGGGTTAAAGTTTATTTATTGCACAGCTGAGTCCCCTGCCTCTAAAACCAAAGACACCTTTTTCCTTTGATTCACTATACACATCTGGCTCCCTAGTTTAGATTTTTAATATTTTTAAAAATAATTTCTGTTTTTTGCATTAAATTTTGCTTATATGTCAGTGAGTGTTTGCTGTAAAACAAATTACGCCCAAACTAGTGACTTAAAATGTTAATCATGTATATATCTTATAATTCTGTGAGTTGGAAATTTGGGCTGAACTCAGATAAATGCCTTTTGTGCTCTTTGCTAGGTACACAGAAACAGATGATGGTTTAGCTGCCTGGCTTGTACAGGGAGCCCCAGGCTCAATGGTTTGTCCTGCCCCATGTGGTTTCTTCACCAAGCTGGTCCAGACTTTTCCACATGTGAGTGTTAGAGTCAAGAGGAGGAACATGCAAAAGTCTTGAAGTCCTGGCTCAGAACTGGCACATTACTTGTGCCACACTGTCTAGGCCAAAGCAAGATATTAGTCTAAAGAAACCAAAGAAGTAGGGAAATAGGTCTCAACTCTTGATGGGTGGAGATTCATAGTCATATTATAAAGGCACTGTTACTGGAAGGAAATAAATTATGGCCAATTTTGCAATCCTGTAGTTTTTTAAAATTTTTTGTGTTTATTTATTTTTTGAGAGAGAGATAGAGAACAAGCAGGGGAAGGGCAGAGAGAGAGGGAGATACAGAATCGCAAGCAGGCTCTAGACTCTGAGCTGTCAGCACAGAGCCTAATGCAGGGCTCGAACCCGCCAACTGCGAGATTATGACCTGAGCCAAAGTCAGATGCTTAAACAACTCTGAGCACTCAGGTGCCCTGGTACAGGTTTTTTGTTTTGTTTTGTTTTGTTTTTGTTTGTTTGTTTTGTTTTTGTTTTTAATATTCCTTCACTTTTATTCTATTTGGTTTAATGTTAAAATCTTTTTAAATTATAATTTATGTAATTCTATTAACTGACATTTTGGAGTGCTAATCTTCCTGTTTATTATGTTTTATAATGATTTCCTTATGTAGTTGCTAATTTTTATTATAAAATTAAATTTCAAACATAGAGAAGTTTTATATGTAGAGTGTGTGTGTGTGTGTGTGTGTGTGTGTGTGTGTGTGTGTGTAATGTGGTGAAAGTTGAGGAAGGGTTTCCTTTCCCCTGGGATAAGGATGTTTTACTAAAGACATATTGTGGGTTTTTTGGCCTTTGTTTTTTGGTTTTGAATTTTTTCTATGGGTCCTTGAAGTTCTGTGTCCAAAAACATTATTGGAAGATTCCCATGTAATGCAAGTGATATGAAAATGTACTCTATACCCACAAAACAAGTTTTTTTCTTTCTCAAAATATCAGCCAGAGGTAACCATCCATGTGGCTTATACATGTAAATAGCAGACTCTTCTAATATGCATATACTAGTGTGGAAATTCTTTTAGGGCCTCAGTTGGTGAGGCCTTTTATGTTTAGTGGCTCCATTTGGGGATGATGATAAAATACTGGTTCTCACCTCCTTCCCAGTGCTTATATTCTCAGTGTTTCTGAAACTTTAACGGTATCAGCTGTGCATTTATGTTTCTTGTCTGAAACCCACACTTCTTTTTCTTTTTTTCTGACACAAAGGGTTTTTTTCTTTCTTTTATATTTAACTTTTTATTGTGGTTCTTCTATTTACTTTAAAATTTTTACATGTTTGAAGCATTATGGATATTCCATATTAGTTCTCTTAAACTATCCCCAAATATTATGAGCAGTGTTTTATTTTTAGGTGATTTCTATGTCCAAAGTGGTGTTTGAACTCACAACTTAAGATCAAGAGTCGTATGCTCTACCAACTGAGCTAGCCAGGCATCTTGTGAGAAGTGTTTTTATTTATTTGCCTCTTTTTAACAGTAATACTTAGGAGGAGTGTAGGACAAACTTTCATCAATAATAGTGGTTCTTTATGAAAGTTCACCTTGGTGTTTAAGTAAACCAACTACACCTGTCTTAAACATTAGATAGTGCTTCCATTTTAAGTGCATCCTTAGGTTTTTATTAATTAACATGTGTCATTATGAAAAAGACACTATATTCTTCTATCTACTGTGCCCTTGAAGGCACTGCACCATTAAAGCTCAAGGGTGCTATACCTGGTTGAACTCATTTCTAAACTTCTGACTTTCTCTACTGACATAATCCTTTTACTCTCTCAGTATCAGAAGTGGTTTACAGACCAAAAGAGCTGTCTTGTATATGCAAGATTCCACAGGCTTCCGGTTTTAAGTGAAAGTCTTTGAATCTTTACCTAGCATACTGTAATCACAGGGCAGGACTGTCTCTTACAAATTGTACTTTATATATACTTTTTATGTTGGAATAGAGAACATTACCCAAACTGAGTTTCCATAAACTCTAGTCCCAGGGGTAACTGAGTGAAAAAGTAATTAGGCAGGTAGTAGAACACTTTTGAAAAATGCTACATGCTACCCCACTTTAGAGTTTTATAATGCATATTCATATTAAAAAAACATTCTGAACATTCTGCCATAAGAAAAAACTAGATTTTATTTTTTGACCATATATATTTAAGACTTTATTTTTAGAGACATTTTAGGTTTACAACAAAATTGAGAAGAAGATATAGGAATTTCCCATATGTTCTCTGCCCCTACACATGCACAGCCTCTCCCTATTATCAACACCTCACCAGAATAGTACATTTTTTTTTTAACAAAGAATGATCCTACATTGATACATCAAAATCTCCCAAGTCTGTAGTTTACATTAGAGTTAACTCTTAGTATATATTCTATTGGTTTGAACAAATGTGTAATGATATGTATCCATTGTATAATATCATAGAATATTTTCTCTGCTCCAAATATCCTTGTGCTTGCCTATTCATATCTTCTCCCTTATTCCATAGCAACCATTGATTCCTTTAATTTTTTAATTTTTAATTTTTCATCATCTCCATAGTTTTGCCTTTTCAAGGATGTTTATAGTTAAAGCATACAATGTGTAGCATTGAATGATTGGTTTTTTCACTTAGTCATATGCATTTAAGGTTCTTCACATCTTTTCAAGGTTTGATAGCTTCTTATTTTTAGCAGTGGCCAATATTCCATTTTATGGTTGTACCACAGTTTATTTAATCATTTACTACTTAAGGACATCTTAGTCGCTTCCAAGTTTTGATAAATGGATACAACTTCCATAAATGTCTATGTGTGGGTTTCTATGTAGACACAAGTTTTCAATTTCTTTGGGTTAATAATTGAGTGTTTACTGGATCATACGGTAAAAGTATGTGTAGTTTTCTAAGAAGCCACCAAAATGTCTTTCAGACTGACTGTACCATTTTGCATTTCTACCGGCAAGGAATGAGGATTCCAATTGCTCTATTAATGTCAGTATTGGGTGTTGTCAGTGTTCTGGATTTGGGCCATCTTAATGTGTGTGTGGTGATATCCTTTTGTGGTTTTAAGTTGCATTCCATGATGACATATCATGTGAAAAATCTTTTCATGCGGTTATTTTCCATCTTTATACCTTCCCTGATGAGGTTTCTATTCAAGTCTTTAGTGCATTTTTGCATTCTAGTGCATTTTTAAAATTGAGTTGTTTGCTTTATTATTGTTGAGTTTCAAGAGTTCTTCGAATATTTTTGAAAACAGTCCTTTATCAGATGTGTCTTTTGTAAATACCTGCAGTCTGAAGCTGGTCTTCTCATTCTCTTGACAATACCTTTCATAGAGCAAAAATTATTTTATTTTTAATTTTTTTTTTTTTTTTTTAGTTTTAACAAAGTGCCGCTTACAAATTATTTCTTTCATGGGTTTTGCCTTTGCTATTGTATCTAAAAAGGCAACACAATACTCCCAGATTACTTCTAGCAATTATCTCCTAAGTTATCTTTGAGGAGTTTTATAGTATTCCATTTTACATCTGGGTCTGCGATTCATTTATAATTAGTTTTGTGAAAGGTGTAAGGTCTGTGTCTAAATTCCTTTTTTATTTATTTTTTTCATGAAAATGTCTAGTTGTTCCACTATTGCTTGCTGGTGACCATCTTCCTCTATTTTATTGCCTTTGTTCCATTGTCAAAATCAGTTGACTGTATTTTTGGGCTTCTATTTCTACATTTTTTATTATGTTCTATTGATCTGTTTGTGTATTCTTTCTCAAATGCCACAGTGTCTTGATTACTGTCATTTTATAGTAAATCTTGAGTTCAGGCATTGTAAGTCTTCCAAATTTATTTTTCTTCTTCAATGTTGTATTGATGATTCTGTGCCTTTTATCTCTTTCTATAAACTTTAGAATCAGTTTATAATATCCATAATAAAACTTCTTAGGATTTTCATTGAAATTGCATTGAATCTATAGATCAATTTGGAAACAAATGACTTCTTTGCAATGGTGTGTTTTACTATTCATGAACATGATATATGTCTTCATTTATGTGGTTCTTTGTTTTAATTCATCATATGTTTGTAGTATTCCTCATATAGGTCTTGTATATATTTTGTGAGATTTATACCTAAGTATTTCATTTTTGAAGGTACTAATCTAAATGGTATTATTATATTATTATTATATAATATATATAATTATATATTATTATTATTTAAAATTCCACTTTGTTATTGTTAGTAAATACTAAAACAATTGACTTTTGCATGTTAACCTTATATCCTGCAAACTTTCCATAAGGATTTATTAGTTCCAAGAGGTTTTTCTTTTTAATTCTTTCAGATTTTCTGCATAGGTGATCATGTTATCTGTGAACACAGACAGTTTTATTTCTTCCTTCCCAATCTATGTAACTTTTATTTCTACTGTGTGCCTTATTGCATTAATCGGAACTTCTAATACAATGTTGAAATGGAGTGATGATAGGTGACATCCTTGCCTTGTTCTTGTTCTTAGGGAAAACTTTGAATTTCTCACCTTTAAATGTGATGTTAGATATAGGCTTCTTAGATATCCCTTATCAAGTCGGGTAAGTTTCCCTCTATTCGTAGTTCACTAAAAGTTGTTTTTATTTTTTATCACCAATAAGTATTGGGTTCTGTCATACATTTTTTTGCATCTATGAATATTACCATGTGTTTTTTATTTTTTAGGCTCTTGGTGTGAATAATTACATTAATTGATTTTTAAATGTTTAACTAGGCTTCCATATTTGAGATAAATCATACTTGGCATGGCGGGTAATTCTTTTTTTATATTGTTAGGTTTAATTTGTTAATGTTTTCTGGAGAATTTTTGCAGCTATGTTCATGAAATATAGCAATCTGTAGTTGGCTGTGCTGTAATGTCTTTATTTGGTTTTGGTATTAGGGTAATGCTGGATTCACAGAATAAGTAATGACACATTTCCTGTACTTGTACTTGCTGAAAGAGACTGTAGAAAATTGGTGTAATTTCTTCCTTAAATGGTATAATTTTCCAGTAAACCCATCAAGGCCTAATGCTTTATATGGTTCAAGGTTATTAATTATCTATTCAATTTCTTTAATAGATATAGGCCTTTTTCAGATTTTCTATGTTTATCATGTAAATTCAATGTTCTCATTGCATTCAGTGTTATAAATTTCCTTTTAACCACTGCTTTCACTCCATTCCATAAATTTGATAACTGTTAATTTTACTCTCATTTAGTCAAAATATTTTAAATTTATCTTGAGATTTCTTCTTTGACTTGTGTTATTTACAAATGTGTTGTTTAATCTCTATGTGTTTTGGGGGTTTACCAGTTTCCTTTCTGTTACTTATTTCTAGCTTAATTTCATTGTGTTCTAAGGGGAGACATTGACTGCTTCTGATTCTTTTACATTTGTGAAGATGCATTTTATGGTCCACAGTGTGGTCTATCTTGGTGAATGTTCCATGTGAGCTTGAGAAGAATGTGTATTCCTCTGTGTCTTGATGAAGTTGTCTTTAGATTCGATTTTATCTATTAATTGATGGTACTGTCAAATTCAACTGTGTCCTTGATTTTCTCTGCTGGATCTGCCTATTTTTGAGAGGATATTAAAGTTTCTAACTATGATAGCTGAATTGCTCTAGTTCTCCTTGCATTTCTATGTTTATTTTGTTTTTTGTCTCATGTAGTTATGATATTGTGTGGTTAAGTGTAATAACATTAAAGACTTGTTATGTTTTCTTGGACTTTTGACTTCACTATCATTATTTAATGCCCTTCTTTATCCCTGATAATATTCCTCACTGAAATCTACTCTGTCTGAATTAATATAGCTCTTTTTCCTTCTTTGGGTTTGTGCTAGCATGGTACATTTTTTTCTCAGCCATTTACTTTTAATTTATATATGTACTTATATTTAAAGTGGACTTCTTTTACACAGCATATAGTTTAGCTGTCTTTGTCTACTCTGACAATCTTTTAATTCAAGTGTTTAGAGCATTAAAATTCAAAGTAAGTATTGACATAATTGAATTAATATGTACTACATCTGTTATTGTTTTCTATCTGCTAACTTTGTCTTTGTTCTTATTTTTGTCCTCCAGATTTTTTTGCCATTTTTTAAAGAGAATTTCATGATTCTATTCTATCTCCTACTTTAGCTATAGTTATTATTTTTTTTAATTTTCAGTGATTATCCTGGAGTTTGCAATATACACTTAAACAGGCAATCTAAATCTATGTTCAAATAACAGCATACTACTTCAAAAGTAGTGTACATACCTTATAAAACAAAATAATTCTAATTCCTTATTCTCATTTTTGTGCTATTGCTGTCATTCCTTTCATTTATATTTTATAATATTATACATATATACATTATATGTTATTTAGAATATTATATATAACATATATGCATGCATAATTGAGCAATTGTTGCTATTGTTATTTTAAATAAATTTATCAGTTAGATCAATTAAAAATAAGAGCAATAAAATCTTTCATTTTACTTTCACTTGTTTTTTCTTTGATGTTCTTCTTTTCTTTATGCAGATCTGAGTTTCTGACCTGTATTTCCCCTCTCTCTAAAGAACTTCTAACATTTCTTGCAAGTTAGGTTTACTGGCAATAGAATTTACCCATTATTTTCTTTGATAAGGATTTTATTTGTCCTTTCCTTTTTTTTTTTACATGACTGTATAACTTTATTTTTTTCTAGTTTATTTATTTATTTTTTTAAATAATTTATTCTCAAATTGGTTTCTATACAACACCCAATGCTCAATCCAACGAGTGCCCTCCTCTGTGCCCATCACTCCCTCTCCCCCCTCCCACACCCATCTTTCCCCTCAGTTCTTTCTTATTCTTTGAGAGTTTCTCATGTCATGTCTTCCTTCCTCTCTGTGGCTTCTTTTTTTCTTCCCCCTTCCCCTCTTCCCCTCCCCCCTGGTTCTCTGCTAGGTCTTCCAAAGCCTACCTAGGCGTGGGAACAAATGGCATCTGTCTTTCTCTGCCTAACTTATTTCACTCACACCAGTCAGAGTGGCTAAAATGAACAAATCAGGAAACTATAGATGCTGGCGAGGATGTGGAGAAACAGGCAGCCTTTTGCACTGTTGGTGGGAATGCAAACTGGTGCAACCACTCTGGAGAACTGTGTTGAGGTTCCTCAAAAAAATGAAGATAGACTTACCGTATGACCCAGCAACAGCACTGTTAGAAATCGACCCAAGAGATCCAGGACTGCTGATGCATAGGGGCACGTGTACCCCAATGTTCATAGCAGCACTTTCGACAATAGCCAAATCATGGAAAGAGACTAAGTGTCCATCAACTGATGAATGGATAAAGAAGATGTGGTATATATATACAATGGAATACTATGCAGCAATGAAAAAGAATGAAATCTGGCCATGTGTGGCAACATGGATGGAACTGGAGGATATTATGCTGAGTGTCCTTCACTTTTGAAAGATAATTTCACACAGCACAGAATCGTAGGCTAATGGGATTTTTTTCTCTCTACTTTTCAAATATTTCACCCTGTTCGCTTGTGTGGTTTCTGAGAAGTCAGATATAATTCTTATCTTTATTCCTCTGAAGGTTAAGTGAGTCTCTCTCCCTCTACCCCCACTCTGTGATTAGAAGATGATATGTCTACGTGTAGTTTTGGGGCCTCTTCCTACTTTGTGTTCTCTGTACTGCCTGGATCTGTAGTTTGCTGTATGACATTACTTTTGGAGGAAATTCTCATTTATTGTTGTTTCTGAAATATTCCATTTCTTTCTCTCTTCTCCTTCTGGTATTCCCATTACATGTATGGTACACCTCTTATTATTGTTCCCATAGCCTTTGGATATTCTGCGTTTGTTTGTTTGTTTGTTTTTCAGCTTTCATTTTCTTTGTTTTTTTGAGTTTATAAGATTCTTTTCGATGTGTTTTTTAGCACAGAGATTTTTTTATCTCAGCTGCATCCAGGCTAATAAACCATCAAAGGTACTCTTTATTTCTGTTAGAATATTTTTCACTTCTAACATTTTCTTTTTGTACTTTCTTAGGGTTTCCATTTCTCTGCCATGCTGCCTACTTTATCCATTAGAGTCCCTAGAATATTAAATTCCTGTTTTAATAATTCCAACGTCACTGACATGTCTGGTTCTGGTGCTTGTTCCATCTCTTCAAATTGTGGTTTTTGACTTTTGATGTGCCTTGTAATTTTTTTCTTGGTGGCTGGAAAAGATGTATCAGGTAAAGAAATTGTTGTACACAGGCTTTCAGTATTGCAATGGTGAAATGTGTTTGTGTGTGGAGTCCTATGATTAAATCCTCATCTTTTAATGAGACTCTGCCTCTAGAATGTAAACTTTGCAAATATTTCTCATTTTTTACCCCCCTTTAGGTTGGGAGGATGGCTAGTATGGGCTTTAGGTTGGTATTTCCCTTCTCTCACTTGGAAGGCTGAACCTGGAGTTGGGTATTTCTCTTCCCCATTGCACTTAGTCTTTGGCAGTTCAAGCTCTCCTTAATTAGTTTCCCCTGGAGGAAGGCCTAGTTAAGACCAAAATGCTATGACATATTTTTTTATGATTTAATTTTTTTATTATAATAGTCTATTTTCAAATTGGTTTACATATAACACCCAGTGTTCATCCCAACACGTGCCCTCTTTAATGCCCGTCACCCCCTCTCCCCCCTCCCTCACTCCCCTCATTCTCAGTTTGTTCTTAGTCTTTGAGAGTCTCTTATGTTTTATCTCTCTCCCTCTCTGTGTCTTTTTTTCCTTTCCCCTCTTCCCCTCCCCCTGGTTTTTGCTTAGTCTCACAAAGTCCACGTATTCATGGAAACATATGGTATCTGTCTTTTTCTGACTGACTTATTTCACTTAACATAATACCCTCCAGTTCCATCCATGTTGCTACACATGGCCAGCTTTCATTTTTTCTCATTGCCATGTAGTAGTCCATTGTATATATGTAACACATCTTCTTTATCCATTCTTCAGTTGATGGGCACTTGGTCTCTTTCCATGATTTGGCTATTGTCGAAAGTGCTGCTATGAACATTGGGGTACACGTGCCCCTATGCATCAGCATTCCTGTGTCTCTTGGGTAGATTCCTAGCAGTGCTATTGCTGGCGCTATGACATATTTAAAAAAAAATTTTTCCCTTCTCCTGTTGGAAGCTTAAGGAGAGTTTTCACTGATATTTACTGCGGAACCCTGGTGGAACTCCTGGAGGTAAATCACACCTAGTTTGGGGAATTCTCAAATGATTGGGTACCCCTGGACTTTTAAATTTTCAGACAGCACTGAGCTTTCAGCAGTTTGCCATTACATTTCAGGTTTTCTTACTCAGGTGCTGGTTCCCATGTGAGATTTCTGCTTCTGAATCTCTACTCTAATAAGATTTGTCTCCCTATATTGGTCTATCACTACAATTTTGGGGGCAGAGCTTTGCCCCGTGTCCATACCTCTGTTATGAATCCAGAAAGATTTATTGATTGTTCAGTCTTTTCAGCTTTTTGCTTGTTAAGATGGTGGAAAAACCACAATATAGCATATTTGAATACAAAGATAATGTATCTGATGAAAAATACCCATATCCATTTGCCAAGAACAATTGACTTCCAGACTTCAAAAGAATGTTAGCTATTGTGTTTTATAAACTCCTTTTTAAAAACTAGTTTCTAAAACCTTTCTATTATAATAGAAACCTGATACAAAATAATGATTATGGAGAAAGCAAAGGAAGAACTCATCATAAGAATACATTGGGTTGGATGGAGCCTGTTCTGCTCATTCCTGGTACTAAAAAAGAAGAGGCCGCTTATCAGTGATTATGTTTTCAGGTATTTTGCATTAAATTTTGCTCTTATTTTTCTTTATAAATAAAAACAAACAAATTAATATAAGCATAAGATATAAATAAAATCTGTTTATATTTTATAAAAGTATAAAAGGGTCTGTATTTCCCACACAATTTGTTAAATCTGTGCCATGGACCTGAATATTCATTATAAACTAAACAAAATCATGACTTAAGGAGAACATGTAAGATAATTGGAAAGGTTAATCCATAACACATTCTCAAACTTTTATTAAATCTTTCCATGTCTCAATCACTATATGAGGTATTAAAGATACAAATGGAAGAATTCGACTTTGTGATTCTCTCTTGTCTTCTGGTTATTATCTATAACTATACTCCAAAGCTGAATTATTTTTGGTCTGTCCAACTAACATGTTGTATAATACATCTGTCTTGCATTACAAATCTCTTCAGCCTTCTATAATTAACTCCTTACACCACCCGGTTGTAAATGTTTAATGATTTTTATACATTAGCCATGGCAGAGTCTCTTTAACTGTTTCAAAAGAACCATATTATACCATCAGTTGGAAACCTTCATGTCTCTATTTTTCAACCACTCGTGCAAAATTCTAATCTCCCAGTGTCTACCCTCTAACCTCGAAGCCAAGTTTGCAATATTTCTTAAGGTACCATGTAGAGAGGTTTAATCCTAAAGTGACCATGAAAAATGATGCATGTACTACCAATTTAAATCCTGCACTTCGTGAGTGCAATTTGAAGGTAGAAATTATATGTAGTTACAATGAACCCTGAAACTTCCTTGAAAAGCAATAATACTGTAAGAAAACCAGTAAGATATTTAAAAGCTAATAAAAGGCAGTGCATTTATCTGCATTAATGATTGACTAAGTGCTATGTAAAAATTGACTATTTTATAGAATTATGTTTCTAATTTTATCGAATGTGAATTTTGGTAGTATAGTTTAGTATACTACATTTCAATTGGTTCACGATAAAGAGAAAAGTACTTATTTTGGTATAAGATTCTCAGTGAAGAAGAAGTAGAACTGCATATGCTGATCCCCAAATAAAAGGCAATATATTCACAGACTTACATAATAATTTATTTAATATTTATTAAGTATCACCTCTGTCCCGTGACATTCTGCTACATCGTAATCCAGATATGGCTAATACAGGCTTAGTTATACAATACTTGTTTTCAAAAGGGTTTTAATGGAATTGTTATTTGTTTGAAAATAAACAATAATTCCCATTTCTCTTACAGGTGAAAAAAGCTAGAGTTAACTATGACAACTTTATATTAGTGCCAATTATGTCATTTGCTATCATGATGATTGAGCAAATCAAACTCATTTGTTTATTTATCATCAGTCCATTTTACATATCTGAAATATGTTAGGCACTGTGTTCAGCATAAATTTATATAGATGTTGATAATATTCTTATCAACAAAGAAAATAAACATTTTTAATTTGTTTTAGGAGATTATAAAACAGAAGTTAAATTCATTGTAAAATGATTCAGGCTAGGAAGCATATGACTTAGGATTTGGGCCAGGCTTACCTGGCTAAGATGAGGCTCAAATTCTTGCTGTGGGGCCATCCTACTTCGAATGGTGACATTTGGACATCTACTTCAGAGTGTTATAAGGATTCTTAATTGATGGAGAAAATATATGATTAAATTTAAATAGTTTAATAAATTAATTCATTTAAATCATTTAAATTAGTTAAATTCTAATTAACACTGCAGTGTAGGGCATATATTAATAATCTACTGAAGTTTACTGTTTTTCCCACAGCATTGTAAACTTGAGCGAAAGTTTATATTCATTATAAGAAAATTTTTCTTTGATTTGTTACTTTGATTTGGTTTGAGATAATTTCATTTACATGGCTTTATGTAGTAAACAGTTACACAAAAGTAATGAAAAGTATAGAGATACAGAAATGCAAATTGGGCAAGGTAAATTATATGGTAATCAAAAATGTTTTAACTTCCCCTTTTTTTCCTTTTTTTAATTTTTTTAATGTTTATTTATTCTTGAAAGAGTGAGAGGCAGAGTGTGAGCAGGGGAAGAGTGGAGAGAGAGGGAGACACAGAATCTGAAGCAGGCTCCAGGCTCTGAGCTGTCAGCACAGAGCCCGACATGGGGCTCTAACTCATGAACTGAGAGATCATGACCTAAGCCCAAGTCAGACGCTCAACCGACTGAGCCACCCAGGCGCCCCTTAACTTCTCCTTCTTATTAAAAAAAAAAAAAATGCTGGCTCAGTCTATAAATTCTTGATCTTCGGATTGTGAATTCAAGCCCCATGTTGGGTGTGGAGATTACTTTAAAATAAAATCTTAAAAAAGGGGGAGGGGGAGAAGGAAAAGAAAGTTGCGTGTATTTTGAAACGCCAAAAACTGCAGTGTTTATTTTATTTCCATTCCAAGTAATTGATTCCAGTGTGAAAACAAATGTGGCAAGAAGCCATATTAACTTTCCTTTCACTGGAACTGTTTATTTCTCTTTCATTTTTGAAGAATAGTTTTGTAAAGTATGGAACTCACTTTTGGCAGTGTCTTCTAGCACTTCATTCTGACCTCCATAGTTGAGGATGGGAAATATATAATTACAGCTGGCCCTTAAAACAACACAGGGATTAGTGGTGCTGACCCTCTGTGAAGTTGAAAATTTGCATATAACTTTTGACTCCCCAAAACTTAACTGCTGATAGCTAACTCTTTACTAAAAGCTTCACCAAAAATGTAAACAATTAACACATATTTTGTATGTTAAATCTGTTACATACTATATTCTTATAATAAAGTAAGCTAGAGGGAAAAAAAAAGTTAATAAGGAAATAATAAGAAAGGCCGAAAACCTTTACAATCCCATACTGAATTTAGCAAAAATATCTGATGTTGGTCAATCCCCATATTGTTCAAAGGTCAACTGTATTTGAATGACATTTCTGTTGCAGGTAATGCATAACTTCTCTCTGGCTACTTTAAATTTCTTTATTTTTAATTTTTAAAATTATTTTTTAATGTTTATTTCTTTTTGGGAGAGAGAGAGAGTGCACAGGTGCATGCACACATGTGCGAGTTGGGGAAAGACAGAGAGAGAAGGGAACAGAATATCTGAAGAAGGCTCTGTGCTGACAGCAGTGAGCCTGATGTAGCGCTCAAACTCATGAACCAGGAGATCATGACCTCAGCCTAGGTACCTCTATTTATTTGTCTTTAATCTTTTACTTTCCAAAGTTTGCTTTTGATGTGTCTTAAAGTGGATTTCTTTGAGATTATCCTATTTGAGTTCATTCCACTTCTCTCTGAAAGTATGTGTCTTTTGTCAATTTTGAGAAGTTTCAGACATTATTTCTTCAAATACTCTTTCAACCCATTCTCTTGTTTCTCTCTTTCGGGGATCCTAATGATACAAGGGTTTAATGCCCTTGATATCCAAGGCTTTTTAATTTTATCATTTAGTCTATTTTCTTTCTGTTGTTTTCATTGGCTAAATTTTGTTGTCCTTTCCCTAAGTTCACTGGTTCTACCTTCTTTTATCTGTACTTTAACCCATCCAGTAAGTGTTGTTTATATTCTATTGTATTTTTCAATTCTGTAGTTAATAGATGTTTCTTTCTTATAACATATTACTTTGCTAAGATTTTCATTATTTTATTTGTTTCAAGAGAATATGTATTTTAAGTGCATGTGTGCTAGTGTGTTTAATGCTTTAAATTCCTTGTCAGACAATTCCATCTTAAGATTTGTATCATTATTGGCATTGGTTGAATGTCTTTTCTCATTTAAGTTATGATTTTCTTGATTCTTGGTATGACTTGTGATTGTACTCTGTAAATTCTGTCTATTTGGTTAAGAGATTCTGAGTCCTGTTTAAATATTTCTTTTACCAGTCGGTCACCCTGCTTTAGTTTAGCACCTGGATCTTTGCTTACTTTTGTGGGTTGTGGTTCCGATGGCAATTTAATTCTAAGGGACTCTGTAATGTTATTGTGGTCTGCTTAGTTTAGTTTATCTTGTACCTCTGGAGCTCCCACTGGTCCCATGCTGCTGCCTCAGGGGACAGAAAAGGTTATTCTAGACACGGGGCTCCCTGATGTTCCTCAATGTGTAGAGTGGGGCGAGTTCTTTCTCAGCAGTGGCCCACATCCTGCAATCAGGAGGGCATGTCCTGGAGGAATAAGGAAATTTTTCACAAGAGGACACTAATTGCGACTGTATTCTTCTTGCTTGCCTTCTATAGGACCAAGGACATTGAGGTGATACCAAATAGACTTCCTGACCAGTGTACTTGGTGTAGTTGTGCCTACTAGCTTCCATATATCTCACATCATGGTTTCTTGCATTATTACCAGGTTATAGTATTGCTTAGTGACGAGGGGCAGGAAGATAAGGTTCTACACTATCTTGCTGGACAGGAATCCCAGTACTAATTTTCTTAATTATCAGAGCTATAAATTCAGGAAGATGTACAATATAACAATTACCAATCATCTTTCTATATATATTTAAAGCTGTCTGCTTTTATTACTGTCATTTTACTGAAAATCAATATGCATATAAAATAAATATGACATCTATAGATTTCTTAACATTATACCAGTTTTCTTTTTCTGGTGTGTTATTTTAGCCTTGCCAATATCAGAAATATGTACTCCCAATTTTGAAGAAATTACATATATAAAAGCATTCTTTGTGAAGATTATGTGAGTTAAGCTATGCAAAAACCCAGAATCTTGTTTAACAGAAATCGTACCTATCTATCTATATCTATCTCTCTATCTAACAATCTATCTAACAATCTATTGATCTATCGATCTATCCACCCATCTATTAAAAACACTTTATTGAGATCTAATCGACAACAGAAAGCTGTACATATTGAATGTGTACAACTCGATGAAGATAGGTATATACCCATAAAAACATCACCATAATAAATGCCAAAACCTATTATTTATAAAAGTTTCTTTTTATTTATTTATATGTTAAAGATGTTTACCATAGATCTACATTCCTCACAAATATTTAAGGACAAAATACAATATTATTAACTATAGGCACTATATTGTACAATAAATCTCTAGGATTTATTCATCTTGCAAAACTGATAAAGTATACTTTTTGACTGATATATTCCCATTTCCCCTTCTCCTCAGTCCCTAGTAATCACCACTCTACTCTGCTTCTAAAAGTTTGACTATTTTAGATTCCTCATATAAATGGGATCCTATAGTATTTGTTCCATGTTGTTGCAAATAGTGGGACTTAATTCATTTTTAAGGCTGAATAATATTCCACTGAATGTAATTACAAAATGTTCTTTACCCACTTATCTTTAAGTGGACTTGTAATTTGCTTCCATGTCTTGACTATTGTGAATGATTCTAAATGAACATGAGAATGCAGATCTCTGTTTAAGATACTGATTTTGTTTCCTCCAGATATATACCCAGAAGTATTACTAGTCATAATTCTGTGTTTAATTTTATATTGCCCAAAATAAGAAGAGCTTAGAATGGACAGTGAGGAAACCCTTATTGCCTGAGGGGAAATATACTGAGAGTAAACAGAGAAGCTTAGTCCTTACCATCTTTTTAATTATACATTTTTTATTTGTGAGAGAGGGAGAGAGAGCACACATAAATGGGATGAGACAGAAGAAATAGAGAGAGAATCTTAAGCAAGCTCCATGCTTAGCATGGATCCTCATGCAGGGCTCGATCCCACAACCCTGGGATCATGACCTGACCTGAGCCGAATTCAAGAGTTGGATGCTTAACCAACTGAGCCATCCGGGCACCCCACAGTCCTTAGCATTCTTAATCTATCAGCACCATTTTAAACTTTTGAACATTCTTACTTCCTTGAAATCGTTTTTACAGTTGGCATCCAAGATACCACTTCCCTTATTCTATTTTCTTCTACCACTGGACAATTTTTTAGGCTCCTTTGCTGGTTCCTCCTCATTTCCCTCCTTTGGTAATTCCCATGAATCCTTCCTTTCCTTCTTTTAAGATATTTTTCATTTTAAATAAGCCAGTCAGAGAAGGACAGATATCCTATGTTTTCACTCATATGTGGATCCCGAGAAACTCAACAGAAGACCCTGGGGAAGGAGAGGGGAAAAACAATAGTTACCAACAGAGAGGGAGAGAGGCAAACCACAAGAGACTCTAAAATACAGAGATCAAACTGAGGGTGGATGGGGAGTGGGAGAGAGGGAAAATGGGTGATTGACACTGAGGAGGACACTCATTGGGACGAGAACCGGATGTTGTATGTAAGCCAATTTGACAATAAATTACATTAAAAAAAGATCTTTTCACTTTATTGGTGTTTTCATTCAAAATCCAGGTTTTAAGTAGTATCTATGATGATGTCTCAAAATTAGACCTTTATTTCACAGCTGTTTTTTTGTGCGCCTGACTTGTATGTCTTAAGAATATTGAATATCTTCTTTAAAAAAAAAATAATGTTGATTTATTTTTGAGAGAGAGAGAGAGAGAGAGGCAGAGCATGAGCAGAGAAGGGGCAGAAAGAGAGGGAGACACTGAATAGAAAGCAGGTTATAGGCTCTGAGCTGTCAGCACAGAGCCTGACGCGGGGCTTGAACCCAGAAACTGGGAGATGATGACTTGAGCCAAAATCAGATGCTTAATCAACTGAGTCACCCAGGTGTCCTTGAATATCTTCTTTTGAATGTCATATCATATCTTAAATGTAATATAAACAATATTAGAGTTTATGAAATTTCCTCCATGTCTGTTCCTCTCCAAGTCATCTCCATCTAATTTAATGTGAACTCAAATATTCTTATCACTTGGGAGAACAAACAAACAAAAAATAGTAAAAATCAGCTTCTTTCTCTCTTTCCTGACTTATCAGTCAGCAAATTCTATTGGATTTAAAATATAGGTAGAATCCTCTTCAGTTCCCATGCATCTATTCTGGGCCAAGTCAACATTATCTTTCCCCTATTTTATTATAATAGACTAGATTCTAGATGTTTACACAACATAACAACTTTCAACATACATTAGAACTAGTCATTTCTTTGCTCCAAACTAACAAAATTTATCACCCTACGTGTAAGGAAGAGTAATTACAACATCTACAAGTGTTTTTCTGGTCTTTGCCAACCTCTACTCCACCCCTTCATACTCCCTGTCAGTTACTCTGATCCTGCCAAATTTATCACTGCGTTCTCCTTCCTGCCCAGCAGGCAGACCCCATTCTAATGGAACCAGTACTTGCTGTTCCCTTCATAGGGGACCCTACTTGTTCTGACATTTCATAGCTCCCTCTCTTGTGATACCTGTGATATGTGGCTTATTTAACTTTTTAATTTCCTGGTTGCTCTGTATGCATGTTCTTGGCTTTATGGTTCTCTGAAGCACATTCACCGTTACACAAAAGCATATATTTAATTTGTTCATGTGTTTAACTGTCTCCTTACCTGAAAATCTGAGTTCCACAAAGGCAGTAATTTTTGTGTGTTTTCTTTTTCCCTATTCCCTAGTACTAGGAACGATGGGTAGCAAACTTTTGATAAATATCTGTTGAATATATGAAATGTTTAGCACCTTCCCAGATATGGACAACGTATATTGTCACACACTGATAAAATATCTAATTTCCATGTTACTTTTTTTCTTTAAATTTGTTCATGGATACCTATACTTTTGGGGTTCAAGTGCAATTCCTGGACTCTTAACACCATTTACTTTCTGATTCCTGAACCTGATCGTTTGGTCCCACTTACAATTTTGTCAAAACATACAGAGAATTACTCGCCATTTTCCCCAACCAGATCTTGTTATTACGTACTTTCTTGTCAAATATATGAATATTAGAATAATATATGAATAGAAATTTCTCTGTGCCTGTCAGATCATACTCGTTCTACTCCCCACCTCACCAATCCTCAGTGATAAAACAATCTTTAATTTTCCATTAAGCATTCTCTTAATTTATTTTCAAATAATTTGTCAGATATGTGTTTAGGCTCAAATAATGTATTGTTTAGATTTTCTTGTTTTAAAATTTAAAACATGGAATTGCATGATTTATCAGAGAGTTCTTTGCATGCGAGGGAGACATAGAGATATATCAAGAGAAAATGAAAACAGGGATGTGCTGAAGGTGATAGAAGAAGATAGGATGACCTCAATGGAACATGGTCATTAACAAAGGAAAGGAAACGGAATAATCTGGAAATATTAATGGAGAATGGTCAAGGTGACTCAGTCTTAACCATGACCTTACAACATCATCTAGCTAGCTCCACTTTCGCTCCTAGTATGTATATTTAATCAAGAGAATCTTTCTGAGCTTAGATTTAGTGTCATTCTGTCTTCCTTGTTCCCTATTTCTAACCATCGACTGTGGATTTCATTCTTGTTCTCTTTCAGTACACAAGCATTTAGAGGTTATTTTGTTTCTCGTGCTTACTCTAGAGTATGATCAGCAGTTCCACTTTCTCCCTGCTCAAGTGATATGTCCCAATTCCAATCAAACTATCCAAAACCTTCAGCCTATGCCAGCGTCCCAAAATTTTCCACTATCTTGTTAAAACAAGGGTAGCTACACTCTGCAAATATGCATCCTCAACCTTTTCAAATTGAATCACAATTAGAAATGACTTGCAAATTTTGGCTGATCTATGTATCTCCCTTACAAGTTTGGAAACTACCTCCCGTGGGAGCCTAGCTCATTGCTTGCACATGGTCATTGCTCAGTAGATGCTTACTACATGGATAAAGGGACGACTGAATGAATGCCAATGGTAAAGCATTAGAACAAACAGATTTTCCCCAATGACTGGCAATGTAGGACAATTGTTCAAATATTTAAAGTTTTAGTCCTAGATTCATATCATACATCTTTTGCTTTCTGGCCCTGTGATTTTGAGTAAGTTAGTTATTTCTCTGATTCTCAGTCCACTCATTTGTAAAATGAGAGATAATAACAGAGCCTACTTCATTGAATTATTATGAAAATTAGATGAGTACAGTGCTTGGTATAAAGTTAGCAAAAAAGAATAAAACCTTATTATCAAAAGCTATTCCATGGAATGGTATACACGTGAATCTGCTAGGTGTTGCTATTTTTAAATGTCACCTTTTTAAAACTAATTCGCTTGTAGTCATTTGTTTTCCTTGAGTGCAAAGAAATGTTTCATTTATCTGGATTCTTAACACACCTCTGCCAAATTAATTAGAAGAGATGTACCCTTCACTACATTAATGACTGCAAGTCATACTATAGGAATTTGAACGACCTTATTATTGCCTTACCAATTTTTCTTGAAATAGGCAGCAGAGTGTCTATTATACATAAGAAGGGTTTCCTTTGAGATATAACTGTGGAAGCATTTTTCCTATTTTGTCTTTGCAAGAAATGTCTATTTCCTTCTAGAACACCACTTTTCATTTGGCGGCAGGGAAAAAAAAATGTGTAATATATTTAAGCTTTTGGTCTGGTTCTGCATAATCTAATTTTTATACACTCTGCACAAATTGTAGCCACTTCATCAATGTCTTATTATTTTTTTCTCTTAACAATGCAATGACAGTGATTAATTTCTAAAGACCGGTAAACAAAAACCTTACCTTGGAAGAGATTAAAACTGAGATGCAGACTGTGTGAGGGCTAACAAATTTATACACACGCTAATGCATCATACACATTCTATGAATGGAGTGATCTGTATGCCTAAATATTTCTATAGAAAGAATAAAACACACGGTAATATGGTCCATTAGATTTTGATAAATTCATTCCCTACGCCTGGTCACATTTTAATTATTAAAAGAGTGGATGTTAGTGACCACAAATGGAAAAGTTAATAATTCTAAAGTAATGATTTCAATAGAAAGTGAAGCACAAATAATTTATTATTTAAATCATTTTCTGAAAGAATACTTACTTTACGTTTATAATTATACTAAATCTGTCTTTAATAAAATCAGAACTGAACTATTTTTTCATAGCAAATGAACTCATGAACAAAACTGGCAGTTTATTTACCTTACCTAAGGATATTTTTCTTAGTTATTTTAGTGTAACAAAATTATTGTGTTTATAAATAGCTCTTGATTAGACCTTTGAAATAAGCAATGAAAACAAAAGAGTGATTTTTTTCCTTATCTGAGGTATTTGGGTATACATCTAATCCATCATATATTAAATAACCAAACAATAGCATTCTGAGATACCCCTTATGCTAGGGGGTGTACGTACTGGTATAACAAAGAGAACGGTGGTGCTCCAAAAAAGGACATTCATTTTCCACTTAAACTCTATGCAAGAAGAATGAGGAGGGGAACTAAATGCAAGGAGAGAAGGAGAGGAAGAGGAGGAAGGGCAAAAGAAAAATGAGAGGAAGGGAGAAAAAGAAAGAAAGAAGCTGCCTCTGGGAGACCTTGAACTCTGCATATAAAGACAAATTGCCGTCAAATTGAATTGTGTTTATAGAAACAGAACAAGAATCTCAAACCTCCTCAAGGATGTCAAATGAAAACTAGGTATGAAATCTCAACCTAAAAATTTTTAATGCTGGGGCGCCTGGGTGGCTCAGTCGGTTGAGCGTCCGACTTTGGCTCAGGTCATGATCTCGCGGTCTGTGAGTTCGAGCCCCGCATCGGGCTCTGTGCTGACAGCTCGGAGCCTGGAGCCTGCTTCACATTCTGTGTCTCCCTCTCTCTCTCTCTCTGCCCCTCCCCCGTTCATGCTCTGTCTCTCTCTGTCTCAAAAATGAATAAACATTAAAAAAATAAAAAAAGTATTTAATGCTTATTTATTTTTTTAGGGATAGAGAGAGACAGAGTGCAAGTGAGGGAGGAGCAGAAAGAGAGGGAGACACAGCATTTGAAGCAGGCTCCAGGCTCCTGGATGTCAGCACAGAGCCTGACACAGGGCTCAAACTCATGAACCGTGAGATCATGACCTGAACTGAAGTCAGACGCTGAACTGACTGAGCCAATCAGGTACCCCTGAAATCTCAACTTTGAACAAAATTTTGCAGAAGACTCAAACAAGAAGCTGGAAGATGTACTCTAAGGTCCAATCCTGCACTAGAAACATCATTTAAAGCATGAAGAAGAAGTTTTCAGGAAATTCAGCCAAGAAGCTCATCTCCTGGAGACACTGCGGGTTGTTCATGGTTCTTCACTGAGGAAGACTTATACATATTCTATAAAAGAAGAGTAAACATTAAAAACTAGAATGCTTAAATATCAGCTCTAGAGGTTAACTTTCATTGTCTGGAAAACAATAAAGAAGATGTCAAAATAATCTGTATGCTACCACGGTTAAGCTTACTTTATTAAAGGCTTTGACATAAGACAATTTATTTTCTGACAGTGTAAGTGAATAGAGTACAAGCTGTGGACTCACAGATGCTTTGAAGAAACAGATATTTGGACCACAGTTCTGTTACATGCTTTACATTGCCACTTCAACAATTCTGAACTAGGATTGAAGAGTGAATTATAATCCACGGAGCAATCTCTCACCTATATTTCCTCTACCTGGGCCAGTGTTGTGGCTAGACAAGCCCTCATGATTCTTCTTATGGTTGCAGGATGTGTTTAGCAAAAATCATCAGGGAACTTTGAGGAACAAGATATGTTACTCAAAGGTCCTGGAAAATACACAGAATACCTGAGGGCCACACAGTGAGGCTGGTGGGGAGAGAAAGAGTTGTATTTGTGAGGGAGGAGGTGGGGAGAGAGAGAGAGAGAGAGAGAGAGAGAGAGAGAGAGAGAGAGGTGATCTGGGCTTCTGCTTATTAGGGTCCAAGGGTAGAGTGTCTAGGGTTTGCAGATTCAAATTTTATCAATGAATTTAAAGCATAAGAGTGGGAATTAGGTAGCAGAAACAGGGTCCTTCGAGCTGTCAGTTACCTAGGTTGCCCAGTGCTTTCAGATAGATGGAACTTCTTAGGAGTGGGCAGCTTAATTCCTTACCTGGTTGTTTTGCTAGTAGCTGTGTCATACAGCTGAAAATGTGCATATTCAAGATGAATGACTTTGAAATGGATGCCTCAGCAATCAAAGCTTAATGTCAGGCGCTTACAGTATAATCAAAAAACTTAATGTCAGGCATTTACACTACAGTGTTATAGTGCACTTGTGGGCCATATGCAGTCAATTCTTGCATTATACATAAACACAAAACCGATCTCATTTGTACCATTGAGTTGAATCTGTTCCAATGATTTTTTTCCTACGTATTTATGGAAACTTCCAGTGTGTTCATTCGATTATTTTATACAGACAGAATAAATAACAACGATGCCTATATAAAATACACTTTAAATTTGAATTAATATAGTTATTTTCCTAGTTTAAAATATTTTCTTATTACTTTTCTAGCTGGATGATCGACCTGTTGTTTAAAGCAGGGTACTGAAGACCTCTACTATTACTGTATTATTGTCTATTTCTCTCTTCAGATCTGTTAGTATTGCTTAATAAATGTAGGTGTTCCGATACTGGTGCATATATATCTAAAACTGAGATATCTTCTTAGTGAACTGACCCATCATTGTTAATGATCTTCTTTGTCTCTTGCTAGAGCTTTTGACTGAGAGTCTATTTTGTCTCATGTAAGTATAGCTACCCCTGCTCTCTTTGGTTTCCATTACATGGAGTATCTTTCCATCCCTTCACTTTGAATCTATGTGTGTTCTTGAAGCTGAAACCAGTCTCTTCTATGCAGAATATAGTTGGGTCTTTTTTTAATTTATTTTTCTAATGTTTATTTTTGAGAGAGACAGAGTACGAGTGGTGGAGGGGCAGATAAAGAGGGAGACAGAATCCAAAGTGGGCTCCAGGCTCTGAGCTGTCAGCACAGAGACCAACATGGGGCTCAAACTCAGAAACTGCGAGATCATGACCTGAGCTGAAGTCAGACGCTTAACCGACTGAGCCACCCAGGAGTCCCAGGTCTTGGTTTTCAAATCCATGCAACTACTGTGCTCTTGACTGGATGATTTAACCAATTCATATTTAAAGTAATTATTTACATGTAAGGATTCACTAATGACATCTTATTGCCTTCTACCTGTTTTGTTCTTTTTTTCTTTTACTGTATTTGTCTGTCAACTGATATTTTCCGTAGTGGTATGCTGTGATCCCTTCATCTTTATCTTTGGTGTATTTACTGTAACATTTTGCTTTGTAGTCGCCATCGGGATTACATAAATTATTTTATAGATACAAAAGTTTATTTTAAGCTGAAAACATGTTTTTTGATCATACAGTGGTGAACACATCACTATAATATTAGACTTGTGAATTTCACTATATATTTACCTTTACCTAATGTTTAATAGTATCCGATTTTTAAATTATAAATTAGGCAGAGTGATATCACGTGCAAATGGCAGAAAAAGGAACCCTAAAACTATTTCATCATTAAAACAATAATAAAAGTGGGAAAAATAGAATGAATTTTAGAGAACTCTGAAAATTAATAAAAGAATTGTAGCAATCTAGAAAGAATTTATTCAAGAGAAATGGCTAAATTTTGGTAAAAAGTAATTTTATGGTATTTTAACACTTTCTATTCCAATATCTCCATTTTAGCTCTAAATTAGCCTTAAAATCAAAAGAATACAATCAAGACACAAACCATTATTCTGGCATTCATTGGAGGGAGTATAGTGGGTTATAACTCCCTTAAAGCTGCATTCACAGAACATCGTCATTATTCATCCACTCTGTAGTTTTGTCTGAATCTATATGGAAGGCTTTCATTATTTGAGCTGAATCAACATTCACCTAGTGTGAAAAGCCTTTTTTTGGAGACATTTGTTGAAAACATTTGCTGAAACCAAATTTATGGCTACCTGAAGTATCGGATAACAGCGGGGGAAAACAACAGTGTAGCCCATAAGCTTAAAAGGAAAAACACACAAGTGAGATACACATAAGGGCTTTGGAAAATGCTAAAGTATTCCTGAGAGTCTGGAAGACCAAGCGTATGTTTAGGGCTGTGTACATGTCCAGAGCTATGTGCATTTCTGGGAAGATTTGAGAAGGTCCTCATCTCTGAAAGTGGAGATATGTACAAGATGGAAGTTAAAACTAAGGCAGGTTTTTTTTTAAGCGTATTTATTTATTTTGAGAGAGAGAGAGACAGAGAGAGGAAGAGAGAAGCAAAGAGAGAAAGAGAGAGAGATTGCCAACCAGGCTGTATACTGTCAGCACAAGGCGCGATGCAGGGTTTGATCTCAGGAACATGAGCTCATGGACCTGAGCTGAAATCAAGAGTAAGAAACTTAGTAAACTAAGCCACCAGATGCCCTGCTAAGGCAGAAGTTTTAATTACTAGTGTTCAATAGTCTACAGCTCACACACCGACACAGACACACACAGACACTGCTCCTCAGCCAAGCCTGGCAGAATTATTGATTCCAATTGATAAGAAATCTTTCTCCAAACACTAGCTGACAATGAAGACAAACAAGCATAGACTTTGGTGGTCATACATGACAGAGAATATGGACTTTGAGTCAAAAAAATTACTAACCAATCTATTATTAACAATAAACATAAACAACAACAAAAACAAACTCTGGAGAAGATAGAGAATCTGATTCACAGACTTGTCACATTATATTATTTAAATTGTCAAATTTATAATAAAAATGTAATAACATAAAAATAAGGCCCATATACAGTAAAAAGTGATCAATAGAAACAGTCTCAGAAAGCCTAGGTGTTGGGCTTTCTCGAAAAAAAAAAGTAATTCAGCAATTTTAAATAAGTTCAAAAAATTAAAAGAAAACATGTATGTAGAATGAAAAAAAATGTGAGTATGATGTCCTATCAAATAAAGAATATCAATACATAGAAATTATATAAAAGGAAAGAAAACCTTGAAATCCTTGAGTCGAAAAATACAATTATAATGAAAATTTACTGGAAAAATCAACAGCAGATTTGAGCAGATATTCATTTATTTATTATTTATTTATTTATTTATGTATCCATTCATTTTTTAAATTTTTTATTTCAGCAGGTATTTTAAAAATTATCAAAATTGAAGTTAGGGCAAATGAGATCATTCAGTGTGAGAAACAGAAAGTAAAAGAATGTAGAAAATTAAACAGAACTTCAGTGTCATTTGAGTACAGTCAAGTGTATAAGGACAAACATATTGGGGGTCTTATAGGGAAAGTAGAAAGAAAAGTAGGCAGAAAAATTATTTTTTAAATAAAGGTAAAAGTCTCAAATTTAATGAAAAGCCATAACCTACATATCCAAAAAGCTATTCAAATTGAGTAGGAGTCAATGATGTGTACATCTAGACACATTGTAATCAAACTGCTGAAAGGCAATGATAATGGGAGAATATTAAAACAGCAAAAGAGAGGGCACGGGGTGGCTCAGTTGGTTAAGGGTCTGACTTTGACTCGGGTCATGATCTCATGGTTCGTGAGTTCAAGCGCCGCATTAGTCTCTGTGCTGATAGCTCAGATCCTGGAGCCTGCTTCAGATTCTGTGTGTCCCTCTCTCTCTGCCCTTCCCTGGCTAACACTCTGCTCTGTCTCTCTCTCAAAAATGGATAAACATTAAAAAAAAAAAAAAAACAGTAAGAGAGAAGCTTCTCATCCCGTAATTTTTTTTCAATAACATTAACTGCTGGTATAATCTTAAAAACCGTGAAAGACAGAAGACAATAATGTAATATATTAAAAGTCCTGAAAGAAAAAGACCATTAAGCAAGAATTCTATACTTGCAAAATTATCCTTCCAAAATTAAGGATAATTAAGACATTCCCAAATAATACAAAATTGAGAAAGTGTGTCACTAGCTAAATCAACTGATAAGAAATGTAGATGAAGTCTTTATAGGTGAGTAAAGTGACACTAGAAAGTAAGCCAACTACACATGAGAAAATAAAGAGCATTGATAAAGTTACCTTTATAGAGTAGTAAATACAAAATAAAGAATAAAAATGTATTTTTGTAACTTTTTTCCAATTATTTTTTATACAAGCAAGAATTATGAATCTGTATTGATAGGCACAGAATCAATTAAGGTTGTAATTTGTTTTACAATAACAGCATAATGGAGGGATGTACATTTAAAAGTTTTTCATATTATTGAAATTAAGTTGGAATTAATCCAACATATTTTAATAAAAATAAATGGATTTACATTTAAAGTTTTAAATTGGTATTAATCTAACATAGATTATTTTAATAAAAAATAAATGAGTAATATTTGATTACGGCAATATGAAGACTAAGAAACATAAACGAATAGCAAAATGTCAGATGTAAATCTACCTAACAGTAATAACATTAAATTCGAATGAGTTAAACCCTTCAATTAAAATTCAGACATAAGCAATATGGATTTAACAATATCATCTGACTCTACGCAGCCCCTCCTCCACACAAAATCACTTTGGATTTACAGACTCAATAAGTTGAAAGTAAATGAATGGAAAAAATTTATCTTGGAAAGAGTGGCTATACTCATATCTGATAGCATAGGCTATTCAACAAATGAACAAAAGTGTTAATGTAGGAATATTTTAAAAGAAGAAATTAATGTTTCCTTTAATGACTCATATAACTGAATGATACATATTGGAAGCACTTGTGCTTTTCTTTCTGTAGCAGACCCTATGAAAAATACAATGGACTCTTATTATTATTCTGTATATATGTATTAGTCATGGTCAGCTATGGTACTGGTTATAGAAATAGAAAACATTGAATTGAACAATTTAATGTTCTTGGCCATACTCACTGGTTATGTTCTGGCAAAGTAATCAAAGATACAGTGTAGTGTTAACATTTGTTCAAGTTTATCCTGATAGAATATGAATTCATGCAAGGAAAATATTCAATAAATAAATAAAAGGGTGATACAACTTACTTTTACTCCATTATTTCAATCTGCTTATGAATAAGCTACATATAAAACTGAAAAAAAGGAAAACTTATGTGATGAAAATTTATGTTGAATTTAAAATATTTTATAATATAAAAATATAGAGGCTAGATTCTTTTAACTTGAATCAGTATTCACAAGATTTTAATTCTAATCAATAATTTTCTGCAAATGGGCTGCAGAAACTAAAAGAAAATTTTGAAGGACATACTGATACTCAAAACTTAAAGTTTCTTTTCAATTTATTAAACATTCCTTTGAATTTGATGTTAATAATAGTCAGTTGTCAAAGGAGATAGTAAATGCTATTATCTTGGACAAATATAATATTAAATTTTGAAATTTTGATGCAGATTTAATTATTAAAATAAATTAAATTTTAGTATTCACTTCAGTTATTAGGTAGCCAATGAAATTGAGTTCACAGATTGACATGTAAGTATAA
The DNA here is from genome assembly GCA_030068075.1 of Paguma larvata. NCBI lineage: Eukaryota > Metazoa > Chordata > Mammalia > Carnivora > Viverridae > Paguma > Paguma larvata. Next base: position 55,088,694 of record CM057832.1, read on the forward strand.
AATGCATACCAGCTTTCAAAAATTTAGTGCTATAAAAAATGTAAGCTATATCACTATTTTTATGTTGAAAACAGGTAGAATGACATTATTTTGGATATATTACATTAAATTATACATATATATGTTCATTTATTTATTTTGAGAGAGAGAACAAGGAAGGGTCAGAGAGACAGAGAGAGAGAGAGAGAAGAGCGGGAATCCCAAGTAGGCTCTGCGCTGTCAGCACGGAGTCCAACTCTGGGCTCAATCTCACAAATCATAAGATCGTGACCTGAGCTAAACCCAAGGGTATGATGCTAAACCGACCTAACTTCTTGGGCTCTCCTAAATAACATTAAGTTAATCTGTTAATTTTAATTTCATCTGTTTCTTTTTATTTATTTTTAGAGCATCTAGAGAATTTAATATAAAAATGTGCTCTTCAGCATATTACTATTGCATAGCACTAATATATAAAATGCAATTCTTTTCTTTTCTAAAAATTATTGCTGTGGTATTCATTTTCATCTTAATCAAGTATCGTTCATGCCCTCAAGTATTCCTTAAAGATTGTCAGTGATATTTTGGTAAATTTCTCTATATATTGACAACCAACTGGGTTCAGGGACAGAAAATATTTAGATTCGTTGAATTGTTTCGTAAGATCTTTTTAAGAATTCTCAACTTTTATTACCTCGAAAAGATGTTAATTCTGTTACTTTAAATATTATTGATAATATATTCTCTTTGGCAAATAGTAAATCGTCAAAATGGAAGTTCACAATTTGCAGTCATTTATTCATTATAAAACTCCATAAACTGCAATTACCTTTTCTGTTTTATTTTTTTTTCCTTTTCCTTCTTCCTCCGAACAGACATTAAAAGCATTTGTTGATGATGTTAAGATTCTCATTGCCATGAAAAAAAAAAAAAAGAAAAAAAAAAAAGATTCTCCACAGGCCTCTCCCTTTAGACTTCTTGATGCAATTTTTATAAGCCTGTGACTTTCATATTGGTCCTTAGACAATGATACTCCTTCCATTTTGAGATATGTAATTGTTTTGTTTACTTCTGTGGGTTTTAATATCAAGTTTATAAAACACTACATGCAGTATTAAAGAACTCAAATAGTACTCGAAATTGTATACTGTGAGCTTAAAAGAAAACTCTTGGGTCAGATATGGACAGACCTTATATTAACTGCCAGGAATATTGTTAGCTAACAGCCTCTGATAGCTGTTAGTATCTTCGGGTTTAATATATATTTTTATAATTTGTATGTTCTATTCTTGAAATCCCTTATCTACCCTGTGATGGTTAGTTTCCTGTGTCAACTTGTCAAAGTTGTAGTTCAAACACTAATCTAAGTTGTTGCTGTGAGGGAATATTTTACATTTACAGTAAAATTACTTTAAGTATAGGAGATGACCCTTCATAATGAGTGTTAGGCCATATCCAATTAGTTGAAAGAAATAAAGGGTATATGATAAAGTTTCCTAGATAAGAAAGTCTTCCTCAGTATTGCAATATTGAATCCTGGGTTTCCAGCTTGTTGGCCTGCCCTACAGATTTTGGACATGCCAAACCCCACAACCATAAAAGCAATTTCTTTAAACATGTAATTGTATTAATATCATTTGTATATATTATAATTAAGATATTATGTTTTATACAATATATCATCTATATCTATATAAATATTTCATATTGGTTGTTTCTCTGGAGAACACTGAATGACATATGCACCATTAGTAATAAAGATGTTTAATTTGTTCTTTTTTTGGTAAGGAAAATTAGAACAGAAATATTGATTGTCATATAATATTCCATTTCTCCATCATTGAAATGAGTTTTGGTTTTCAAAATAATTTGGTTAAGTTGAAGCCTTGACATTCTGTGTCTGTGTAAGATTTATTAGGGGCAGTACCTGGGGACATCTGGGTGGTTCAGTTAGATGAGCGTCCGACTCTTGATTCGAAGTCAGATCATGATCTCACAGTTTATGAGATTGAGCCCTGCATAGGGCTCTATGCTGACAGCATGGAGCAAGGTATTCTTTCTCTCCACCCCCTCAAATAAATAAATAACTTTTTTTTTTAAAAGAGTGGTGCTTGGAAAATATCCTATTAGAGCCCAAAATAATTTTTTTCAAACACTTCTCTAAAAATTCCTTTATATAACAGTATTTGTTTGTAATGAGGTAAACCCAATGTCATAAATTTTTTAACCATTGAATTTTTTCTTAATATTTTGGCACTGAAGTATATAATATAATCTCTCACTTCATTGTCTTCAGTTCTCAAATAGGAAATTACTATTGTCTCACTCAATAATATGATGAAGCACAGCCATAATCTCAAGATTTGGCATGCTAAAATTTCAAAATGCAATTCAGACTCTTCATTCAACCATGAATTTCTCTCTAGGTGTTTAGCATGGTGAATGAGACACGGAGTAGTGGGGTACTTGTATCTGCACATCTGTTTGTGTTTTATTTATTTATTTATTTATTTATTTATTTATTTATTTGTGTTTTAAAGCAGGCTGGCAACAATGTTGTTCTACTTACTAGCAGAAGAAAACAAATAAAATTGATATTCGGAGAGTAAATGAAGAATAAATATGAAAGTCAACATAACATATGATAAAAATATATATGGGCCAAGTATATCTTAATTTAAAAAAATCTTTGAATCTCTATGTGAAATTCTGACTGAACATGAGGGGTGAGGATCAAAATGAAAGAAAACTGTGAGGTGAAGGAACTCTTTGGAAGTTTGCAATTAATAGGCTTGAGGTGGAGTTGGATCTAGCTTGGGTTGGATCCTCATTAGTAGAGATTCAGGGAGGTAAGTTGCTATTTCTGCTATAGGGATAGATAGCATAGAAAGATAGATGAAAGAAAGAAAGAAAAAGGAAAAGAAAGAAAGAGAGAAAGAGAGAGAGAGAGAAAGAAAGAGAGAGAGAAAGAGAGAGAGAAAGAAAGAAAAAGAAAGAATGAAGGAAAAGAAAGAAAGAGAAGAAAGAAAAATTTCCTTACAGTTACAAGTTTCCTTGAGTAAGGATACTCAATCTGCAGACTTATGGGACTGTTATCCATAGATTACCAGGAACTATGTCAGTAGCACCTATAAAAAATAAGATCTTCTAGGAAACATTACAACGTGATAGAGGTTGCCAAGATATAGAGTTTACTATTTAGCTATTTCTGATTAAGTAAATAAATTTCAGGACCAGTAAGTCACTCCTTGATTCTACTGGTATTCTTAATCATACCCACCATTTATCAGTGCCTATTATGCATCAAAGATTGATTACATATATTGTAATTAATTTGGTCTTTGACTTTATCCCATTGAGTTTTACCTCTCTTTAATAATCTCTGATTTTGATTACTCAAGTTGTTACCATCATATCCCAATTGATATTGTAATCTATGATACATTTGTCCATGTTAAATAAAGAAACTGAAGAACAATGGCAGAAGTTGACTTCTCACAAATGACTCATACGACTAGCATGTGACAGAGCAAGGGTTTAAATCATGATGCGAGTGTGATTCTTGTTTTGTTTTTAATGTTGTACAACATGTACATGACAAGAAAATTTAAAAAAATCATTTATCTTTTTGTTCCTTTTCCCTTTTTGTGCTTTATAAAATTCTTGTCGAAATAACAGAACCTCGGTTGTGATTACAGTAGCTCCACAGTTTTGAGCTGTAATAGAGCTTGCTAAACTGTTTAATACTGGAAAAGTGTACTACTGTGGAATAGATATGGTGATGACAGTTGGAGGAATCAGACTCTGAGAATCTAAAGGGACAAAGCTCAATGGGACAAAGTCAATGGACCAAATTGATTTCAGATGTCCATTTGTCAAAATCTGGTTTTACTACATGGGCTGCACAAAAACACAACTCTGTGATTGCACACTGGCCATAGTTTTCCACCCTCTGCTCTGGGAAACCAGTAGAGCAGTCAAAGTTTAAGGCAGAGACAAAGGCTTATATTTACAGCTTATAAGCTAACTATCTGGGTGTGGCAGAAATATCTATGGTAAAAGTTCAAATGCAGTAATCCAGTGGCTGTAGAATTGATTATTGAGAGTGTTCAAAGTACACACAGAAGAAGAAAGCCACACATGCTGTGTTTCTCAGTCTCCTTCCCATCTTAGGTGTCCTAGGGCAAGCCAATCCTATTTTTGTAATTTATTCATAGAGCAGAAGAAAGTCTCTAAAAACCTCTGCTCATATTCTGAAGATTTTTCCATGGCCTGAAGAAGCATAAATCCTATGTGACAAAGTCTGTGCATTTGTAAATGTGAGATTTTGTGCCCCTTTTCGTTAGAAGATTATTGGCTGAAAAATATATTGAGTATCATAAGCAGAAAATCTTTAAGTGTTTCAAAGAAGTAAAAGTAGGAAATATTTCTCCACACCATAAAAACGAATAACAAGATAAAAACAAATTTCAATTAACATGGCAAGCTATATTACCATGAATAAGAAACGTTGGAACTTCTCTAGACAGAAGATAAAGAATTGGATTCCATACTCCATTTTTTTTTTCTCTTGTCTTTGGGCATGAACACAGAATGAAGGGGTGGGAGGGAGTGAAACATTAAAAGATAAGATTCTGCTTATTCAACCCTGAGCAATCTGAGTTCACCTTAAACTTCCTTTCAGTGACATCCCAGTTCTGCAATCTATGAGGACATCAGTTCATAAGGCCAGTGCTTCTTAGAAAACAAGGACCTCAGAGCAGAGACCCATAGAAAAAAAAAATTAGAAAATCAGTTCCTAGATTTCTACTCTGCCTACCCATGAAAATAAAACATTGATGGATCTTACCTGCTGATCATGATATGAGATGTATTGAAAGGACTATTGTTTGGCTTTAAAGGCATGCCTTTGGAGTCCAAATTTGTACAAGTTAACTTAGGTTTCAGGCTTCTTCTTTGAGAGATTACCAGGCCTGCAAAACTCATGGGTTGTTGTGATTATTTACTAGAATAATATAGATTAAAGCACTTAACATGATAAATCATTGAACATACATAAACCTTCCTGTGGTTACTATAGATATTTTGACCTTGTAACCAAATCCCTGGAGCTTTCAGGGTCTATTATTGCAAGATTGTATTTCCAATGGATCATTCTCCTCAGCCTCTTCCACGAATGTCACTTTACTTCTACCTTTATCACATGTACTCCTCATATTTTTCCAGCTTGCAGAACTCGCCTGAAAGCAGGTAAGGTGCCACAGGATCTGAGTTCTCTCAACAACAGTTGATTAATCTCTTTTCCTTCTTTCTTTGTCTCTTTTTTTTTTTTTTTAATATACCTATGTACTTCTGGAGTTCCAGTATAGCCTAATGTTGACATGGGAGGGGAAACTGAGAGGAAACAGGGTGTAAGACAAAGCCTTCGGGTAAGGTTTGAATAGGGAATTGTAAATTCAGAATGTGGGGACTATGACTCTGCCAGCCCTTCTGTCTCTGTTCTGCTTCTCTCTGCATCTTGTATCTTCTGTCTTCTCAGTCAAGTGAACAAACTTCTTGTTTTTTGCAATTGCCCATAACATTTACAGCAATATTTCTGCCATTAAAAGTGTGAGAGCTAGGCCATAGAAGCTAAAGATCTATTCTGTTTGGAGAGCCTGTGGAAGATTCCTTGTCCCTCTATGCTTTCACAGTTCTTCTGAGTCTAGACTAAGTTTGGCCACTTTACCCTGGACTGTACTCTCTCTGGGATAAAACCATCCCTTAATTTCCATCTTATCGCCGTTACCTCTGGATGTCTCTCTACCACCACAGCCTATTTTTACTGCTGGATTCTGCATCCGTTATGACCTATTTTTTACCCCTCTTATTGCTTTTTTCCTCTACCCCCAGCACATACTCAGTCACTAGAACCTGTTCCCCAACTAAAACTCGTTTTTCCTCTGGACTTTATCTACTTACCCACCATATTTGACTCACTGCACTAATTCCACTGATCTGTTTGACTGTCACCTCACCCCCTACTAATGATCTCTACTATACCCCCACCAGACTATTATAACTCTGACTCAGTCTGACTTGATTCCAATCCTGATGAAAACTAACCCAGAGAACTCATTTGTAGATAGCCCCTGTTGAGTTATCTTTTCTGTCCCGACCATCTCAGATATTGACTATATCAAGTCAACCTTTTTCTAGTGGCAGAATCTGTCAAGGACTTGTTATACAACATCTTTTTTCTATTGGGCTCTACCTCAGGGGCTTCTTTCTCTCTGCCCGTTAGGTGTTGTTTTCTGGAGATACCTTGAAACTAGGAGGCTAGAGTATTGCACCCTATTTTTCCTCAGCACTGATGACCAGAAAAATTGGGCCATGAGAATTCCAGTCCATCGAGGTGATCTCAATATATTTAAGGTTCTGGTATTTGTCATTGTTGTTGGTGGTAGCATGACCTCTTTTCTATCCAGCCAGAGAACTCTCCATTTCCTTCCAAGGGGAATATTTCAAAGAAAATGTTTTAATCCAGCTAGAGAAAAGCTATTAGTTCCTAGGTTGGTAATCCTCTGAGGCAGATGGTATCTTGTGTCTCATAGCTAAGGATATTTAACCCTTCCCAAATATATGTATTTCTTATATTACAGAGAGTTTTCTAATATGTGTGTGCCATGTTTGGGACATAAGTTTAGAGTATCCCAGGGGTTTTAACTTAGTGAAATGAAGGGATTAATTTCATAGCATATTGAATGCCTGCTTTGGCTTCTGAAAATGACATTAACTGAATCAGTTTAAGTCCCTTCATTTGCACTTGTGCAGATGTGCTATTCTAAAATGCTTTACTTTTTCATGCTTTGTTATTCCAAGTATACAATGATGACGATGACAACAACAACAACAAAACTAGCATAAAAACATCCAAGGGCTTTTGAAAGTAAGAACATTCAATTAGTATATAATGGAAGACATGATGAAATCAAACTTGGTTTGTACAGTCTCACTATCTTGAATTTTCTATACCTGTGGAGTGAAAATTGGGTGACACAAATATAGAAGGACTGGATAGGGGTGCCAGGGTGGCTCAGTTGGTTGAGCGGCCGACTTCAGCTCAGGTCATGATCTCACGGTCTGTGAGTTCGAGCCCCACATCAGGCTCTGTACTGCTGGCTCATCACAGCCTGGAGCCTGCTTCAGTTTCTGTGTCTCCCTCTCTCTCTGTCCTTCTCCTGCTCACACTCTGTCTCTATGTCTCTCAAAAATAAATAAACGTTAAAAAAAAAAAAAAAGGACTGGATATCCAGCCCATTCAATACGTACAGGAAGGGTAAGAGACAAGTTACTTTTAATTTCATAAAAGTAGGAACTGGGAATTTGGGGGCGACTAAGATCTTTATTTAAAGGAGAAGAAATGTATGACCATGAATCTCTCAGTAGGGAATAGCAGCTACCTTACGTCTAAATCCCTTTTTGTTCCTGAGAAAAGCTGGTGAGAGAGGCACTTTACCAATCTCCTAACCTCGCCTTATTGAAAATACACAGCAGATGGGACACCTGTGTGGCTCAGTCAGTTAAGTGTCAGGTCATGATCTCACAATTAGTGAGTTGGAGCCCTGCGTTGAGCTCTTTGAGCTTGGTGCCGACAGCTCAGAGCCTGGAGCCTGCTTCTGATTCTGTGTCTTCCTCTCTCTCTCTCTCTCTCTTTCTTTCTCTTTCTCAAAAATAAATATTAAAATAAAAAAATATTTAAAAAATGAAAATATACGGCAGCCAAGCACTGTATCCTTTATTTTCTTTTACCATAGGGAAGTATAGAACATGAAACTTTGAGGTGTGTGCGTGTGTGTGTGTGCACGCCGGAGTCCAGCTCTGGCTGAATCTAGGAATTACCAAAGGATGAACGTCAGTGAAATGAATGAGAGAGCCACAAGATGTAGTCTGATCACCAAGCAGGCATCTCTGGCAATTCTGGCATCTCTGCTCTGCTGGTCTCATTATCTTTCTTTAAAGGCAGTGAATGACATTACATCAGTGACACGGCATTTTTAACATTTTTTCTTAGGTTGGCATATTTGTGAATCCCCCGGACCTAGGAGACAGTCTTATCTTAGATTAGGCAGTAACCATTTTTATGACTTTGTTCCAAGACCACACATTTTTCTTGAGGCAGAGTTATGTAGCTTATAGCAGAGGAAATAGCAAGATGTTTAGGAAGAGAGCAGGATTGTTGTCATAAACAGACGGCACATACATTGTTGCTTTAAGACCTATGTTAACCATCTATAGATAGATTAGGAGTCATTCTATCCATAATCTTTAACCATAATGGAAGAGGTAGAACTCACTTGGTAGAGACATAATCTCTAATGCTTGTCTAGTTCTTTTTCTTTGTGAGTGAGTGAGTGAGCCTATAACATAAGGGCTCATGTCTATCTAGTCTTTGTACAAATGGTAGTTTCTGTGAAAGTATTTTGTTACTGCCTTGTCATTATAAGGGAGCGAGGGAATAGGAATAGCAAAAGGATTCGTGGAATGTAAACCTTAGAAAGGTGCCAATATTTGTTGTTGTTCAGTGAAGGTATGTGTAGCTACTTTTGTTTGGCTTCTGTTTGTGCCTTATCTATAAACAGTGCTTTTAACTTTAGGGCTAAACCTCCCGAGAAGGTCCTAAGTCTCTACAACCTCTCCTATCAGTCTGTTGAGTAAATACTGAGAGAAGCTTTACAGCGATGTGCTTTGGAGTTTTGTGGTGGGGTTGAGTGGATGTTTATCACAATGCAATACCTGCAGGGAAATCTAGTTTGGTTCAAGTAGTCTTGGGGCCTAACGTCTACTAATTTTTAGCCAACTCATAACTGCTAGTCTGTATGATCAGTTTATGTAACCTATCCCCAAGAGGCAACTCTGAGGTTACTTCTGGCAAGGTTACTCTCATTCAGATGTTATCCATCAAGGCATCACACTCCAGGTACCCTTTTTCATATGCCATAAAACCAAAGAGCATTATATCGCTTGAGGCCGACACAGCAGTTCAAGAAATCCAGGCCTGAAAGTTATTATTAGAAAGAGATAATATTGGGGTGCCATTTTAGTCAGTAGGAGACTTTGCAACATCTGCCTTATCCACACAGGGAGACGTCTCAACCTGTGAGCCCAACATGGCTCCCAACATGTGTGTGTATGCATGTGTGTGTGTGTAGATGGAGATTTCTCAGGGAAACTTCTGTGGTTTTATGTCACAGGTCCTTGGTCTTTAAGTCAATAGTGCCTGCTTCTCAATGACTCTGCAAGGCCAGAGATAATCCAGAGGCTACCCCCAATACATTGCTACTGGGATAATAAAATGATGCACCTACTTTGGAAAACAGTTTGTAAGTTCTCCAAAAATTTAAACATAGTGTTACCTTGTGACCCAGATATTTCACTCCTAAGCATATAAACAAAAATAATGACAAAATATGTTTACACGCAAATATATACAAGAATGTTCATAGCAACATTTTTCATAATAGCCAGAAACTGGAAACCATTCTATGTCTAACATTTGATGAATGAATGAATGAACAAAAAGTGATGTAGGCATTAAATGGAATCTTATTCAACCATAAAAAAACTGAAGTACTAATACATCCAACATCACGAAATAAGCTTCTTATTAATGAGATAAAAATATCTTGGGATTAGGGAAAGGTTGCACAACTTTGTAAGCATACTAAATATTCACTGAAGAGTGCATTTTAAAAGTTAACTTTTAATGGCATTTGAAGTGTATACCAATAAAAAGTACTGTTCCAGGCAAAATTATGAACAATGGCAAAACGTTTCTCAAATCTATGTGGAAAAGATCAGGCTGAAGACTAACAAAAACACCACTATGCATGAAGAATCAAAATAAAGTCTTGTTTTACCTCAGTTCAAGACTTATAAAGCTCTTATTGGAAAGAATGTATTATATGAAAATTTACAAGTTAATAAGTACAATAGAAAAGAGAACTAAAAACAAACAAGTACAACTGGGTCCTTGTTTGAATAGGAAATAAAATGAAAAAAATTAAGGAAAAAAATTTAGATGAATGCGTTCAGAAATGTTTATACAAAATACATTGTTAATACACACATATTTTCAAGGCTTAGGTTAAGGAATATTTCTTTTCTTTAATATTTATTTATTTATTTTGAGAAAGAGAGCGAGCAAAGAGAGGAAGTGCAGAGAGAGGGAGAGAGGGAGAGAATCCCAAGCAGGCTGCGTGCTCTGAGCACAAAGCTTGATGTGGTGCTTGAACCCACAAATGGTGGGACCATGACCTGAGCTGAAACCAGGAGTCAGATCCTTAACTGACTGAGCAACCCAAGTGTTCCAGGAATATTTCTTAAGTACAACAGAGAGAGAAGAACAAAAATCATGAGGGAGCATAGTGGTGAATAATAAAGTGAATAAATAATCAGTTCTATGGGAAACGAAGAAACAAAATATATGGATAGATATTTCATAAATAGGAAAACTGACCAATAAATTAACTCATTGACTAAATGCAAATTTAATAAAACAGATTATACTGTTTTGTAATCATTTCACTGGGAAAAAATATATCTATTTTGTTAAGTATGTAACAAAATCAAAATCACCTTCTCTCTAAGAGATACTGCAGAATGACATTTTGGACACAATTCTGTAACTATAAGGTTGAAAATATGCATATCCCGGGATTCAGATATTCTATATGCAGTTATTTATCCTATAAAAATGTTTGCATTTGCCAAAATAAGGCTTTCAAACGTATGTCCAATCGTAAGCCATTGAAAACAACCATATGAGCAGCAAAAGGAGATGAAAAAATATATTGGAATATCCATATGTTGGAAATATACAATAAAATAAATTTTATAATTAGTATATCCACATATAAGAACTGAAAAGATAAGGTTAAATGAGAAAGTCCAGGGTATAATATATATAATATATATGTAATCTATATAATATATGATATAATAATAAAATAAAAATATATATATTTTTGAGAGCTTTTATGCAGAGACACAAAACAATGAACAATATTTATAGATACAAACATACTAAAACATAGATAAAAAATGGTATATGACAAAATCATAACAGGAGCTGCTTTGAGGTGGAATAGAAGGAAATAGGTGTGAAATAAAGTGAAATTTTGGAGTCCAAGAAGGACAAAATGTTAACTTTTGCTAGCTGTGCTTTCTTTAAATTTCTTTGTATTTTAGGCTTGAATGTTTTTTACCTGAAAAAAGCACTCAGATTTAGTCAAGTTTTAGTCTGTTATATTTCCATTTCAATTGCATTCCAGCTGTATGATACAAGTTAAAAATTAAGTCCTCTGGCATAGTTCTACTTAAAATTAAAGAAAATTTCTCCTATATTTTGCCTTTATGGCGTGACAATGTGTTAATCTTTAATTGAGGCATCTAGAAAATTGAAAGATAAAACAGCAGGAAACCACTCATTGTAGAATATCATCCTTTGATTAGAAGCAGTCATTTCTAAAATTAATCCCATGTGACATCAACCGTTAGCCTCTTTATTTTCTTTTCTGTAACTTATACTTTATATGCAGAAAGAGTGGGGTTCTCCCCCCTTGAAATTAGGAAGTGACTTGAGGTGTCCTTATGATTTTCTTAAAGTTTATTGAATGGATGATGGATATTAGACTAATGGTGAACATTTTGCAATATATAAATTATATTAAAGTATAACATTATAACCTAAAAGCAATATAACATATGCCAATTATATCTCAATAAAATATCTATTTGGTGGACTTTTATATTTTGGGAACATAATCCAAAGAGTTAACAGCTCAAGGGAGAGGAAAAACAAATGGGTGATTGAACGAGAGATTGAAGTTCAAGTCTTTTTGGTCTTCTGAAAATTCTCCTCATAGTCTAAAACCTCTAAAGGGAAATCAAAGGCTACTTCTGTTAAACAAATTTATTGGTCTATTCTGGCTGTCCCTCCCACTGTGGCAGATTATATTTTATGTCTACTGGTACAGAGTTTGGCCAACAGAATATTAGAGATATAATGAAAACAAAAGCTTTAATATGGTGGCACAATTTTTTGTGTTCAACCTGTTTGACTGACCAGCTATGGGGAGAGCAGGCCCTCAAATCTGTGTTTTCTGCACAGTGATTGCTGTGTTTGAAGCTATACTCCAGCTCCTGTCTCTTTTAATATATTCCAGGACAGATAATGTGCCACATCATAGTTCTAACGATTGTCTCAAACAAATGATATACTGAAGACTGGATTGTATCACTGTATAATGGCAAAACTTTGCAGAATTCCTCTAGATATAATCACTTATTTTTTATCTCTACAATAGTCTCTGACTTACAATAGTTTGACTAATGATTGTTGGACTTTACTATGATGTGAAAGCGATATGCATTCAGTAGACATCATATTTCACATTTTGAATATTTATATTTTCCTGAGCTAGAAATATGTGGTACCATACTCTCTTATGATGCTGAGCAACAAGCCACAGCTCCCAGGCAGCCACACAATCACAACATAAAAAACTGAAGCACTTACAACCATTCTGCATCCATATAACCACTCTAGTTTTCTCTGTTAGTATAGTTTTCAATACATTACATGAGATATTTTAAACTGTGTTATAATACTATAATATAATATAAGCTTTATGTTAGATGATTTTGCTCAACTATAGGCTAATATATGGATTCTGAGCACATTTAAGGTAGTCTACGCCTATGGTGGGTTTCATGTATTAAATGCATTTTCAACTTAAGCATTTATCAGGAAGTAACCCTGTTATAAGTCACTGAAAATCTGTATTTGCATGGGCAGTGACCCAATTACTTGGCTGGGACAATGTCTCTCATATCTCTTGCATTTCCTCTGAAAGAGAGTTCAAATATCATTACGCCACTGATAATTGACCCAAACGTGCCTTTTTTTCCAATTTATTTTAATTCTCTTACTCCAGGAAATGTATTTGCGGAATTCTATTTCCCCCTCTCATATAATCATTAACTACAGTTCGCTATTCTAAAATTCGTACAATGTCAATATTGTCCTTTATTAATCTATAGACTGTATCTGGTGAGTCCGGAAGATGCTGGAGCAAACCTGTCTGTATTCACTATTTACCATCTTATGAGAATACTATTGAGTACAGCTAGGTCTACTTCAGTAATTATGACCAGAAAAATCATACCTAGGACTATATCGATCTTTGTTCAAGTTCCCATTTTGCTAATATTTTCATGTTTATGGCCGAGATAGAGGCAGTTGGGGTTAAGACCTTATTTAATGTCCATTGTAAGACTCCAACCTTCATTTTGCTTTCAGAAAAGCCCAATTGGAGCACTGATGATTGCCTAGAGGATACACTAATATTCTTGGAAAGTTTTCAGCGGTCCTAACCACATTTGTTACTATGTCTGAAGCTGTAAGATGCTATTTATAATTTGGTGGGAGACTGCCTGGAAGCTGCTATGAAAGAGTTGATTCGAAGTCTGGGAAATTTTAAATGCAATTCCTGGTCTTGTTACTCAATTAACCAAATCCATGATTATGCTTATTTGATCAAATCTTTATACCTATTGAATTAAAAGAGCCCTTACAAATCCAGTCAATGCTCTGCTTCTAAGGAACGGGATTTTCTTGCTTGTTCCCTATAATTCTCAACTTTCATGCATTCTTTTTGAGGAAAAGTTTACATAGCCACACTAAATTGAGACCAAATATCAACAATTAAACAATATATATCCTCATTTTGAACAATCCTTGTTAGTACAAGCTGGCTGTGTTGAACATGCAAATTTCCAGAACTAAGAGTTCTGGGCATTTTTAATCTTAGAAACTCCTGTTCTTCAGAAGAGCAATTGTCTAGCTTCCTTAATCAGATTTCTTCTACAAAAGCTAAGGCTTAACCAGTTTCACACCTTCACTTTTTACAAGTGAGACACCTCTTCTTCGAATTAGGAAATCTGGCTTAAAAAATTGTGGATTTATAGTTTGTGAACATTTGCTTTCCAAATGAGGCTATGATTTCATCCTGTCATGCCCACTTTCCTGAAGTCTCCAAGCTTCTATAAACAGCATTAAATCAGACCTCATACCTGGATTGCTGTCTTTGCAGACTCTTTTGAGATCTTTGAGCTATTTATTCATACGTCATTTAGAATCTTGTGCATGCATCTATCATTGACTTTTCCTTTTAAAGACTATACATCTCTGATTCTAGCATATTTCTCCCAATTTCATCTAGAGAGGTAATGTGTTAGGAGATATGAAGTACATCAATTCTGGATATGGCAGACACATCAATTACTCAAACAGGTACTGTGTGCTTTCTCCATCTTTGGTAGAGTATTCCCATAGAGGAAAATCTTTCTTAACTTTTTATGTGCCAAGTACCCAGTTGACAATATGATGAAGCCAATTCCATGAGTTTATTCTTACAGTATTGTTAACATTACAAAATTACCGACATAGAATTATTAAAATATTTGAAATTATTATACAATAATATATGTTTTTGTATTGACCTATTATATATCAATTCTATCTCCATGTCTAAAACCTGTTGTAATTTTTCAAAAGTGATAATCATAAAGGATAGTTCAAAATACTTACAACTCAAGTGTGATATGAACTATCTGTAATTCCTTCAATAAACGTCATAGTATTGCAAAAAAATATGATGTGAACTACATTATAATAACAGCAACACTACATCTTACTTAGAACTTAATGAGGATTAAAATGTGAGATTTTTCTATTCAAATTTATGAATCCCTAAACTTTATTTATGCATTCTTTGCTGTTCATGTGCAGCTGGTTAGATACTATGCCCCAGAAGTTAGTCTTCCTCAGTACCGATGTCTAGCCCAAGCTGTGATTCTACAACGATTTCTCTGCTTATCTATTCAGATGTTTCCTGAGAGTATATTCAATTTCTGGATCTCAACCTTCAAAACCATAATTAAGTTACTTCGAAAGTTACTAAACTATTACTGGAATAATTTACACTCATCTTCTCAGTACTTCCCATATGCAATTCCAAATTTTATATCATCGGTTTGAAATAGTTTCCCCAGACTTCAAAATATTGTTCTCCAAATAATTTTTCTATGAATTTTCAATCACTAGCTTTGAGACAAGGTTTCTTGATAGCTTCCTGGGTCCTAGTTCCTACTATATAGTTATTTCAACTAACTCTTGCCCTGAAACATTTGAATACTTATTTTTTATTACCTCTCATTAGATAACTAATTTTTTTCTGACTTTATAATCACTAAAACATGAGAAATACTCATTTTCTGACCTCTCTAAAAATTACATCTGGATATTTCTTATATAATAATTTTCTTTTTCTTTTTTTTTCTTTTTTCTGTTTTTTTTTTTTTTTCACCTTTCCCATATGTCTAAGGCAGGCTTCCTTAATCACAGCATTATTGACATTTGTTGCCAGATAATGATCATTGTGAGGAGTTGTCTTCAGCATTGTAGGATGTGTAGCATCATTCCTTATCTCGACCCACCAGAGGCTAGAAGGCTCCCATTTGTGACTGTCAAGAATATTCTGGACATTACTGGTTCTCCAAAGGGAAAAAAAAATTCTGCCTAGTGGAGAATCAGCGGGTCTATAAACTTGAATCTTGATTGAAAAACTCAGGGAAAGATCCCACAATGCTGGGACTGAGGCAGGCCTGGTTACAGATGACACCCTCTCAGACACCTGGTAGCTCAGTCAGTTAAACATCTGACTTCAGCTCAGGTCATGATCTCACAGTTCTTTAGCTCTTGTCCCACATCTGGCTCTGCAGTGACAGTGCAGAGCCTGCTTCAAATCCTCTGTCTCCCTCTCTCTCTGCCCTTCTCCATCTCTCTCTCTCAAAAATAAATAAAAATTAAATAATAATAAAAAGAAAAGAAAAATGTCCTCTATGATATTATTTGTCAGTATATATTTAGTTTGTCCTCTGATGTTTTGAGAGCTAAAAAAAATTTTTTTAAGATCATCCTTCTCTTTTCCTTTAGAGAACTCTTTCTTTCTGCTTACTGATGTCATTGCATGGTTTCTTGGCTAACATTAGGAAAAAAGCATCTGGTATCCAAGCTTTCTTTAGATTTTTGGCTTAGCATTTATGATTATTTAATTTAGCTTTTTTCCCTTATCTTTATTCCAAAGATTTAAATCAATGTGGCAGTGTCTCCAAAATAATTTTATTTATTCAAGGATATGAACTTCCAGAGGAGATGGCAGTGTAAGAGGACCTTAAGACCACCTCATCCTACGGATACAACTATAGATAGCACTCACATGAGTGTACAGAGCCCAGAAAATGACCGAAAGACTGGTAAAGCAAACTCCCCACCTAATGTAGAAAAGAAGCCACATCAAAGAGGGTAGAAAATGCAGAGCCATGCCGGGGAGCTAAACTCTATGGTCTGTCTGCCAGAGGGAGGGATCCAAGGGCATGGAGGAGAGAGAGAAACAGATTGTCACACTTCGGAGCCCACAGGGGGAAGATGAATACCTATACACTTCTCCTTGAAATCCAGAGGAACTGAATTTTGTGAGACTTAAAACCTGGAACTTTAAAAATCAGTGGACTTGGCTCTAGGAGACCTGAGAAGGGGGAACAGGAAACCGAGCCCTTCTCTTAAAGAGAGATAACACAACAAACAGGTTGTGGAGATATAGCATAGACGCAGCAGTTTGAAAACACGTGGAGCATATGGAAGGGAGAGTTTTTTTTTTTTTTTTTTTTTTTTTTTTAATTCTCAGTGTACACTGAGGGACTTTTCCAGAAACAAAGAAGCTAGCAATTGTTTCCCCCCGTCACTTGCCCCCAAGATAAACACACAGTCACCCGCTGGAACCAGAACAGTAGTGGCATTCATTCCCTAACTTGCATAGACCTTTCCTCATCTTCTATAACCAGGCCTGCCTCAGTCCCAGCACTGTGGGACTTCTCCCTGAGAAAACCGGTGCAAACCTTGCCAACATCACAACTCCTGAATGAGCACTTTGTGGGGCCTTGGTCCTGGTGGCAGCAGCCTCCAATCACCTCACATGAATGATGTGTACATCTTGTTAAAACTCATGCCCCACCAGCACAAGCTTTGCAGAGTGGTTCAGCTGACTTGGTCTCCATGATGGCTGCACATCCCTTGTGGAAAAGGATATAAGCAACCTTGTTAAGAGTGTGCATGCCACCCATTACTTTCAAGATCAAGAGACATAGCTGACATTCATAACACACAGAAACAGGCATTGAGTGTTGGACAAAAAAAGGAGACTGAGAAATATGTCCCAAATTAAAGAAAAGGGCAAAATTGCAGCAAGAGATCAAAGCGAAATGGATATAGGAAATATTCGTGATGGAGAATTTAAAGAAATTAGCATAAATATACTCATTGAATTTCAGAAAAGAGTGGAGGAAACTAACAAAGAGATAGAACAGAATCAATAAGAGATAAAAAAAAACATAATAATTGAAATTGAAAATACACTATATGGAATAAATAACTGTCCAGAAGAAACAGAATGAATCAGAGAGCTGAAGAACAGAATAATAGAAAGTAATCAAGCTGAGCAGGTGAGAAGACAAAACTATGCCAAATAAGAATTGACTCAGGAAACTTAGTGACTCCATTAAGCATAATAACATTTGCATTATAGGAATCCCAGAAGAAGAAAAGAGAGAAGAAAGGGCTGAAAATATATTTGAAGAAATAATAACCAAAATCTTCCTGAATTTGAGGAAAGAAACAAATTCAGATACAGGAAGCACAGAGATCCCTCAATGAAATCATCCCCAAAATGTCCACACCAAGACACATAGTAATTAGAATGAACAAAAAAAAACTGAAAAATAAAGAACTTTAAAAGTAACAAGAGAAAAGAAAACAGTTACATACAAGGGAAATTCCATAATACCGCCAGAAGATTATCAGCAGAAACTTTATAGGCCAGAAGGGAGTGGTGTGATACATTCAACTGCTGAATTGGAAAAACCACAGCAAAGAACACTCTATCCACACGGTACCATTCAGAATAGAAGGAGCGGTAAAGACTTTCCTGGACACACAAAAGTTAAAGGAGTTCAAGACCATTAAACCTTTCCTACAAGGAATGCTAAAGAGGACTCTGAGTGGAAAGGAAAGTCTATAAGTAAGAGGAAGAAAAGTAGGAAGCACAAAGGAAGTACAACTAAATATTTATGTAAAAATCAGTCTAGGGACTCATAAGAGGATGTAAAATATGACACCATATATTTAATATGTGTCGATGAGAGGGTAAAGAACGCATTCAAACTTAGGCGACCATCGACTTAATGTAGACTGAGATAATCAGGGGACATCATATATACAAACCTAATGATAACCACGAATCAAGAACCAATATTATGTGAAACTAAAAAGTAAGGAATCCAAGTATATCAATATTATCCAAATATATTTCACTAATTTATGGTGAGAGAAGAAAGGAAGGAAACAAAAGAACAGAGAAGAGCCACAAAAACAAACATAAAACAAATAACAAACTGTCAATAAATACACAACTGTCAATAACTTTGAGCCTAAAATGACTTAAATGCTCCAATCAAAAGACATAGGGTGACAGAATGGATAAAAAAAAAGATCCATCTATATGCTGCCTACAAGAGACTCATTTTAGACCTAAAGGCACATATAGATTGAAAGTGAGGGGATAGAAAAACATTTATCATGCAAAAGGATGTCAAGAGAAAGCCAAGGTAGCCATACTGCTATCAGACAAAATGAAGATTAAAAACAGACTATTGTGAGCAACAAAGAAGGACACTGTATAATTAAGGGGATAATCCAAAAAGACTGACAATTGTAAATATTTATGTACCCAACATGGAGGCACACAGATACATAACACGGTTAATAACAATTAAAAAGGAAATACTTGATAGTAATACAATAGTAGTAGAGGACTTTCATATACCACTTATATCAATGAACAGGTCATCTAAACAGATATCAACAAGGGCACAATGTCTTTGAATGGATTACAGGGCCAGATGTATTTAATAGATATATTCAGAACATCGCATCCTAAAACAGCACAATACACATTATTTTCATGTACACATGGGATATCCTCCAGAATAGATCATATATTAGGTGATGAATCAGTTTCAAAAAGATCAAAGTGACACCATGCATCTTTTCTGAACACAACACTATGAAACTGGAAATCAACCACAAGAAAAATCTGCAAAAAGTGCAAATACAAGGAGGTTAAAGGGCAAGCTACTAAATTATAAATAGGTCAACCAAGAAATAAAAATGGAAATAAAAAATACATGGAGACAAATTAAAATGAAAACACAATGTATCAAAACACTTGGGATGTAGCAAAAGTGGTTCAAAGGGGGATATTTGTAGCACTACAAGCCTATTTCAAGAAGCAAGAAAAATCTCATATAAGCTCTCCTTACAGCTAGAGGAGTTAAAAAAAATAAGAATAAGCAAAACCAAAATCTAACAGACAGAAGTATACAATAAAGATTAGAGCAGAAATATGGGGCGCCTGGGTGGCTCAGTGGGTTAAGAGTCCGACTTTGGCTCAGGTCATGATAATCACCGTTTGTGAGTTTGAGCCTCGCATCAGGTTCTGTGCTGACCGCTCAGAGCCTGGAGCCTGCTTCAGATTCTGCGTCTCATTTTCTCTCTGCCCCTCCCCTACTCACATTTTGTGTCTCTCTCTCTCAAAAATGAACATTAAAAAAATTTAAAAAAAGATTAGAGCAGAAATAAATGAGATAGGAACAAACAAAAAACAAAAGAACAACAATAAAACAGATCAATGAAAGTAGCACCCGATTCTTTCAAAAGATCTACAAAATTGATAAAATACTAGCCAGACTCACCAATAAAAGAAAGAGAGAGAGAAAGAGAGAGCACCTCACAGAAATAAAATCAGAAATGAAAAAGAGAAATAATGACTGACGCCACAGAAATATAAAGAATTGTAAGAGAACATATAAAAACTTATATGCCAAAAAACTGGACAACGTAGAATAAACGGATATTTCTAGAAATATATAACTACCAACACGGAATCAGGAAGAAATAGAAAATTTGAACATACCCATTACTGGTAATGAAATTGAATCAGTAATCAAAAAACTCCCAACAAAGAAAATCCAGGACCAGATGGCTTCACAGGTGAATTTTGCTAAACATTAAAGGAGAGTTCATTCCTATTCTTGACAAATTGTTAAAAAAACAGAAATGGAAGGATTCCAAAATCGGATAAAAATACCACACACACACACACAAAGAACTACAGGCCAATATATATGCAATAACCCTCAACAAAATATTAGTAAATTGAATCCAACAATACATTAAAAAAATCATTCACCATGATCAAGCTGGGATTTATTCCTAGAGTGCAAGAGTGGTATCAAATTAATCACTATGCTACATCACATGGATAAGAGAAATAATAAAAATCATATGATAATTTCATTAGATGCAGAAAAAGCCTTTGACAAATATAGCATCCATTCATGATAAAAAAAAAAAAAAACCTCAACAAAATAGGTTTAGAGGGAATATACCTCCACATAATAGAGGCTTAAAAGAAAGACCCACAAATAACAGCATATTCAATGAGGAAAAACTGAAAACTTTTCCACTTGTTCTGTACAGGAATAAGATAAGGGTATCTTATTATCCATTCTCACCACTTTGATTCAACATAGTACTGGAAGTCCTAGCGACAGCAATTAGACAAAAGAAAGGAATAAAAGTCATCCAAATTGGTAAGGAATAAGTAAAATTTTCACTACGTGCAGATGACATGATATTACATGTAGAAAGTCTGAAAGACTCTCAAAAAAAAACGTCTAGAAATGATAAATGAATAAGAAAGTTTGTAGGATACAAAATCAATGTAGAGAAACCCATTGCATTTTTATACACTAATAATGAAGCAGTAGAAAGAAAAGTTAAGAAAACAATCCGATTTAGAATTGTGCTAAAACAATAAAATAACTAAGAATAAACTTAATAAAAGAGGCGAAAGATCTGTACTCTGAAAACTATAAAACATTGGTGAAAGAAATTGAACAAAGAAATGAAAAGACATTCCCTACTCATGGATTGGAAGAACAAATATTGTCAGAATGTCTATACTACCCAAAGTAATCTACAGATGTAATGTAATAACTATCAAATACCAACAGCATTTTTCACAGAGCTAGAATAAACAATCCTGAGATTTTTATGGAACTACAAAAGACTCCCAAATTGCAAAACCAATTTTGAAAAAGAAAAATAAAACTGGAGGTATCACAATTCCAGTCTTCTAGTTACATTACAAAGTGGTAGTAATCAAAACACTATGGTACTAGCACAAAAACAGACACACAGATCAGTGGAACAGAAGAGAAATCCCAGAAATAAGCCCATACTTATATGGTCAATTCATCTTTGAAAAATGAGACGAGAATATGCAACGGGAAGAAGACAGTCTCTTTAACAAATGGTGTTGGAGAAACTAGTCAGCTACATGCAAAAGAATAAAACTGGCGACCTTCTTACTCTACATACAAACAAAAACACTGAGATTAAAGGATTTAAATGTGAGATTTGAAGCCATAAAAATCCTAGAAGAGAGCACAAGCAGTACTTTCTCTGACATCAGCAATAATAACATCTTTCGAGATATGTCCCCTGGTGAGAAGGAAACAAGCAAAAATAAACTACTGGAACTACATCGAAATAAAAAGGTTCTACACAGCAAGGAAACAACTAACAAAACTAAAATACAACTTAACGGGAGAAGATATTTTCAAATAATATATCTGATAAAAGTTTAGTATTCGAAATAATTGAAGAACTAATACAACTCAACACCAAAAAACCAAATGTCAAATTTAAAAATGGGTAGAAGATCTCGAGAAACATTTCTCTAAAGATGATATACAGATGGCAAATAGACACATGAGAACAAGCTCAATATGATTCATCATTAGGGGAATGCAAATCAAAATCACAATGATATATCACCTAACACCTGTTAGAATGGCTAAAATAAAACGCATAGGAAACAACAAGTTTTCGCAAGGATGTGGAGAAAAAGGAACCCTCTTGCATTGTTGGTGGAATCGCAAACTGGTTCAGTCACGAGGAAGACACTATGGAGTATCCTCAAAAAGTTAAAAATAGAACTACCCTATGATCCAGTAATTGCACTACTGGGTATTTCCCTAAAGAATACCAAAATTAAAATTTGAAAGGAAACATGCAACTCTATGTTCACAGTAGCATTTTTTACAATAGCAAACTAAGGAAACCGCCATAATGTCCATTGATAGATGAATGAATAAAGGAAATGTGATATATATTTGGGTATTTGGGTGGATCAATCATTAGAGCAACCAACTGTTGGTTTCCGCTGAGGTCATGATCCCAGAGTTGTGGGATCAAGCCTGACATTGGGCTCCATACTGAGTATGAAGCCTGCTTAAGATAGTCTCTCTCGGGGCTTCTGGGTGGCTTAGTCAGTTAAGTATCCAACTTTTGCTCAGATCATGATCTCATAGCTCCTGAGTTCAGGCTCCCTGTCAGGCTCTGTGCTGACAGCTCAGAGCCTGGAGCCTGCTTCAAATTCTGGGTCTCCCTCTTTCTCTTCCCCTCTCCCATTCATGCATGCACTCTCTCTCTCTTAAAATAAATAAACATTAAAAACTTAAAAAAAAGATTTTCTCTCTCCCTCTCCCCATCCCCCCTCCTTGTGCTCTCTTTCTCTCAAAAATAAAATAAAATTTAAAAAGAAGTTCTGTTATATATGTGTGTGTGTATATATACATGCACACATACACACACATATATATTATATATTTATTATATATATTATGTGTTATATGTTATATGTTATATGTTATAATGTGAAGGAATATTATTCAGCCATAGAAAGAATGAAATATTTCCATTTGCAACTGCATGGATGGTCCTAGAGAGTATAATGGTAAGCAAAATAAACCAGTCAGAGGAAGACAAATGTCATATGATTTTACTCATGTGAAATCGAAGAATCAAAACAAACATACACAGGAAAAACAATAAAAAAACAAACTAAAAAATAGACTTCTACCTATAGAGAACAAAAAGGTGTTTGGCAGAGGGGAGGTGTATGGATGGGTAGAATATGTGAAGAGGGCTAAGAGTATACTTTTCTTGATGAGAACCGAGTAACATATGGAATTATACACCTGAAACAAATATAGCACTGTTGGTTAACTATGCTGTTATTTAAATAAAGAGTATGTTCTATTATGTTTCTGAGGATAAAGTGACACTCCATCCCTCCAATATTTACAAGTATGAATAGCTCTTTGTGGAAAATAAAGCTATAGAAGGAATTCAAAGAAAGCCTAGCCACTTAATTTCCAGACTTTTCCTTTAGTCTAGATATAGTTCAGGATTTACAATTCCGGTGTCAAAAATCCTCTACTGGCCAGTAGATCTGCCTGAGAAACACAACAGTGGTAAGTAAATTTATTTTACCCACCAATGTTTATAAAGCCTGTAGAGAGAAGATGTTCTAAATTGGATGTTAAAAGTATCTGAACAAAAATATCAATACTAAAGATGTACCTGGCCAACTTGATGTACTTCAAAGCCCAAAGTCATGTGCAATGCAAAAAAACAAAACAAACAAACAAAAAACAGAAACAAAAACAAAAACAAAAAACAAAAACACACACAAAAAAATATGTGTTATTTTGTTTCTCAAATTTCATTCACAAGGTCAAGTTTTTCAAAGTTTCCAGCCATTATGCCAAGTGCTATGGAATTAGAATTCCAGTAAGTAGTAGTTCTCTGGTAGGCACGGACTAAAATGGTCTCCAGTGATTTCCATATCCTGAAATTGTGCCTATCTGTGATTCCCTCCTCTTCAGTGTGGGCTGAGCTCAGTGCCCTCCATTCTAATGAACAGAGTACTCTAAAGGTGCTAAGGACGCACTTCTGAAGAAAGGCTGCGAAGGGATTGTGACTTTTCTCTGGGATATTCTCACTACCTCACCTCTTTTCTCCCTCAGAGCTCTTGTTTATTTCAAGAATCAAACGTGTGTGATCTTCAAAGTCTTTCCTATCACAAGTATCGCGTCACTGGTACCATATCAAGTGTACATACCACAGGGACTTACACCATTGGAATTTTCTTCGTCTTCACATTTTGTTTAAAATTTCAAAGTTATGTCGCAGTCTGCTTTCCATGGAATATGTCACATGTTCGCCTGTATTTTGACTGCAAATGGAAATAATTTTCTTTATCTTATCAGCCTATCCGAACACTCCTTTCAAATACCAACTCATATCCCACCTTAATAATGAAGACTACCTCACAGGGATTTTTCCCTTTTTTGACCTCCCAGAGTGTCAAGCATGTCATCTTGTTCACCACTTATTTCATTTATTTTCCTTTTGTCAGCTGTCTTCCCATCTTATATTCTTTTGTGTCCTCAGTAGTCCATGAAAAAGTGATCTTAATGCATTTGCTCATTCAGCAACATTTGTTGAAAGCCTACTATGTACTAGGCTCGGCGTTTATAAATACGAAAGAAAACTTGAAAAAGCATTGGCATTGTCCTCAAGGAGCCTTAATGTTATCACTAGATATGCTGGAGGTAAACAACATATAGACTTATTAATATGTGGTTTGTTTTACACTCCAGAACTTTCCAAAGGCATCGGATACTTGACATCAATTTCATCTTGCCGTTACAGAAATATTGAAGACTCTCAGGTACATCAGGACATAAATAATGAATAGGGAGATTGAGCTTGTTTCATCATAAAGCCGGGTCTTTGATCTTTATTACCTCTCCAGACGTTTCTCGTTTTTCCTTTTCCAGTTTCATTTTCCCCTGGATTTCTCACTCTCTCTCATTATCTCGTTCTTCTGCACCTCTTTATCTGTTTCGTGTTCTATGTTTTAACAGATGATAAAACTAAGCGTGACAACTTAATTTCTGTGCTTAGAGTGCTCTTAAGACAGTTGTTATTCTGATCATGTTTCAGTCTTTTTGGAATTTACTCATTTAAAAAAAATTAATGGTTTTATTTATTTGAAGGAAGGATGTTTTGTTTTTTTTTTTTTTCTATCTTTCGACAGAAAATAATATCGTAAGTAGTTTATATAGTAGTCTTTCTCTGGCACATGTTAACAAACGATGTATTAATTCACAGTCTTTCGTGACAATGTGACTTTCTTCACTGAGCTACGGTGCCTGTTGTCTGAAACATGCACGCTATTTTCTTACATTCTAAGTAAGTGGATGAATCATTTAAGGATTGTGGTGGCCGTGAGGAGCACAAACTGATGACTTTGAAACATAAAGATGCATACTTTTTGCTCACTAAACAAGAAGTCTGATGGTGAGTGATTACTAGAATTATTTCAGCAGCTAAAGGAAGTCAAACCAAGGTTTCCGAAATTCTGTTGACCTTTCTCCCATGTCCTGGTGGGATGCTGTAGCCTTAACTATCAAGTTGAAACTCCAGCAGGAAGGACTGGCTAAAGTAAAAGAGAAATGATATAATCTTATTTTTTTTCTAAATCAGGAAAAAAATATGAATAGACCAATATACGTTTGTAATAATGAATGAAACATGGGTATTATTTGTCTTTATAATAACATAGTTATAAGTCCATATTTTTATTTTTGTTATTCTGTTCTTTTTTTATGGAAGACAGTCACCACAAAAGCGAATACTACCTGCGTCCATGAAAGCCATGATGCAGCCTTACAGTTTTGCCTGGGATTGAAGTGTTCCCCGGATATGGTATTTTCAGGGCTAAACTGGGATAATCTCAGGCAAACTGGTATAATTGTTCAATCTAAGGAACTCCTGCCACTGCAAAAAGCCTTGTGAAAGTCAGTTTTTAGTCGTTAGCTTCTAAAATTAAGGAAAGCAAGGTAGAAGAGTGTAGAGATGAATGCTAAACAGGAAAACTGTATTTAACAGAATTCATGCCTGAACACTCACATATCCATTTTCTCATAAAACATTTTTCTATGGATTACACTTACACTCTACCTACAGAAGAAACAATTGTTAAATCTTATCAATTACTGCATGTAGGTCTGTATTGTTTTCTAATTTTGTAACAAATCGCTACAAATTTAGCTATTTAAAAGACATTTATTCCTGTTTTCTGGTGGTCAGACTCCAAATCAGGTTTGGAGGGCGACATTTCTTTTGGAGGCTCTAAAAAGAATCTGTTTTTGTGCCTTTTCCAGCTTCTTGACAGTGTTTACATTCCTTGGATTATAGCCCCTTCCTTCCATCTTTAAAGCCAGGGTGTAGTGTCTTCCCTCCTCTCTGACCTCCCCTCTCCCTTTTATAGAGGCCCTTGTGATTACATTGGGTCCACCTGAAAACCTGGGTTTTCCTCAATCACAAAATTGTTAACTTATCCATGTCTTCAGTCTTTTGAATGCAAGGTGACACACTCACAGGTTCCAGTATTAGGATATGGACATCTATGGGGAGACATTATTCAACCAATCACAAACACCAAGTCAAGTATTCCTAGGTCAAGTACAGATTAATCCCGACTACAAAGGATCAAAGAAACAACTCCAAGAAATCAAAGCTAGGGACTATCAGATTGATTAATCAAGGAATTAATCCAATTTCAAGGCATGAGTTCCCTAGTATTTGCCCAGTGGGCTTTCATATTGATTTATGATTACTGTATATGTCTTTTATGTTCTTTTCTCCATTTACTTCTGAACATCTATTGCTAAATTTGAATATTTTTTCTGACTTAATCTAAAGTTTATAAATTCTATTTTAATCAATACAACACATTTTATTTTGATTCTTGTTTATAGCTTCCCGTAATCTGGTAAGAGCTTTCCATATTAAATTCCTTAAGATGGTAATTATGCTATTTACATGCTTTTTTTTCATATTATCATTATCATGCTCTCTGGCACTTTTGTTTCTGTTTTACTTCCTGGGCAACTTATTTTTTTTTCTAACTCCCTTTATTGTTTTTTATTGACTATCATACACTGTAAATGATGTACTATAAAGGCTAATTGAGGATATGATGATATCTCTCTCTAGGTCTATTCATCCCCTTCCCTGATGTAGGAAGGTGGCTTTTACCTAGTCTAATACCTTTGTCACCCAGAATTGGGTAAATAAAGTAATTATATTGTTCAAAATTTGTAAAAATCTATGCCTCCACCAATATACTGTTCTGTCCAGAACTTTTAAATCTCCAATGGGAATTTGAATAATTTATATTTTTAAGATTCTTAATTTACATATGAAATCTAGTCTGTGTGTGTAAATATGTGTGCATGTATGTGCATAATTATAATAAAAATTAATTCTTAGTTAACCAAGATAGAGCCTATTTGTCTATTTTTAACACTCAGCACAATTATGCAAATGAAAAATGTTAGTTCCTTCTATGATTTTTCCTATAAGTTTTTGCTTATGTTAAATACCAGCTGTCAAGTTGAATGTATTGTTTCAGATATGCTGGGTAGAGAAAAATGTTATAGGAAATGAGATACCATTAAAAAATTAGTTGGACTCTTACAAAAGGGCAAGAGCATTACATACAAATCTTCAAAGTGTATATCAAGTCATAACTTCTTAGGAAGTCCTTTTGTGTTACCAAAGTATTACTTATAACCTTCTCTTTTATACCCTTGGCGGGAATTCCATTATCCTAGCCTAGGGCAGTCAAAACCATCCTTATGTTATATGCAATTCCTCAGTTTTATCTCTGTGTATCTAAATCTGCAGAACTTTTTATATAATAACTTATACTTGTTTCTAGAAAAATACTGTAGTCATATGTCTAATAATTTGAACAAATTTAATTAATAATATGGAATGACATCTCTGAAAATTTACCAAATTATTTTTTCTCTGTTCACCTTTCTTTAGTGAATGAAATAAATTGCTAAATAACCTTTTTATCTAATTATACTGGAGATATTTTTTACAACACTAATCTTCCCCCTTTCACATATAACCCCTAATATCTTCATATTATTACATTGATTATAGTTTATTCCACAGATTAATAAGTATATCCTTTCTGAAAAATTAGTGTGATTGGATCTTTACTGAAGAAGATGTATTATCAACCTCTAAAGAAACAAGAAAAAAAATGCTATAACCAATAACAGCTAATTTAAAGCCAATAACGTCTAATTTGACTTTCCCAACAACTTCAAGTTCTCAGACATGATTGATAGCTAAGAAATAAAAGCACACTCAACAGGCAAGATAGACACCATTAAATATGTGAATTAGCATGTATGAAAAAGGCACTTGAGACCTCATAATGAATTATAATAAGAGAAAGCTGATTAACTGGACTTTTGTACACTTGGCTGTCTAAGTCCTAATCCACTAGCTGTTATAATAGCAAAGGTTTCAAAAACATATCTGAAAGTAAACATAGAGGCTGGATCATTTAATATTAGGGAATTATCATGTAATTTTCTCAGTAGTTTTAGTCTACTCAGATGTTTGAAGTCTACACATCCTTCTGTTTCTGCCTGGAGTGCCTGACCCTTTTTTGTCAATATGTATAAATTAAATTGCCTCCCAAAGCTCAGTATAGATATATTATGACATGATATTCCCCTGACCTAATCAAAACAACCTAATCAGCATATTTTCTACTACTTCTATTGTATTACTAGAAAATTTAGGCCATATTTTCAGTACTAATTTATATATCTTTCTTTCTCTCTCTAAACTGAAACACTGTGGGGCATCTGTGTGGATCAGTCGGTTAAGCATCCGACTTTGGCTCAGGTCATAATCTCACGGTTCGTGAGTTCCAGCCCCGCATCGGACTCTATGCTGACAGCTCGGAGCCTGGAGCCTGCTTTGGATTCTGTGTCTCCCTCTCTCTCTGCCCCTCCCCTACTCGCACTCGGTCTCTCTCTCAAAAAATAATAAACATTAAAAAAAATAAAAAAATAAACTGAAACCTTGTGTTTCTTTTATTTTGTTTTAAATATCCTATGTTTAGGAAATTTTGTAAATTATCACACAAAATTTAAAAAGATTATAATAAATTTTCAAATAATTGTTATTAACAGTTTTCCTGTGAAAATACACTTTCATTTTCATTTTTTAAAAAGAACGTGTATGCACTTAACCGCTATGTCTTATCTCCTAAAGCTGTTCAGGTAAAGAATCATGAAGTTGCTGCTCTTTAGTATGATTTTCATTAACAGGGTTTAGCCCAGAGCAATACCACATATATGCCTTCTGAACTTACCATATGTTTGAGTAAATTAGAAGTAGGTGGAATGGTCAGTTAACAGCGAATTAATAGATGGGATAGTTGGTAGACAAAATTTCATAATTTCTCTGAAATGCCTTTGTAGATCCTTAGTCTGATATTCATATCTTCTTCCACACTGCCCATCATAAAGATGATTGACATGATTCAAAGAAATGTTCTTTATGTTATACCTTTTTACTTGTTATTGTCTTCATTAATACATTTTGGAGCTACTGAGAAATAATATCATTGCATAGATACACTTATATTTATGCAACAAAAATAAGCTTCAATATGACAATAATATACTAGTGTTTCCTGAATGACATTTCAGAATGTCATTACCATACATGCAAAGATTGTTAACTATACACAGGCTTAGGCTCTAAATTTAGGTCAAATGAATTGTAACTTCCACAAAGGATATTCATTATGTATTTTAGGAAGATTTTCCAAATGTTTTTGGAAGTAAAAAGTTGATTTGTGAGATATTGGGACTTTATGTAGGACAGTTTTTGGTTCTGAAGCAAAGAAAGTCTGGCTCTGCATCAAATCTCCAGAGCCAACACAAATGTTCCCTATATTATTAACAGTTAATTAGCTATTAATAATTACTATTTCATACAATAATTCCTATGGAAAATAAGAACAAAATGGGAGCTTTCATGGCTCAGTCAGTTAGGCATCTGACTTCAGCTCAGGTCATGATCTCTCCGTTTATGGGTTCAAATCCCACGTCGGGCTGTGTGCTGACAGCTCAGAGCCTGGAGCCTGTTTCAGTGTCTATGTCTCCCTCTCTCTCTGCCTCTCCCTGACTCGGGCTCTGCCTTTTTCTCTCAAAAATAAATAAACATTTTTAAAAAATTAAAAGAATATAAGAAGTAAACTCTGAAAAACCAGATAGAGTCCAAAGGAAATATTATATAAGACACTAATGAAAAAGATGGTTCTTCAGGATTTACGGGTATGGAAAGATTATGAAGAACCTCAAAAATGAGAAAGGGGCAGAATTGAAGTCCTGAATAACTAAGATTTTTCGGTCTACTGGACTTCTCTGCCATCACTATAAATATGCCGGTGCTGCTTCTCCTTGTTTGATTATATTGCAAAATATTTGAAAAACAGCCAACATATATTGAAGTATTACTTATATATTTCATTAAATACCTATATACTTCATGTGTTTACTGGAAACTAGAGTTTATTTCAAAACAAAAAACTGAGAAAAATATTTATGTAGAAAATTATATGATCTCACACTTCTCTGTTTTATGTTCTTCGGGTCTATTACTATTACTAATTATTAGACTAAATTATGGCTTAAAATAAATTAGGTTTAAACGAACATTCTATTCAACTTGAAATATAAGGGGGAAACTTTTCGGTTACTTTACAAATGCATGTACAAAATAAGCTTGAATAAGTTTTGTTGAAAACACTCATCTCCTTTTTCTGGTAATATATCTGTGTTTTAATCCAAATAATAATAAAAATAATAATAATGGAGTAATTAAAATAAAAATATGGTTTACAAAGACTTCCAGAAAAATAGCTGCCAATTTCAAAGAACAATAATGTAGTTATATGTGGTATTAAACTAACATAAGTTTTGAACTACCTGGATTCAAATGCCAATTTTATCTCTTCCTAGCTCAATGACCTTTCCTCACTGTAAAATAAGAGTCAAAAGGAATAAATAACATTTTAACAGAGTGCTTTGTATTTATTGAAATGCAGCTATGCTTTGTATAAAGAAACATTATATTGTTTGAGATTGTTTTTTACCAACTCAAGGTGAAATATGTAATATCTTTTTAATCAGAAAGATTTCTATCCTTGCTTTTTTATTTTATTTTTTGTATTTATTTAATTTGAGAGAGAGAGAGAGATGCTTGCACAAGCAGGGAAGGGGTCGAGAGAAGAAGAGACAGAATCCCAAACTGGTTCCCTACCATCAGTGCAGAGCCCAATGCTGGGCTCAAAATCATGAAATGGGAGATCATGACTGAGCTGAGGTCAAGAGTAGGACGCTCGATGACACCTGATGCCTCGAAGGACTTAGACCTTTGAAGAAATAGATTCACCTATGATTTGTTTTTTATATTCTATTTTAAGACAAGTCAGATGACTGGATGTGAGTATAGAGTGACCACCGACATATTTTGCAATAAGTTCAGAAGCAGAAGACTGAAGAAAACTGCTCTAAAAATCATGTGTTCCACCAAATTTTCTTCATGTTTTGAATGGACCTTAGAACTGCACTGAGCAAATATTCAAAACATACAGTTTTAGCATTTTATTATTCTGAATTATAATACTAAATACAGATTTATGGTAATAATAGTTATTAGATTCCCTACGGTAGTCATGGGACTTCTTTAAGAGCTAAGTATTTTTGATTCTCATTAAGGTTTTTGTTCTGGAAAATGACCATTGAGGTTGAAAAAGTTTAAGAGAACTGAAGTAAATACTCTAAAATATGTGATGTTTTGTTTAAAATTGATAATAAACATAGACTGAATACATTAGAACTTATTCTAGCTGTTTTTGTAAGGGAAAAAGTATAATAGTAAAATTTTCATTAAGCCAAAATTATAAAGTGTTTATTTTTCACATCACAAATTATTTATCGTAGGAACATTAACAGTCCTCTTAGGTTTATTATGATAAAATAACATGCCATTTCTGATATTTAAGAATTTAATGTCTCTAATGGGCTTTACTTTTTTTTTTAAGTTTACTTATTTATTTTAAAAGAGACAGAGGGAGGGAGAGGGGTAGGGGTAGAGAGGGAGGGAGAATCCCAAGCAGGCTCTGCACAGCCAGGGCAGAGCCTTAAGGAGGAGCTCAAACTTACCAATCTGAGATCTTGACCTGAGACAAAATCGAGTCAACACCTAACCAACTGAGACACCCAGGCCCCCATCTAATGAGCTATACTTTTCTAAACTTCCAAAGTGATCTTATGAAAGAAACTTAAAAATAGCTGAACATCCTTCTTGTACACCAGCCTCTTGTTTCATAGCCAGGTTCTTTAAAATGGCATACAGAACCCTTCAGAACTGGGTCTCGGCCTATCTCTACAGATTTCTCTTGATAATCTCTTTCAAATACTGTACTTCAGCCCTATCAAATTACTGCTATTCTTCTTATACACCTCATGCTGTTTGCTGCCTCCTGTCAAATGCTTACTCTCTGTATCACCAAGACAACCTGATGATAAGGTGAAGCTGTGTTTATTTTTACCTGGGTAAGGGAGATAGCTGCTTGACAGAATTCTTAGCAGAATCTCAAAAGGAAGGACAAACTCAAGATATATAAGAAGTTTTGGAGTCTGGTTTAAGGCAAGTCTTTTAACCGGAGGGCTTGATAAGGATTAGATAAATGTTATGATAAACAGTTTAAAACTGGAAACCCCAGCAAGGCAAGGATTAGGAGGTAAGGGTTTGGAAGAATATTGGGAAGTAAACCGTCAATTGATTCTATCTATTGAAAAGTTGTACAGACTGACGTTTATTTAAATGTTTCTCCCCAAGTTCCTCAAACATACAAAAAGATCGTTTGAAACTTTTATCTTCCTAGTCTAAAGTTTCTAGGAATATTAATATATGCTCATCTTGAAAACAGTGGACTAATAAAGTCATGTTGATGAAGGAAGCTAAATAGTATAGTTAAGTTAATATAGATAGTAAGCTGTGTGGCTATAGATGCTTTCTGATTTTCACTCTATCTGCACATGTCTCTCTGTCCTTCTAGGATGCTTGCCTTTTAGAAGTATTGGGAAACTTCTTCCAGTTTTCTCCTGCATTGGTGCCTCATGAAGCATTGATGATTTTCTCATTTGTGCTACTATTGTCCTTACTGCTATCATTCATTTTACGAAAGAGTTGCAAGACCGCATGACATTTAAGAAAATTTGGTTTGGCAAGAAAAAAGGTTTTACATTTAATTATTAACAAAATTCAATTTTGTACTTCTATTTCTCAAGCCTCCTGAAGGGATAACCTATCACAAATTTCTTAACATCCATTTTGTCCATTTACCTAACACATATCATATTATCATATTAAACAAACAAACAAAGAAAAAGTGCCAGAATATTTTCTTTTATTCTGCATTGCTATGCTGTTTCTTATCCTTCTCCATCCTACACCCATCCACACTCCCAGTCTCCTGTCTTTCCTCCCAGTCATCCCCAATTGCAGAATTTTCAAGAAATACGGTGGCATCATAGACTTCTGAGTGATCACATGCTTAGAGTGTCTGTAGGAAGAGATTGTTCGAGAATAAATAAGTAAAAGTAGATTCTCTTTCGAGGGCAGGGAGAAGAAAAACTTGATACTTCTTTCTAGCCAAGTGTGAATCTCTATATTGTAAATATTAGGTTGCAAACTTATATCTGTCAATAATCGATGAAAGAACCTTGAAAGAAGGGATGGATTGTTATTAGTATAAATAAAAGTGTCTTGTATGTTTTTAAACGTTAATGTAAATGGCATAAGGTTTTGAAAATTGCCTTTTTCACTTATTACTATGCTGGAAAGCTCTATCCATGTTCTACATAATTACTGAAATTGGGTCTTTAGTTGTACTATGCAGCATAAGAATATACCACATGTTAAATAATAACTTTCCTTGTAAGTAAAACATTAGATTGGTTTTTGTTTACTTTTTTTAAAACTTAAAAATGCTGAAATGCTTATCCCTTCATGTCTTCCAAAGCACATGAGCTTGAGGACTATGTCGGTGACATTACTAGCCTTCCAATAGGTGCATTTTCAATTTTCAACCAAGATTACAAAGTTGATCTCCAAAGTGATTGTACTAATAATGTTCATTCCTATCAGCTTTCCCAGTGGTAGATGAAAATTTAAACTTTTTATCTTCTTTTCAAACCTAACTGTGTGAAATGGTACATTATTGTTTTCTATTATGAGTTAGTCATTGCTTATAAGTTTTCCCATATGTTTCTTGTCCTTTATTTATAGGGTTATTAATTATGTAGTTATTTTAATGATGGTGTAGTTACATTCATCTGTATTTTTATTTGAGTTATTTCCTCTCTGGGACATGATGATGATGATGATAATGATGATGATATTAATTTATGTGATGGGAATGACTGCATGGAGTGAGCTAATGATAATTTTTTTCCTGTTTAAAATCAATGTTTTCTCCACCTACTTCTAGTGTCATGTATACCATAACACATGGCTATATCTATCAAAGTTGTCTTTTCTCTTTAATTAGTCCAATATTATCTAACTGCATGGATGTCAAAATATTTTACCTCATAATTTTTTAATAAGATGTATTATTTAGTAGAAAAAAAAACCCTCTCCCTAATCTTCATTTTGCTTTCTTATACTTGCTGCACTTTAACTTTATTCTACTATGTGGATTTTGAATTTTCTTTTTGATTAATACCATGACACACACTTAATTAGAAAGATTTATTTCAAAAGAATTAATATATTCCTATTCATAAATGTTGTATACAAATTTTATTATATATTTTGACATATATTCTGATAATATTTTTAAGCTTATTCTTTAAGATCTTGCATGGTTTTCAATACTTTTATTCCTAGACCTATTTCGTTTTTATTCAATAATATTTTTACTAAAGTTATTTTTTTATTAAAGTGTAGTTAAAACACAACGTTACATCAGTTTCAAGTGTATAACATAGTGATTCAACAACTCTTTATATTTTGCTCTACTCATCATCATTTATTATTTACTAGACTATTGGTATTTATGAGATGATCATAAATTTTTTTAATGACATGAAATTATAGGATTATTTTTGGAACTTCTATTGATATATCTTTATCATCTACAATTTTAAAAAGTTTCTGTCTCTCAAAAAGTTATGCCTGTCACTTTCATCTTGTCTTACTAGATTGAATAGAACTACTTACAGTACATTTAAAATTAAGTATGCTTTTAGAAACCATTATTTTCCACAGATTTAATATAAATAGTCTCTAAATTTTCCTTTTATATGTTAATCTTCTGTAGATCTTTCATACATTTTTGTCATGTTTAAAAAATGCTTCCTATATTCCAAGCCTGATTATTTAAAAAATATATATATTTTTTTTGAATGACAAATAAGAGCAAAATAGCAAAACGTTAATTGTGGAAATTATGGAACCACGCTTCCAGGCTTCAAATTCTGCCCCTACTACCCTTGTTACTATTACATGTTCCTAACCCCTCTGTATTCAGTGATCTCAACTGTATACTGCATTTCTCTTAGAGTAATGCATTCGTTAATGGTTTTTAAAATGTTTAGAACTCTAGTTGGCACTATGAGCTAAATAAGCATGAGCCACATACAGATGATACATTTTACTGTATCTTTTGAGGTCTTATGTTTTCTCTTATGTATTAATATGGAAAATGACATTATAGACTTCCAATGTGGAAAGTTTCTTGTGTATTTTGTTTTATAAACTCTATGCTTACTCTTTTACTTGATTAATACTTCATTAATACATGATTAAAATTCCTTTCTCTAGTCCATATTCATTTGGATTTTCCAAAATGGTTAAGTCATGTTTATACTAACTATTGCTCCTTGCATGACAATTTTTTCTGGAGCATTAACTTCTTTATGAGAAAGTACATAGTCAATAGTTATTTCAAAGAACTGTACTCATAAACTCTCTCGGTATGTCTTTCATAATAATATAATGGATAGAATTTTATATCAACTCTTATTTTGTACTTTGAAAATATTGTATTGTGACATTTGTTTTTATTGATGACACTACTGACAGTTGTATGTTCCTTCTTTGCTCTTCTTTAATACTTGTTTCTTTCATTTGTATTTGAATTTTTATGGGTTCAGTGAAAATTAACATTGGTTTATCCTTCATGGATTTAATTGTCTTTTCTTCTAATATCCGATGCTTTTCTTCAGTCTTGAACTTCCTGAAATTATTTCTGTCTCATTTAATATTTTTCTTTCTTGGAATTATTGGCAGATATGCTTTGGGACTTCTTATATCTCCATCTATTTGGTATTTTCTGTGTCTTTCTCTCTGTATTGTGTTATAAGTAATCTCCTCAGACCTATACTTAAATTTATCTTTAATTATTTTTAAACTTTATCTAGTAGTTTTCCCAAGTGTTTAATGGAAATGTGAGTGTGTGTTTAAATTCATTCAGTATATTTCCATAGATTTTTCAGTTGACTATTATTTTTAAGAATATTCACGATATCTCACTTTTCTTGGTTTCTTATGACTTATTATGTTGAACACTTCAAACATGATTATTGAAAATATTAAATTTACACTTTTTAGGTTGTCTGTTATGTCCAGTTCTTCCTTTGTGTGTGAGTACGTTTATGGTTGGGTATGTATGTGTGTGAGTGAGTCTGTGCATACTCACACCTCATCATGGTGTCTTATTTCCTTAAGCACTTTGTTATTTAAAAGTTGTGCCCTCCGGAGTGAGGTGTTTTGCTTTTGTGATGAATGGCATATCTTGAGTTGTGGGACTATTCATTTAAGATACGTTAATGGTTGTCACTGCTAAGTCTACATGAATTTTCCTAGTTCTGAATTCATTTTGAGCTTCATCTTTCAATTTCTGTCCCTGGGTACCACATTAATGGTATTAATCATGACCTTAGAACTAAATATAGTATAGTACTCAGTTTCCAAATTCTGGAAAACTTTTGTTCTATCCAGAGCCCTACATAGGCCACAGGTTTCTTTTGCTCGTTTACTTGACACTCAGCAAATATTTTCACCTCTGGGTCAGTACTTTGTGACTTCCAGCTATCTACGATTATCTCAGTTGATACCTTTTTTTTTTTTTTTTTTTTTAATCAGTATTGGAATCCAGACTTACTTCTCCCTGTACTTCTGGCACATAAATTCCCAAAGTGTGGCCTGGGATCCCTTGAGATCTTGAGACCCTTTCAGAGGGTCTGTGGGATCAAAACAATATTCATTTGTTCCTTATAAGTGTCAAATAAGTTTCTGTATCACATAGGTATCTACACTGATTGAATTTAAAAAGCGATAGGGGAATATGGCTATTATTTATTAATCCACACATGAAAGAAATTTGTACATTTAGGTGGTTTTTAAGACCAGAGAGTAGACGAATCACTCCTCTGGAGCACGCCCTAAGCATTAAGGATCACGTCTCGTTCTAATTACAGTACAAGCACCTGGATTTTCCTGCCTTTAGAGTTCTGATTTTGAGTTTCTTTTTTAGGTCTTCACTGGAGATTTATCTTTTCTGCTTTTGAGCTGAAGACTTATTAATTGTTCTTCTTCCAAGCATTATTATATGTGAGAAATAGGAGACAAAAATTAATTTATCAGTTTAGTCTGCCAAATTAACTAAATGTGGCCACTGTCATTTATCTTAATTTCTCCCACCCAATCCAATTCTGTCTTCATTTTCCCCAGCGTTGGCAGTATTCTGCATAAATGTCATCTGACTGATTATAAACAAATCTTAATGTAAACAAAGCTCTGGTTGGAAAGGTGTTTTTACTGAATAAAGTTTTTTCAGAATATCAGGAAAGTTTTACAACTTCATTCCAACATATGAATATATTGACTTAATCATGTTTTATGACTGGATCAAGAAGACAAAATCAGATTTAGAGATGAGAGAAGCAACATACATAGACACTTCCAGCATTCTTTTCACATTATCTTTGAAAAAAAATAGGCATTATCACCATGCTTGATAATAGGTAAAGTTGAAGCGTTTGGTATGTGTGTTTCACTTACATGGCTGTCTGACAAAGTAAAGGATAAAAGTCTACCAGCCCTTAAGAATTTTCAGTTTTCTCTACTACCTGGAATATTAAAGTGAAATACAGATATGAAACATAATGATTTCCCAGTATCCCTCTTCTGTGTTTCGATGAGTTGAGGGATCAGAATTAAGGTGATAAACCATCCTAGTTTGCCCATGCCAGTCAGTTTTAGCACTGACCATTTAAAATCTTGGAAACTCCATAGCTCAGCCATACCAATGTGGTTGGTACCCTTATCTGGTCATGATCAGCAGGGACTATTGTGTAAGACAACAATCATGCTATTCAGCAAGCAGTGATGTTCAAGTTTTACCCTGAAATTAATTTGAGCCCTAGGTAGCAGGCTGACTTTTTAAATGCTTCCTAAGGTTTCTACTGTCCAGAGTACACACCAATGTAATTACCTCTGTTTGGGTGTGGGTAGAGCCTGCACATGTGATGGGATATCACTTCCATGATTATGTTGTCACGTATGGCAAAAATAATCTTTTAATTATGAAATTAAAGTTCTGATCAGCTGACTTGAGTCTGATCTAATCCAGTGAACTCTTAAAAAATCCAGGAAGGAACAGCAGACATTCTCCTGCTGTCTCTGAAAAAAGCAAATAGCCACGTTGCGAACTTTCTATGAGAGTCTTGTAAAGCACTGCAGGTGGACTCTAGGAGCTGAGTGTTCCTGGGGTAATACCCACAAATTACTCTGGACCTCAGTCAGATGACAAGGACATGAATCCTGCCAACAACTTGAGAATTTAGAAGACTATCTCAAGAGTGAGATGAGATACAGCACTAGCTAAACTTGCTTTCAGTCTGGTGAGACCCTGAGCAGAAAACCCAGTTAACTGTACCCACATTCTTGATCCATGCAAACTGAGATACTAAATTCGCTCTAAGTTGTTATAAGAATGGTAATTTGTTCTGCAATAATAAAAATATTACATAGTGTAGCGTATATTTTTCTTAAGCCTCTGTACTACTGATTTTGTACTTTGCCTTGATTTCACTGTCTATATTGGGAATTTTTTTTTTTCCCAAGAATTTGCTGTTAGCACATGGTTTACCAAGAATTACATGCTGATTTTTTGAAAAGTTGTAGTAAATTACAGAGGTTA
Organism: Paguma larvata; assembly: GCA_030068075.1. Taxonomy (NCBI): domain Eukaryota; kingdom Metazoa; phylum Chordata; class Mammalia; order Carnivora; family Viverridae; genus Paguma; species Paguma larvata. The sequence goes on from CM057832.1 coordinate 55,127,915, forward strand.
TAATTTATGTTCAACATCTTTAGTAGAGAGAGGGAGATTAAAATCAATCATTACATTTAAAAAAAATGTACTGATTATCTGTTATCATTGAAATTTGTACGAGCTGTAGAGATGAAAATGACAGTGGCAACCTTTGGTCACAGTTGTGAAATAATGCTACTTCACATGATAATAAAAAAAAATTGAGCTCAAAAGATAAAGTATTTAAAATTTAAGAGGAATAAGATTAATTTTATATATGCTTTGGAAAAGAGATTTTGTTGAGTTGTTGAGAAATAGACAAACTTAAATATATAGATGGATAATGGTGCAATGTGGATAATGGTGCACCATTAATGTCTGTGGGCTCAGGATGGGACATTTGAACCTATAGCAACAGCCTGTACCAGAAGAAGTGGCATGCTACATATTTTTGAATAATTATGAACAAAACATCAACTCTCTAATCTGTCATTTAATTCCATTTTCTATCATATATGTTTTTTAATAATATGTTTTTTAACATTTACATATTTCATTTCTCCATTCTATGGTACAAAGTAATTGTAGGAACAAAACAACAAAATGAAGATTTGCTTATATACTACAAATCTTGTAAAGGAAAATGACATGGAAAATTTATAAAATAAGTAGTTGGCACCTAAATAAACTGGAAACAACTGCATTACTTTTATCAAGATTTTGCCATAATAAAATCAGTGCCATGGTATTTTATGTCAATCATATAGTGTTTTTATTATCATTCTATCATACAAAGTTGATTTAAAAAAAGTAAAACAATGCAAACTCTCTTTCCATACCTAATACATATTCCAATATATCTATTTTTATTTTTATTGTTATTTATTTATTTATTTTTTGGTCTCACTGTAAGATGGCTAAATTCTGGATCGATTTGGAAATAGGAAACAGTTTTATTTCTGTGAACACTTCAATTAAAACTGCAACTTATTATATGCTCATGGGTAAATTGCTAATGAGTGGTCTCAGATCAGTTAGCATTTATCGCTGGAAAAAATAAGCTTCTTTAGAAAAGAATAAGGTCAACTTTTATGGAAAATATGATTGCTTTGAAGCAATGCTCTTATGCAAATGTATAGTTGGGTAACTGCTAGTTTAAGGACTATCCTGAAATCACCTGAGTTTTTAAAAAAACTTAAAATTGCTTTTTTCAGAGAAAGTAATGTTAAATATTACAGGTCACTTCTAATGAAAATCAAAGTTTTATGTGTTGATTAAAAAGGACATTCTAAGGCAACAGAGGACACTAATTTGGAGCAAGAGAAACTCTAATCCTAAGCCTTACCTCATAATCCTATTAAGCCACTCTTTCACATTTGTAAAAATTTGTATTACTACTTGGATTTTTACATAAGAATGAAATGAAAACTAAATGTATATTTCTTGTTCTAGGAGTATTCACTTCTATTATTAAAACTAATTTTAAAAATCATTTTGGGGCGCCTGGGTGGCTCAATCAGTTAAGCATCCGACTTTAGCTCAGGTCACAATCTCACAGTTCATGGGTTTGAGCTTCACGTCTGGCTCTGTGCTGATAGTTAGGAACCTGGAGCCTACTTCAGATTCTCTCTCTCTCTCTCTCTCTCTCTCTCTCTCTCTCTCTCTCTCTCTCTCTGTCTCTGCCCCTCCCACATTCACACTCTATCTCAAAAAATAAACATTAAAAAAATTTAAAAAAATCATTTTATCAATATTAACTTATAACAAAAAACGCGTTGAAAATTCAGGGAGGCCTATCTGCTATTTAATCTTTAAAATGTGTTATTTGAATATTGATTCATTAACTTTGTTGAATGAGGAAGATAGAGAATAAAATTTTAAAAAAGTTTAAAATTGTGGAAAATTAGAGGAGAAAATGATAGCCCTTTGATTCCACGAAGGCTAAACACAATTTCAAAAGCTTGTGTCTGAAATCTGAAGAAGAAATTTAGAACTGACATTATCTCTGGAACCATGTTTGTGGCATCCACAAATATTTCTGAGAACTATTATCTGCAGTATGAACAGAAATCAGTACTTGAGTAGCAGAAACAGAAGAACCTCACTCAAGAAAACAAAAAGGGGACCTAAAGAAGTTAGACTATTTTTTGAATAGTCCAGTAGATTAGAACAACAATAAAAAGAACAAAACATAATCTTCATAATCATGGCCTAAAATATTGTTCTCGAGCTATGGAAGTTATGAAAATCACAGGAGGAGAAGGTTGACTTACCATGCTCATAGAAAATATTAAATAAATAAATGAAATGCTAAACTGCTTGACTTTGGAAGCAATCCTCCCCTTGCCTCCCAAACACACAAACCATACGGAGTCATTGATAGAGATCTACATTTGGCACCTGGGCAAAACAAAAGAATAGATGGGAAGGTAGGAATTATAGATACAGGATTCAAATGTCTGATTAGAATCAGAGAGTTTTGGAGAAATAAACATGTGTTTGCAGTAAAGAATTATAGCTGAACCCTTCAAAATCTTGGAATTTCTCTGTGTGAGTCAAAGCTGAAGGCATGGACTTATGATGAACTTTTTATTTTTTAATTTATTTGTTTATTTTGAGAGAGAGAGAGAGAGAAAGAGAGAGCAAGTGGGGGAGGAGCAGAGAGAAAGGGAGAGAGAATCCCAAGCAGACTCTGCACTGTCAGCGCTGAGCCTGACATGGGGCTCCATCTCATGAACTGGTGAGATCATGACCTGAGCTGAAATCAAGAGCTGGTCGCTTAACCAACTGAGCCACCCAGGTGCCCCATGATGATCTTTTGAGAGAGCTACTATTATTTTTGACCCTTTATAAATGATGAAATGGAAGCAGAGAAATACTTGTTTGTTTGATCTAAGTCACACATTTTGTAAGTAATTGAAATGAGATTCAAATCCAGGCAGCCTAACTAAAAAACTTAGGTCCTTATCAAGTAATCTCAGAAAAGAATCAGGGAAAACATAAAATTTGAAAGACAGGAGTATGAACACCCTCCTAAGATTAATCCCAGGAGAAATAAGAGAGAATAAAGCAAAGCACTAATCAAATACGTAAGAGTTGAAATTTTCCCAGAGAAAGAAAGAGAAAGTAAGAGAAAACAAGATCTCCAATTGAAAGGGTCTATAGAATTGTAATCACATAGATAGACTCAGGGTAGTAAAATTTAAGCATATCTAAAATAACGGGATTTTTCAAAATGTCCCTGAAAGAAAAAAAGGGTCATAAATCAATACATGAACATCAGATTTCTAGTTGTAATAAAAAATATATTTTTAAGTTTTGAAGGTAATACTTTTTATTTTAGAATTGTGTATATACTGAACTATATTATCTTTAGAGATTGACTGTAGCAATCAGACTGCGTGGTTCTTTGACTTGTAGGGAGTTAGAACCACCAATTCCCCATACTGTGACCCCCCAAAACACAGTGATTTAACCTGAGTACAATTCTTGAATTATTTAGAAATGCATATTTTTAAAGTAATTATGTAACTAGAATTGATTGGAAGAAATTTATATAAGTCATTTGTCAGAAGTGTCATTTCAATTAGATTTTTGAATCTTTTACTCATATTGTGAATTATTAAACAATTTATTACCTCTTTTAAATTGAGTAGAAATGACTACAACTGCCATGCAATGAATGGCAGATTAGGAAGATTATTCGCCCCTTTGTCATGCTGAATTTCAAATTTTGTTAGTAAAATTTATCTAAAGTCTTTAATTTCTTAAGTATTCAAATTGCTTTATGCCTCTCAAGTCAGAGCATAATCACAAGGTTCTGTTTAACCTCCTGATTAAGCACTGCGATGTATCTACATGTACATTCAGTACATTTACAAAATTCCTGCTCCATATGGGATACTATGCTGGGCAGTGGGATTATAAACATGAAGGCACATGCTTTACTATCAAGAACTCACTTTAAAAGAAAACAAAGAAATAGAGGGGGAAAAACATAAAGACAGAAACCAAGAAACAGACTCTTAGCTATAGAGAATAAAGAAATGGTTACCAGAGAGGAGGTGGGTGGGGGGATGGGTAAAATAGGTCATGGAGATTAAAGAGTATACTTATCATGAAAGGCCCTGCGTAACACACAGAAGTGTTGAATCCCTACAGTGTACACCTGAAACTAATATAACACTGTATGTTAAATATACTAAAATTAAAATGAAAAAAAGTTTTCATCTTTTCAAAAAAGAGCTTAATACCCACAGATAACCTTACACATTTGCTTAAACCTTGAACAAGGTTTTACATAAATACAGGCCTGTATTTTCTTAACTTATACTAAAGTGTAGTAATAGAAAAAAAGGAACATGAGGAAACTTTTGGAGGTAACGCATATGTCTAATACCCTAACTGTGCATGGTTTTATGAATATATGTGTATACCCAAACTTCTTCAGTTGTATACATTAAATACATGCAGTTTTTTTCATGCTAATAATACCTCAAAAAGCTGTTTTTAAAATTAAAAAAAAAAACTTACTTTAAACTATCAAAGGCCAAATTTTGAGAGGAATGGATATTGTTGTTAAAATAGGTGTAATAAGCCGCACGAATGATGGTAACATACTTTTATGGGCACCAATAAATACCTTTTATTGGTTTCTTGACCATATTTCATTCTCACACAATATATAAACAAAGAGTAAAGAGTAAAAGAGGGTCATTCAATAGTAGTGTTCTACCACTGTCTTTCGGAATTTGCAACCAGAGATAGGCCACTATCACTAAAAGTAAAAAATTACTAATTTTGCAAGAGTTCAAACTTTGTTTCAGTACATTCGAACATATACATAATTTTTTAGCCTTGGTTATGACCCTAAAAGGTGTCCTAGAAGCTACTGTTTAAAATATCCTTAGTAACTATCAACGTAATAAATTTGTGTTACTAATCACCAAGAGGCTGAATATCAAAAACAAACATTTCTAAATCTAATTACCTTTAGATATATGTGATATAAATTAATATTTTTAAAATAAGGATGAATTAAAATTGTGACATTTGCTCCAAACTGTGGGTGAATCTATCCATCTGCATTTGTATCTTTTAGGAACCATCAAATTTGCCTGGCAAGTAATATAGCATATATCATTACCTATAACAGGGATATCAAAGTGTTGAAAGCTTAAGAATATAAGAAAATCTTCTTACGTGATAGTTCCTATGACCTTTTCTTTTTTTTTTTTAACATCAGTATATCCACTTCAAGAGCAAAATTTGTTGAGTACTAACCAACATACCAGATGAATCTGTAGCAAAATCAAGAGACAGAACATTTCCATATATCGGTAATATTTTTATACAATGGTAGTCAATCGTTTGACTACCTTTTCATACCTTTGCACCATATAATCAATAATATGCTCTCTTTCTTTACATTATTGGTTTGAATTATCTAGAATTTTATATAATTTATCTATACATTTTTCTGTCTAACTTCTTTCACTCAGCATAATGAATTTGAGATCTATCCATGCTGTTGCACGTATTAATAGTCCCTTCTTAACACTAATAATCAACAGCATAGAGATACCATATTTGTTTATCAATTGCTTTATTGAGATACATTTGAATTGTTTATAATTTTGGCTGTTAGAATTAAAGCTGTTATAGGCATTTTTGTTAATTCTTTCTGTGGCCTTGTGTTTTTGTAATTCTCAGTGAAGGCCAGTCTCTTATGAATGGTGCATATTGTACTTTACAAGAATATACCAGCGTTGTCCGAGGTGTTTCTACCACTTTAAAACTCTTCCAGCATGAGAGTTGTCCGAGGTGTTTCTACCACTTTAAAACTCTTCCAGCATGAGAGTTCCAATGGCTTCACACTTAATATATTTTATGCATTTATGTGACGCTTCCAAAACTTTGTTGATATTTATTTTTCTGTCTCTTTTAAGGTCTCTTATGTATTATACATGAGCTCTTTACCAGATATATGTATTAAAATACTTTCTGCCATTTGATATCACATTTTTCACATAACTGTATTTCAAAGAGTAAATAAATTATCAATTAATATTTTTAATTGTATGTATATATGTGTAGTAGTTGAGACATCTTTGCTCATAAGCAAGACAGAAATAGGTTGCGTTATGTTTTCTTCTGCAGGTATTACAGTTAAAATACAGTAACTTTTTAAATAAGGTCTATGACTCCATGTTAAGTCAATGTTTGTGTATGGTGCGATACAGGTCTCCCCAATGTGTTAATTTGGCACCTCTATTGAAGACTGATAGATCATTTATTTGTTGTTCTTTATCTTCATTAATACACATTTCTCTCCTTTCACAAACACTACTATTACTACTATTACTACTCCTACTCCTACTACTCCTCCTAGTACTCCTAGTACTGCTGCTACTACTAGTACTACTCATGTACCTTAATATATTTTAATTCATCCTTTATTTTTCATTTAGAAAATTGCTTTGACTATTCTAGGAGATTTGCATTTATTCTAAATTTCAGAATAAACGTCCATTTCTCAAAAATATCTGGCTGGAATTTTTATTGGATATTTTATTGGAGTAGCTAAATTTATGTAGCATGTTTCTGTTTCAGAAATGAAATTAGCATCTGGCTCAGTGCTGGTAGACAGTATCTTATTTAGGGAGCCAAATTATTTTGTATGCATATATGTAGTTATAAATTAAAGGAGGCCTGACTGATATCCATAGTTTATAATCCCCTGGTGAACAGAATATGATTTATGGTTATGTGCAGAAAGAGATATTTAAAAGAAGGCACTATAACTAGTAAAGATTTTTTCTAAAAAATTAGAAAGTACCTATGGTCTATAAAATTGGATTTTAAAAGTAATCTTTCTTGGTATTTATACCTAATTTTAGCCTGCTGAGATTTTAAATTATTACTGCTATGCTTCATGTGACAATGGTTTTGGTTTACTTTTAATCTTCAATTTTAAAAATGAGTAAAATCTTTCATAAATATAAACAACACTCTGATAGTTAACCTAATTAAATTAGACATTTCTCTACTCTAATGACTAACTGAAGTTATTTTCATAAAGCTAAGGTGAAAATCCAGGAGATGAAATCCTTCGGTATAATTTGTAGAATATAAGAAAGTGGCTGTTAATGATAGGATAAATTCACCCTGTGATTGTGAATATATTTTGTCAAGTGAATAATTCCAGGAGTGAGAACTAAATTTGGGCTATGATAAGCACAATGAAATAAAATATTTCTGAAAACTTTATTATATTTATACCATGCTGCTTATATACATTTAATTTTGGATATTCTTTTTGTTTAACTCTATGTCTTTTCATTTACACTGTCTATGATTACCAAGAGAGAAAGTCATGAGAGTGGGCAAAGCAAATAAACATTAACATAGAGAAAGAAGGCATCATCACTACTACTTCTTCCAAAGGGATTTATCTTAAATCCTAGTTTAAAATTAAGTTGTTAATAGTGTGATTACTGTGTCTGAGAGGTTTGTAAGTCTACCTCAAGGAAGTTCATCTTAAAATAATTTTTAAACTGAATTATGTAGTCTTTAATGCATGAATGAGGCTCTACATAAATTATAAAATAAATAAGTGATAAAGATTCCTATTGCATACACATGTCTGTTTCTAGTTTCCTGCATTTGACTTATTATCCTATACTTCTACCACCTCAGAAGTTTAACTTTTGCTTCCTTTTGGCTTCCAGTAATGATGGCATTTTAACCATTCATAACATCTGAATTTATTTAATGATATTTTATGTTTAAGTTGAAATTTAGACTTAGATCACGATCTCATGTTTTCATGGGTTTGAGCCCTGTATGAGGCCTTGTGCTGACAGTGCAGAATGTGTTTGGGATTCTCTCTCTCCATCTCTCTCTATCCCTCCCCTGTTCGTACTGTCTCTGTGTCTTTGAAAACCAAAAACAAAAACAAAAACAAAAAACTAAATGGCAAAACAAAACAAAACAAAAACTTTATTTAGGTTGATGTCTTTTAGTATTTTGTGACCTTTGCCCAAATTAGTGTGCATGTGTGTGTGTATGCCTATGCATATGTATGTATGTAATATATACATTCACTATTATGAACATTTTTATTTAAACACAGGTCTTTTCATATATTTATGTTTTTTTTTTCCTGAAAAAAAGTTTTTATTTTTCATTGTTTTCTTATGTTTGGTCCAATTTTCTTCTTAGTAACTATAAACGTAATAGTCAGAAAATGAGATATTATTTAGAAAGATAGAAGGACATCTTATCAGTCATTATGCACAGGTTTCATTGAATTCGACTGGTGTCAGTTCAGAACCTCATTTCTGCTCTCCACTCTACTTTGTTTCAGTAATTCCAAATCCTCTGCTGCAGGACAATAACCTGATTGCCTGGGCTGGTGAGGGATTCCCAGCTTTAATTTATGCAGGATTTTAAACAGTCCTTCTGTTTTCAGTCTCACGTTATACTGTTTCCTGCACAGACATCTGGAGCCTGGATTTACTGAGTCTCTGGAATCGAGTTCCTCTAACAAAATTATGGATTTTCTCCTTTCATTACGTAGAATTCAGCTTTCTCTGCTCTAATAAATTTTTAAAAATTTGTTCATCAATTTCCCATCCTCAGGATTTTGTTTCCACGTTCGTATTTCTTTTATTTCATTTTACTGACATTCAGAGAAAACAGAGTCATATATGATTGCCACACAAATGGTGTCACACAAATGGTGTCTGTGTTTTTTTAGATTGTGGTAAGAACACTTGAATGAGATCCACTCTTTAACCAATTTTTATGTGCAGGATATTGTTCACTGCGGAAACAATGTTTGCAGTTCTCTACAACTTATTCATTTTGTACAAACTGAAACCATACCTGTTGAAGAGCAACTCCTTACTTCCCCCTCCATCCAGTTCCTGGCAACCATCACCATGGCTTCTAGAAGTTTGACTTTGGGCTGTAATGGGTTTGTTTCACTCAGCGTAGAGTTCTCCAAGTTCATCCATGTTGTTGCATAAGGATTTCCTTTTTGTTTAAGGCTCAATAATATTCCATTGTATGGGTCTATCACTTTTTCTTTATTCATCCGGTGTTGCACATTTAGTTGTTTCCATATTTTGGCTACTGTTGAATAATGCCATAATGAACAAGTGAATGCAGATATTCTCCAAAAGCCTGGATTATACTCAAAAACATATCCAAAGGATGATATGGTAGTTCCATTTTTAATTTTTGAGGTATCTTCAATAACGTTTTTTTTTTATTTTCATAGCAGCTGCACCATTTTACTATTGCATAAACATGTTATAAGGGTTCCAACACACACACACACGCACACAAACACACACACACACACAATTTTATTTTTATAATAGCCATCCTATCAGGTGGGAGGTGACATTTCGTTATTGTTGCGACTTACATTTCCCAAATGCTCAGTGATGGTAAGCATCTTTTTATGTACATGTCCTTTTTGGAGAAATATTCATTCCAGTCCTTAGCCCATCTTTTATTGAGTTAAAGTGATTTCTTATGTATTTTGGATATCAACCCCTTATCATATACATGATTTGCAAATTATTTCTCTCTTCTCATAGGTGACCTTTTGTCTGTTTGTTACTTCTGCTATATAGAAACTTTATAGTTTGATGAAAACCAACTAGTCCATTTTTACTTTTGTTATTTGTACTTTTGGGGTAATACATAAAAATATTCCTAGATAAATGTCATAAAGCTCGTCACATACATGTTCTACTAGACATTTTACAGTCTCAGATATTACATTTAAATCTTTATTCCATTCTGAGTTGAGTTTTATGTGTCATGTATTGTAAGGGTTAATTTCATTCCTTAGCATGTGGAAATCCAGTCTTCACAGCATCATAAAGTGAAGAGACTAACCTTTTCCCAATTTATGATACAATCAAAAAATAAAATACGGAGAGATAAACATAATCAAGGAGTTGTAAACTGTAAACTACATAACATCAATGAAAAAATGAAGAAAGACACAAATAAATGGTAATGTATTTCATGTTCATGGGTTGGAAGAATTAATGTTATCAAAATGTCCAAATTACTATGTATAGAATCTATGTACAGATTCAATGCAATCGTTGTTACTATCACAGTGACATTTTTTTCACAGAAATAAAAAACAATACTAAAATTCTTATGGAATGACAAAAACAAAAATAGCCAAAGCAATCTTGAGGAAGAATAGAGCTGGAGGCATCACACTTCCTGATTTCCAAATATATTACAAAGCTACAGTAATTACAACCGCTTTGCATTGGCATGAAGACAGACATGTAAATTAATGAAACCACATAGAAGCCAAGAAATAAACTCATGCATTTACAGCCAACTGGTCTTCAATAAGGGTGTAAGAAAGTGTTTTTCCCCATCTCTTCTTATCTTAGTCCCTAGATACTTATGGAAACTTATAATCTAATATCTTCAATGACTGTTACATATTCTTCTATTTCCTTCTGGCATTTCTTTTGTTATTTCCTGTAACTCTTGACAAATCATCTGTGTACATTTGCAAACACTGTTTACATCTATCTAAGATGCTGCCAATGATATAAAATAAAATCTAAATGCAATATATATATATATATAATGAATTGCAATATATATAATGAATTTAGTTTATATACATAATAAATGCCTCTCTTCTGTACACTAAATGAGACTGTGCTTGATCTGAGATCTGTTTCTGTCAAACTTTCGAGCCACCATTTTCTCTCTTTTTCCAATATACTTCTGTCATATTAGACAATTTTTTTTATTTCTTGAACACATTCTACTCCTTTATTGGTGTGTGTAGACCTAAAATGTACTTTCTCTTTGGGTTGTTTCACACCCATATTTCCTAATTCTATATAGTCTCTAGTTTTCTTTGATTTCTCACATGTAAAGTTGATCACTCCCTCTTTTCTACCAGTTCGTTCATTTGTGTATAGCCTTTCTTACAATATTTATGCACAATAGCATTTACTGCTTTTCCTCAGTTTCTACTAAACTGAGTATTTAAATTCCCAAATCTTGTAGTAGTTACATTTTAAAGAACAATAGCATTTGGCGAATAAAAATAAATAAGCTAATAAATGATTTATGATGCCTCATTGATTGTGCTCAAAGGCTAAATGAAATTTTCTTGGCCTATGGGAATGAATACTACTCAACCAGTTCCAGTTTTAGAAACATAATACTCAAATATGAGTGTATATGTGTTTGCGTGTATTGCATATGTATACATATAATAAACAAAAAGACAAAGGTTCACTAGGTTAAAATGTACAGAAGATTTATTCCTTAGAAAATTCCATTTTTTAATTGTAAGTTTAACTTATTATTAGCTAATTCCAAATGTTTTACTATCAAAAAAATCTTATATGTGAAAAACAAATACATTACATATCCTCATGCCTAAAATACCTTCTATATTAATTTTGCATTAAAATTCTAATTTGAATAAAGACTATTCTTTTATTTTAATTTATTTTCGGGTTGTAATTTGATTCCAATAAGTTAAGGGGTACTTTTATAAGGAATCAGAATAAATATATTCTTTTGACCTTAGACTGTACATTTTTGGTATCCGTAGATATAAATTAAGTTCTAGAAATCCGGGTCTTGTAATACGAACAGATTGTCCATACATTATATATACACTGTGTATACAAAATAGAATGAAACAATGGCTTGTCACATAGTATTTGACTAAACAACTTATCTGTCTAAGGCTATTTATAATTTTAAATAGAAATCTAATGCTTGTTTCATACACTCACAGTAAATCATATTGGTATTTATAAGTACCAGTCCTCAGATATGACCAAGACCAAGGAAGGTTGAGCTAGGTGAACACAGGAATGTGGAGATTTGAAGTCTGGTGTAGGAAACACACACCTGAACTGAAGAGGATGCATATCTAGTGAGTAGATAGAATCATCATGGAAAAGATTGGAGTGAGCACTTCTACTTACCAATCAGCTTTCGTCAGTGAATGTCAGTAGGGTCAGATTAAAAAACATGATAAAAATGTTAACCCAATGTTCAAATCTAAATATAAAATGTAATTTCAGAAGAAATCATTTAAAAATAGTGTTATATGGACAAGATGTGGAGTGCAATAGGTTTAAATTTGTGCTGCAAAGCTACCTCGAAGAGAGCAATGTTCTAGTTTGTTCTGTTCATCCTCATGCTTCAGACCTGCCTCATCATGCCAATACAACTCTGTAGTATTGTTATATAAAGGAGATATAACTTTTCATGATAATTGAGTCATTTCTATGGAAATAAAAATTATTGTCACAAATCATAAATCCCCTTTTTATATGTGTGTCTGAACTTGATAAAATTTACACAAAAATTTGAAGATAAAATGGTATTATGGAGATTAACGGTACACGTATAGATTCTTTACATAGAAAAGTACTGCCCAAGATAAAAAAAAATATCATAATGCATGGTAATATTCATGTTTCTTAATTTCCACTCTGATGCTGTGTTGATTTTAGTGTCGATTACATGTATATTCCATAATGCACACATACAACAGAGGATAAAAGTCTTCAGGGTCCACATTTAAATTTCATAATTTAAACTGAGCTCTTATTATTTTAAAGTTTTTGGACTGATACTTGAAAATGTATTGGCTGAAATGATTCTTTTCAAAATAGAACTTATTTTGACATACAAAATGAGTTTCTCAGTGTATTTAAAAACGTTTTTATTTTAAAATGGCAAATATGATAAACAAAGACTTTCTGTTGTTTGAGAGGAAATACTTTGCATCTCTTAGGGTGAACTGCTCATCATTAGAGAACCTCTATACATTTTGGTACAATTCTGTGTCTATTTCCAGAGAGGATGTGACATTAAAACTTTTAGGTAAGAGAAAGCTAGATGGATCTCCCTAGGTCTAAGAAGTTACAGATGTAGACTAAAGCTTATTCACAGCTCAAATTAAGACAGTTTGACTTCCCAGTATTCCATTTATATGTACCAAATATTTTAACTGGGCTTTTTGGCAACATAACTAGAGTTTCAATTCCAGTGAATGTATTTTTTTACGTTGTTGTTAATAAGAAATGGAGAAAAATATACTTAGATGTATTCTTAGTGTCAGGCATAAGAAGACAACATCGTATGTTCTCACTATTATGTTAAATCCAAGAAAAAACAAATGATAGAAACAGAGTAGATTGGCGGTTGCGAAGGGCAGGGATGAGGAAAATGGGTATTATTCAAAGGGTATATACATCTAGTTATAAGGTGATTAGGTTCTAGGTATATAATGCAGATAGAACATGGTAACTACAGTTAAAAACATGGTATTGTATGCTTAGAAGTTAGAAAATGGATTTTTTCTAGAAAATGGATTTTAAAAGTTATCACACCAAAAAAGTAACTATATTGATGTAATGAATTTGTTAAGTCACCTTATTGTTGTAATTATTTTAAAATGTGTACACTTATCATATCATCATGTTGCACACTTTAAACTTACACAACATTATATGATTATACGTTATTATATTTCAGTAAAGTGAGTAAATGTGTCATTTGACACATATTTATTTTATTTGAATATATATTTATAAAGAGTTACTCATATGGGAATATTAGAATAATTTAAATATACAAAAATATAATCGTCTTAATCCTTCTAATTAAACTCAAGTATCTTCCTCATGCTGTGATTTGCACCACATAAATTATATCCCTTTAATAAAATGGCCTGCTTGCCTATTAAAAAAGTCTTTTACATTTTCCTTTTTTTCACATTTTATCTCTTCTAATCATATACCCTTGAGCTCTTTGTATAGCTGATAATTTTAAATCAGGGAACCTACAATTTTTAAAGACTATTTTAAGGGACTATTTCTTATGCTTTTCCTTGGAAAGAAAAGTTATCGTATCTATATATACTCTTATGCTTTTTCCCTAAAAAACTTTTGATAATATATGCTAATTGACATTTTCATCAATAGATGTGTTGTCATTCTATTTCATTTATGGTGAGAGATCATTTGCTTTGTGCACTATTTCTTAAAGAAAAATAAACTCTAGAAGTGATATACACTCCACAAATACATTATGTCAATAGAAAAATTATATTTGGTCATATCCTAAAAGATCAGTTATTTGCTGTTCAAATGATATTTTTTTTACTAAGGATCATGTTGATTTGCACTTTCAATTTACAAGTTAGATATTAAACATCTTTTTTATAAGATGTAAATGGCACATGTCAGTGTGAAACATTCAGTTCTCTGAGGGAATACATAGGTGACTATATGAGGTTACATGACTTTTAAAAATCAAAATGCCATTAAAAAAGTAAAAATACAAATACTAATTTATTTTAACTTTCAAAATTGATTTAGGATATTTCATTATTTATCGGAAGTGTAAAATTCAGTAATTATACTTCAAAGAACTTTCACTATACAGCAAATTAAGTTTTGCTAAATATTATGAACATTTAAAATCTTCTGTTTCTGCACTTCAAGTACTGACCAACATTCTCCTCAAGTATTTTAAAAATGAAAGCAATTGTTTCTCTAAATATTATAAAATGTATATGTGAGGGCACCTGGGTGGCTCAGTTGGTTGAGCGTCCGACTTCAGCTCAGGTCATGAATTCGCCGTCTGTGGGTTCGAGCCCCGTGTGGGGCTCTGTGCTGACAGCTCAGAGCCTGGAGCCTGTTTCTGATTCTGTGTCTCCCTCTCTCTCTGCCCCTCTCCTGCTCACGCTCTGTCTCTATGTCTCTCAAAAATAAATAAACATTGAAAAACTTAAAAAGATAAATAAATAAAATGCATATATGTATTTTATATTAAACATTTTGTCTAACAAACATATCTTACTTGAACACTTACATAGTCCTAGAAATACCATATTAATATTATAATCCAGTCATTTATGAATTTTCCTGAACCCTCTATTTGCAAAGACAGTTAAATTTTCATCTTAAAATTACTAATATAAAATAATTTGTTTAATTAGCATTTTAAATTAGAATAAAATATGTTTTCATGTGGCATCAGATTATATTAAATATTATATTTTATTAACTAAATATCCACAGTTATTCATAAATTTATACAAATAGTAAAGATGTAGATTTGATTTACTATATTTGTATGTTTTCTCAGGGTGTTAAATCCTTATGTTATATAATATCAAGTGAACGTTTGGTTATAATTACAGACCAGAACGATTTAGTGTGAGTCTCTCGGTGTATTTAAATTATCTAGAAATTGGACTTTTGATCACGCCAGAGGATCTAGAGCCACATACATCTCACATGATTTCCCTGTGATCACATGAAGCAGATTTAATTCAGCTACAAGCTCAATGCCAATGTTGAGAATTTAAATGTAATGTGTTAAATTAGGATTTATATCACAGCCTAAGTCCTTTCTTTGACTTTAAGATTTAATCATTTTAACTACTTGGACTTATGACCTAATTAAGATAGATAAACAGCAGCAACTCTGGCTCTGGATACTTCACCGGTCTATTAGATTTAACTAACCTATTTACCATTGACTCAAGTTTTTGATTATTTGAATCAGATATATGGCTTTACAAATTTATTTCTTAACCTATCTAGGTAGGAAACCAGCTTGTGCAAAAGTATAGCTTGCATCTTCCTATATCTTAGTTATTAATTTGGTAATTTTTGTATGGCTTGTTAAAATTTTTAATAAATATTTAACATTATAAAAAGTTAAGCAGATAATTGTTCCATGGATAACTCTATTACTATATCATGCAACGGTGAATTGTTAAAATGTGCTTATGTGTTCCTAAATGTTTTTAAGAGTCTTCCCCTCCTCAAAAACACACATACCTTGGAAATCCCACTGAAACTGATGCTCAAGAATATCTAATACTTCAAAATGTGTGACAAGTTTTTAGTCATTAAACAGTGCATATGAGCCATAGAAATCCAGGGTTTTATATACCATCTGTGTCTTTGGGATTTCGAATAACATAACCGGAGCAAAAACTTCTAAGGTCAAAATTCACTTTCATCATTTGCTAGCCTTTTTTACTTACATGGTCTACATGCATCCCAATTTCAACATGCCCTAATTAAACAATTCGTTATCTCCTCCGAAGAACCCCTTTCTCTTATGGTTCCTATCCTGGTTTACGTTTTAAGAAATCTCTTCATAGCCAGATATCCAAAAGACAGCTTTGACAGCTTCCATATACATCACATGCAACTTTTATTTTTCCTGACTTTAAATATCTCCCTATGTTTCACATTGCCACTACTGCTTCTCAAGTTCAGTACCTCATTATTTCTTACCATAGTAGCGAGTCGACAGAATTAATGCATGTCCCACATCATTTTGCTCCTGCTGTGTTAGATGCTCAAGTGATCTTTCTAAGAGGTAAAAACCCACCGGGTCACTTCTTTACATAACATACTTCAATTACTTTTCAAATTTACAGAATTAAGTTCAAACCCCTTAGGAGAATTTGCAAGCAGATTAGGCTTTTTGCCTGCTTCTCATCCTTTATGTCAAGTGATTTCCAAAAAAAAACAATTTTAGACCAGTGGTTCTACAGCTTTACATACTTATGTTGTCTTTATGAGACTGTTTTCCAATTACTTCTTCATTGAAAGATAATTGACAGAGAACACAATCAATTATCCTAAGGTTTTGGTTTGTTGAGTTTTGACATTTTTCTATTTTCATGTTTCACCACATCAAATATGGAAGTTGTCTCATTCTTGTTTTCAGTCTGTTGTTTTGACCCCATAACTTTCTAATTATTGTCATATTAAATTAGTACTGATTATTCGGGGGCTTCATCTAAATATAGTATGACCTCTTTTATGTTAAGCTTCTTATATTTAATAAAATATATTAGGGATTCCTTACATAGTTTCTTATTGAAAATCACCTGTGTTGTATTTTTGGGATGAAACCTAATCCATCATAATGTATCTTCTTTCTTTTATATTGCTTGATTGATTTAGCTAATATTTTGTGAAGTTTGGATATATCTGTTTCATCAGAGAAATTGAATTTTGGTGTCATTTCCTTATTAATTAATATATTTTCCTTTATTTTAAATCTTAACGTTTATTCATTTTTCATAGAGAGAGACAGAGTGTGAGCAGGGTTGCGGCAGAGAAAGTGAGACACAGAATCTGAAGCAGGCTCCAGGCTCTGAGCTGTCAGCACAGAGCCTGATGCGGGGATTGAACTCATGAACCATGAGACCATGACCTGAGCTGAAATCAGATGCTTTACTGACTGAGTCACCCAGGCACACATTTTTTCTTTATTTTTATATCAGGATTTTCCTAACATCAAAAATAGTTTGGGGAAGTTTCCACTTTATTTTTTGCAATAGCTTGTGTTAAATATTTATGTAATCCTTGAAAACTTAAAATTTAGTATTAAGACTTTGGCTACTAGTGCCATACTTGAGGTCTTGTAAAAACAAATACAAAATATCTTTATGGAGATATACTTTAAAAACAAATCAAAGCAATTCTATAAATTATTAGTTTATTAACAGAAACTAAACTGTCATGGATGACAGTTAATATAAGCAATGAATTACACTATCAGGCACACATATCAAATATATAATCAATGAATATTGCAATAAGCAGGATCAGAATATAAAATAAGTTTTTTTTTGTAGAAAGAGTTGAATTTTGATAAAGGAAGTTATAATCAAGATGTCCCTTAAAATTATGAGAAAGACATGAAAATGAATAGATTTTTGCACAAGGGCAAATACATGGACACTTACAGAAGCACAGTATGTACTGTCCTGAGAATAGAAACAACCTAGATGCCCAGAAGGGGTTAACGATAATTTTTCTGTGTTTATAATAAAAAGAAATACAAAGTGAAAAGTAAGTAAACAACATAGATAAATACAAATTATATATTTAAAGTTGCAAATTGTACTCTATATGATGCTGTTTTTATAAAGAATATAAAATATGACATAAAAGAAACAATGAAAACTAATTAATTAACTATTTTTTTAAAAAAGGAAAGAATGGTTATCACTGTTACCAAGCTTCAAGAGAGATGCAATGGACAAAGGAAAAAGGGCTTTTGAAACCCAAGCATATTCCATTAATCTGGTTGTTGGACAAGTGAGTATTCACATATTTTTGTATCTTACGGATTTCATTTATAAACTCTTTTAAAATGTTATATATTTTTTAAATGGCATAAAGGGTTCTATTAATATGTCCAAATTGTAAAAAAAGGCAATAAAATCTCAGGTTATAAAACCTGCTTAAATGTCATAACTGGAATTGAAACTCAAACATTGAACCTTGATTTTCATAATAATTCATGAGTTTTATGTTAAAGGGCTGGTCAGGCATATGTAAACTTTAGTGGTTATAAAGTATCAAAAATGTCTCTAGGCATTATTTAGCTTTTTATTTATATAGATGTTTTTATCTTTCAGGATACTGGAAAGCTCTTGAGTTTGGATCAAGGCCTTGTATTTCTTGTAAGTCTTCCACACCAGGCTTAGGGCTCTTTCCATAGGAATTGTTCAAATTTCTGTGCCAAAAATCCTTCTCAATGATTTTGGCAAAGTTGAAGGGAAACAAGGAGTCATAGACAGCCTTGAACATTTTTTATCCTACACACCACTTATATTTTGCCTTTTAAAATATAAAAATAGAATTATTACAAATCTTGTGAAATGAGGACTAACACTAAAAACAAAAAAAAAAAAAAAAAGAGGGGGGGAGAACAAGCCACATTTTAAATGTGTCTGTCAATTCAGGTTCTGTGCCAACATGGATGAAAAACCCCAAATTGAGCTAAATCCACTTCTGTCTACTACATTAACTTGAAAATATGCAGTTGATAAAGGCTTAATGGCACTTGTCTCTACCTTTAGAGCAGGCTAAATGCCAGAAAAGATACATTTTCTTTTCTCTCAAGGGACAAATAGAAGACTTTTATTAAGCTACTGCCAATCACCTTCTGTTCTGTGATTAATGATATGATAGTATCATTATCCCAGTTTATGTTGGATGCCTGTATATTTCACTACCTCAACCTCTACCCCCAC
The DNA here is from genome assembly GCA_030068075.1 of Paguma larvata. NCBI lineage: Eukaryota > Metazoa > Chordata > Mammalia > Carnivora > Viverridae > Paguma > Paguma larvata. The sequence continues at coordinate 55,146,990 of CM057832.1, forward strand.
AACAACAAAAATATGATTATAAATTGTATTAGTGTCCTAGGAATTCCCGTTTGCAGCAAATAGGCATAAAATCTTCCATATATTTGCCTGTACAAAAGTATATATGTATACATATGTATGTGTATATGTATATGTTTGCAACACATACATATATTTTATATGTATACATACATACATATATTAATATACACACATGCATATGCACACATATATACACACAGAAAAATCGAGATTGTGATATCTCAGATATTGTTCTGTATAAAGGTGACTATACTGCATGTCTAATTCCCCCTCCGTTCATAATAACCTTCTACTTATTCCAGTATATTCAAATCTATCTCCATCTTTCTTATTATGTTTACAAAGCTCAGAGTGCATTTACCCTAGGAAATATGAGTTTTCAAATATGTTCTCTCATTCTTGTAGTCTGTTGAATAATAGGTTATTTAAAACTTATGTGGATATTTTTATGTGAGAGCAGGACATAAAGTGTATTTCCATTCCTTGTGTTTGGTGGTTGTAAGGCATTACTGCTCTGCTCAAAAATATTTTACACTATGCTATGGATTTCAAAGTATTTTTGCATATACTATTTTATTTGATACACTCAAGAGTGTTAAAGAAAGCTCTCTGCACTTTAGCAGTTGTGCTAGAAAAGTTGTTACTGAAAATATTTGACTTTATTAGTTTAAAGGTTTAATGTAATACAAGTAGTACCTTTTTCCGATTATTTCAAGGTACATGTTTTTTTATTTTAATTTATTTTATTTACATTTTTTTAATTTTATGTATGTATGTATGTATGTATTTATTTCTGCAAGCTCAGGTATAGGTTTGTCTAAAGAAAATTTTACTGAATGAGAACTACACATTTTATATGGTGTTAACTCTGAGCTCTATCTTTTATAGTGTCACATTCCCATTAATATCAAAGGGAGTAATCAATTAATCAAAGTGATTTTTTAATTTATTGATAGCCCCTGTTTTCACACATCATTATGTATTTTTATTTAAATGCTGTAATCTTGTTCTCAATCTAACATGTTAATTAGAAATGTGATCAACGATTAAGTATGCTCTATAATTCTTTAAAGAATGATTAACTTAATCTAATCTAAATCTAAAAATGTACAATCATTTTGTAGTTACGTGATTATAGCTTAGTACTAATTGACTGTAGATGACTAAAATTCTCCAAAATTTTTTTCATAGTCAGTAATCATCACAGATTTACTTACCCAATCCAGTTTCCCATTGAACAGTGAGCATTGATTATACATATATATCAATTATATATATATATATATATCTCAATTATATATATATTTACATATATATATATAACAATTGGCTTCATAATTAGGCAAGTGATTCTCAAATTCCATTGCATTACGCTGCGTTTCCAAAAGACATTGGGCAGAGTTGTACACTAAGCCAGAAGTCCACTTGAAGAAAATTTAGTTTTTCTAAAATGGAAATGTTTTGAAGACAATAGAAATGTTAGATACTGATTGTTGATAAGAAAGAGAAGATAGAAGTATATACTTGGTATTACAGCTGATAATATTTGAATTTGAAGAGCAAGAAAACCCATAAAAAAGAAAGGGGTGCCTGGGTGGGTCGGTCAGTTGAGCATCTGATTTCAGTTCAGGTCAAGATTCCACTTTGTGAGTTCAAGCCCCGCATAGGGCTCTGTGCTGACAACTCACAGCCTAGAACCTGCTTCAGATTCTGTGTCTCCTTCTCTCTCTGCCCCTTCTCTGCTCATGATCTATCTCTATCAAAATAAATAAACATTATTTATTTTTAAAAAAAGAGGCCAGATAATAAACCTAATAAGATGTCTCTAAAATAGAAACATTAGGGAGGACAGAAGCCATCCAGGAGACAAAGAGTTGACTCCAGTGATGTGAGGAAATGCAATATAGGTAACAATATAAAAAATATTATTCAGTGTCAATCTCTGTCCAAGGAATTTTTATATATTTTATTATTTAATCATAACAGAAACCCCATGTGAGAAATAATATTTTTATTACCATTTCAAAAATATTTTTAAAGAGTCTGTATGGATTCAAGTAAAGTATCTGAAGGTCAATATGTTATATGAAATGTAGCTGGGAGTGGCTCTAGAAACAGTTGAAACCTGCTCTATTTAACTGCCTGAAAACACTACCTAAAACTATACAGGGTGACATTTTAATAAATTAAACAAAAGGTATCGTATAATGTGCAATTATTAAGAAAAAAAATAAGAGAGCCTGGGTGGCTCAGTCGGTTAAACGCCCGACTTCGCCTCAGGTCATGATCTCACAGCTTGTGAGTTCAAGCCCCATGTCGGGCTGTGTGCTGACAGCTCAGAGCCTGGAGACTGCTTCAGATGCAGTGTCTCCCTCTCTCCCTCTCTCTCTACCCCTTCCCGGTTTGCATTCTGTCTCTCTCTGTCTCTCGAAAATAGATAAAAATTATAAAAAAAGAAAAAAATATGAGAATAATAACACTTTATTGGTCACTTTCACAAGCATATTCATTAGATTGTTAGGCCAAAAAAATTCTAATTATTGGGATTAAGTATATAGTAGATGATGGGAAAGTGGGTTACACAGTAAAGACCTTTCAGTGAAGTTTGAGAGTTATGGCAATATGGTTTTCAACAATGTATTTATTTAAGGTGCCTAAGATGGGAAATATGTTTAATATAGAAGAAGGAATTGGAGAGGGTACAAATAAAATGGCTTCAAAGTCTCATAGGAAGCAAAATAAGATTTAAGTCTATGGATCATGTTTTTTTGAGATAAAAACACAATTTTGTAAAGGACACATGTGAAATGATATTTTAGGATGATGACAGTTTGGATTCCAAATGTCTGAAATCCATGGTCATATTTAAAACAATCTTTTTCCATTGCCACTTACAAGTAATGGCTTAAAAGGTTCATGAAAAGGTAAAAGCAGGAATACCTTAAATTAATATTTATTAATGTGTTTCTAAACACCAATAGAAACAAATTAGACAAATTAGATGTCACCTATTTTGTCCAATGTATAATAAATTTGTTAATAAATTAACAAATTAAAGTAGAGATAATTTCATTGTTTAAATATCTATGGATTTTTTTCAATCACATTGGTATTTTTAAAGAACAGTGAATTTCAAGAATATGGATATATTAGCACTTGAGTTAAATAAAACATTTTTATGTAAAAGGAATATATGTCAGCATGCTTTTATAGCTCTCTGATCTCCTTTTAGAACATACTCTAAAGTTAATATGCCTTACTACAAATTTCTCTTTAGATATTTCACAAGTTATTTTAAGACAGTGAATAACGTCTTTTATTAGTCAAGGATTTTTGTCATATCTTATGTACATCTTCATACATTGAAAGGTAGCAACCTTGTGGACATTTTGAGTTATGAACCTCATTAAATGTGACCTTTTTATGTTTTCAAGCTTTATTATTGAATGTTTATTTCATAAAAGAATATTACAATATTTTTTTTCAAGAGAGAGAGCTCAGGCAAGGGAAAGGGGCAGAAGGAGAGGGAGAGAGAGAGAGAGAGAGACTAACCCCAGGAGGCTCCACTCTCAGCATGGAATCTGATGCAGAGTTCCATCCCATGACCCTGGGCTGAAATCAAGAGTCAAACGCTGAACCGACAGAGCCACACAAGCACCCTTACAATAAGAATACTTTTAATGTATTGATTCAAAATATGTGTTTTAATGTAATTTAAAACACAAACTGAAATACAAAGACTACTCTGAAATTAAAAATAATACCTTTTAGATATAGCACCGTGATCAAATTTTCTAACCCATCATCATTACTTTGAGAGATAGTTACCATCATCCTATATATAAACTTACTGCTAACATTCATAGAAGACTCCCCACAAAATGGCCACTTGCAGTGTGTCTACCTTGCAAATCATGCCCGTGATTTTGCCCACCTATCCTAGTGACTTTCAGATTTGGCTCAGATTTAGAAGTACTGACTGGGTTTTCAATACATGCAGTCTTAATTTATAAAGTTGTTATTTCTCAATGAGCACACCCTCAGATTTCTGTTAGCTTTGATTTGTTTGGAGACTGACTGCTTACCTCTTTGAAAAGACCCTCCCAACACAGGTTCAGATCCTGAACAAGAACTTCATTTACTAGAAAAGTGGCTTATGAAAGTTGAACCATCAAAAACATGTACTTAAAAATTTCAAATTTAGCAAAATATTTTTAAAAAGTCATAAAAAAGTCAAATGTTGTTTCATTCATATTGATTATGTGTATTGAATACCCAGGTGATAATGTAATCTGCAAACATTAGGAGCATTATCATATGGCAATAAATATAATGTCATCATAGATTTCATCATCTTTAATGAAAATACTTTAATGGTTATTATTGCCTTATTTATCTTATTTTTCTTTTTATCGATTCTAACTAATCCTGCAACAATATTTTCATATAAATACATTTTTGTGGGCTTGTCCAATTATCTCTTCAAGCTGAATTTCTAGAAATAGCATATCTGTAAAGAAATATGCACATTTTAAGTTTAGACACTCCTTTTGAAGTCACATGGCCAGAAGGCAGTTTTTTTTCACAGTATCATAAGACTGCCCTTTTCCCACATTTAAGTCCACACAAAAGTGATTCATATTTAAATTTTTCTTACTATAATCTGTTAAAAAATATATCTACTTAGTTTTTTAAATTTGCAATTGCATTATTATTAATGAAGCTTCATACATTTTCATAGGTTTATGTCAGTTTTTGCATTATCTCTTATGGATATATGGTAATTAATGTATTAATGAATTGATTAATTTTACTTGTGAGCCATTTGTATTTTGTTTAAATGATTTTATATATTAGAAATATTTTCTGTTATGCAAATCAAATATCCTGAAAATATGTGTTCATTATGTAATCAAATCTGCATATTAAGGGCTCCTGGGAGGCTCAGTCCGTTAAGCATCCTACTTCGGCTCAGGTCATGATCTCACAGCTTGTGGGTTCGAGCCCTGCGTCCGGCTCTGTGCTGATAGCTCGGGGCCTGCAGCCTGCTTCAGATTCTGTGTTTCCCTCTCCCGCTCGCGTCCTGTCTCTTTCTCTTAAAAAGAAATAAACTTAAAAAAAATCTACGTATTAAATTTCCCAGTAGTAATATTCACACAAGACCACTAATAAAGAGTAAGACACTAGATTAAGTGAAATATGCTGATCTTTTTGTGTGTGTGGCGAAATTTTAAAACACTCTTAAATCTCTTCTTTCGACTTACAAAGCTGAAAAGGATATCATGAAACTAATTTTCACTATTCATCATAGCCATTTAGAATTAAATACAATCATTTACACATTAAATATGTATCAAAATATAAATTTTATTTATTTGAATTTAGATAACTCTGTACAGAATGACATAAATATTCTAGTATGAAGTTTCTCTTATGACAGTGTAAAATTCATTTCACTCTCATTTTGATATGAACCAGCATTTTAAGAATGTCACCCTGGAGATAGAAGAAGGCATATCTGGATTGCTGGTTTGTTGTTTGTTTCATGGTGGTTTTGGGGGTTCTTAGACTCATGGTCATGGGCCAGTTGAATAATAGATGATGGATTCTCTCCATTAGATCTGAGCAGAATGTCACCCCTCAACAGTCATCGAGCTTCTTCAACCTGATCCATCTGCTATTTGCTGGTCTTGATGTTCATCATAATTCTGAATAATCCTTTCACCTACTAAAAATATAATTTGCATTAAAAAATGGGTAAGTTCTGGTGTGCCTGGGTGGTTCAGTCTGTTAACCATCTGACTTCAGGACAGGTCATGGTCTCCCAGTTTGTGGGTTCGAGCCCTGTCAGCTCTGTGCTGATGACTCAGAGGCTGGAGCCTGCTGCAGATTCTGTGTTTCCCTCTCCTTCTGCACCTTGCCTGCTCTCTCTCTCTCTCTCTCTCTCTCTCTCTCTCTCTCTCTCAAAAATAAAATAAAACATTATTATTATTTTTTTTAAATAACAAGTTCTTGGTCATGGCCAAATCCAATACCAAGGTGAACTTGATAATGGCTAGTGTAAGTCACTCCTTTACTAGACGCTCTTCTGAGGTTCCAGGGCTGCCCATGTCAAAGTGTCCCATTGGCATTCCCATGGGTTATGTGCTCAGGGTGTTCTTTCCATGCCTCCAAATGTGCCATTCATCCCAACCTTGTTGTCTTTCCCAGCCTTTGCAATGGTGTTGATCCAGAAAGGACAGGGCTTATTCTACACTTTCAAACTGCTCTTTGTAAAAAAGAAATATAGTAATTTTAATACCTTTAAAGGACTTTGAGTATTTTTTCTTTACAAATGCTGCTAGTCTGAGGAGTGAGAGAAAACTTCATTAGTGGGTCTATTAATGGTTGCCTTTGTATGCTGTTTTGCTTGTCCCATTTTTTAAGATGTACATATTTCACATCAAAGTGCCCAAGAAAAATTGAAATTTAAGTAAGAACTTATCTAGCTATAAGGTATCTAGTAGATGATATTTTATGTTTTTTTATTAAAGACTATATATATACAATTTATTTCACATATTTATCTCTCTATATAGTGACTTATATTTCAAAAAGTTTTTATACACTGATTTTTAAAGTAAGTATTTTTAATAATCACTTGGAATGTCAGTGGTTTAAACAAAATGAAGACAGCAATGATTTGATTGGTACAAGAAACAAAACTCATTTATATGTTGTCAAGAGGAAACTCATGTCAAATATCAAGATGCCTATAGATTAATGGGATGGAGAGATATAAACCATACTAACAAAATAAAAAAAAAATGGGGGCAGCAATATTAATTCAAGAAATAGAATTAAGAGCGAAGAAAATCATCAGAGATAAAGAGGAATATTGCCTAATGATAAAATGGTCAGTTTTCTAAAAACATATAACAACGCTTAAAGTATATGCACAAATATGTGAGACTAAAAAAAAATGAAATGGATAGAACTTCAAGTAAAAATAGGTAAATCTGTAAATCTATTAGAGTTGTAGATATCAACTCCATTCTATCAGTAATGGGCAGATATTATAAGCAGAAAATCAGTGAGCACCATCTAACAATTGGATCAAATTCACATTTCTAGATTACTTCATGCATCATCAGAGGACACATTCTTCTCGAGCCCACGTGTAATGTTCACCAAGATAGGCCAAATTTGGGGCTATTAAAAACACCTTAATAAATTTAAAAGAATAGAAATATACAATGTATACGTTCAGGCCACAATAGAACTAAATCAGGAATTAAGAACAAAAAAATAGATGAACTCAAAATATGTAGAGACTAAACAACACACAAAAGTGACAACTAAGTCAAAGAATAAATCTAAGTAAAGATAAATTTTAAAATAAACTACATGAACACTAAAACAAAATTTATAAAATATTGGGATGCAACAAAACATTACTTAGAGGGAAATTTATAGGATTTAATGTGTAATTGGAAGGGAGATCTAAAATCTATAAGTTTCCACCTTAGAAAACTAGAAAAAAAGAAAGAAAAAAACAAATTAAATCTAAGGTGATCATAAAAATAATTTAAAAATAGCAGTTATCAATAAAAATTGAAAATAAATCAATAGAAAAAATCAGCAAAACTAAAACCTGTTTTTTTAATTGATAAGCCTCTAGCCAGGAAACTAATAAAAATGGTAGATGACATAAATAACTAATATGAGAAATGAAAAAGGGAGCATAATTATGAACCCCATAGATTTTTAAAGCAAAATACTAGGACACTATGAACAATTTATGTCCACAAATTTGAAAACCTGGATGAAACGGACGACTTTCTCAGAAGACATAATCTGTAACAACTCACAAGAATAAATAGACAATATCAATAGGCCTATATCTATTAATGAAATAGAATCTATAATTAACCTTACAAAGCAGAAAATAATAGGCCCAAATGAGTTCACTGATGAATTCTATCATATATTTCAGAAAGAAATTATACCAAAACTCTATAATGTCTTCCAAAACATAGAAGAAGAGGAAATATTTCCTTACTCATTCTTTGAGGCCAGTATTACTCTAATACTAAAAGCAGACAAAGACATTGCAAGGAGAGAAAACTATCAAATAATCTCTCATGTATATAGATTTAAAATTTCTCAAGAGAGTACTAACAAATCAAACCCCACAGTGTATGAAAAGAATGATACCAGAAAGTTGTTTTGTAAATATAGACAATCTTACTGCAAAGTTTATATGAAAATGCAAGAGACCTATCCTAGCAGGGATGCTGAAAGAAAGAGATATAAGGGGGCACCTGGGTGGCTCAGGTAATTAATTGCTGGACTCCTGGTTTTGGCTCTGGTCATGATCTCATGATTTGCGTTTTGAACCCCACATTGGGCTCTGCATTGACAGTAGCAAGCCTGCTTTGGATTCTTTGTTTCCTTCTCTCTCTGCCTCTTCTTATAGCAGGGGCTATATAGGAACAGTCTGTACTTTTCATTTATTTGCTCAACCTAAAATAAAGTCAATTAAAAAAGCAAACTGTTTATTAAACATAATTAAAATATAAAAATACTTATAGGTACTCGTTACAATTATTGACAAATGAGTTTAACAGTTATTAATGGCAAAATTTTATCATCAGTTATTCTAAGTGAAATCCAATTATTATACTAGAAAAACAAATACTACATGCTTTCCATGTTTTCCAGTTTTCTATGCTTGTATTTTTGAAAAAAAATGGAAGATAAATGGCTCTAATAAATGTTCTTTTTAAAATTTTACATAACTATTCCTCTCATCTTCCAATAAAATAATTTAAACCTGAGAGTTGCCTAATATCTAAATAAATTAGATATTGATCTGTATGGAAAATTCTTTTCTGTCCTTACCCTAGAGACCACAGTGTTCTCACAGTTTTGAACAAGTTCTCTTTTCAAGGAAGTAATCTCAGAATATTTGACTGATTGGCATTGTAAACATGCTACTCAAAACCAGATGACTTTGTAGATCACCTTTCTTTGAGTAAAATGAATATTGTCTAAATTGCAGTTTCATCAAACCGAAGCGAGTTCAATGATATTAAATTATTCTAGACACATTTTTGCTATTTTGTTTTCTTCTCTCAAAATCAAAGAAAGGTAAAGTAATATGCTGAGTGACAATAATAATTGTAAAAATATTTTTAAAAATATTACCAATTTGTTGCTGAAAAGTTGTGAAAATTTATTTTTTATTATCATAATTAGAATATTATTCCTTTTTATTTTTTGTGTTTAACAGATGCAAGCTAGAGAATGTGTCGTATTAGCACTTGGCGCAGTGTTTTCTGAAAAATTATATAAATGTCAAACCCTTCTAATCAAGGTGCTAATTCAGTAAAAACATATAATTGAGAATGGCCAAAGATTTCTTCGCCCCTAAATATTTACTGGTTCTTTGCTCATGTTTTCGTTAGGGAATATGATGATCTTTTCACCCACCAACTTCCTAAAAATGATCAGCCTAGGCAAGAGTGCTTAGTAAAAATGTATGCAAGCCAGAAAAGGAATCTCAAAAAAGCATAGAAGACATAAATTATACCAAGGCATAGTCAGTTTAGGTAAAAACAGAATTTAACTGCAAAGCAGATGGTACATCTTTGGCTTAGGTATCTAGGCGTACTCCAAAAGATGTTCAGTTTAGTCTGGGGCCACCTATTTTGGTTAGTATCCTTGATTTATAGTTTAAAATCACACAACAGCAACATCAACAATAAAATCAACTACAAAAATGCGAAAAAAAACCCACAAGTAAATCTTTTTAAAAATTAAATAAAATAAATAAACTTTCATAGTAGATTTCCCTGGGATATTTCATAATAGCTTCTCAGAGAGAAATAGAGTTATCCGGCCTCTATTTATTATGAAATATACAGGAAAAAATTAAATATCCATATGTTTAATAGAGCCTGGGACAGGTAAGAGCTCTAAGGAGCTGGGCAATTATCTTGAAAACCAGCTTTATCTTGGATATGACAGAGTCTGAACCTTCGTTCGGCTTTCAAAATGTCATGAAGTCTTTTTCTTTAGGCTTTGTTTGTTGCTCTTTTTTGTATCCACTTTTAGGTTTAAAATTAGGCTGTTTATTTCTGATTTTTCAGGTCTGTATTTCTATATGTATATATATATATAGTATATACTTCCCTTTTAGCATTGCTTTTGCTGCATCCCAAAAGTTTGGACTATTGTCTTTTCATTTTCATTTATTTCCATAGAATTTTTTATTTCTCCTTTGATTTCCTGGTTGATCCATTCACTGTTTACTAACATTTATTTTAACCTCAATGTATTTGTGATCTTTCCAAATTTTTCTTGGGGTTGACTTTAAGTTTCATAGTGTTGTGGTCAGAAAAGATTCATGGTATATTTTCAATCTTTTTGTATTTTTGACTTGATTTGTGGCCTAATATGAGATCAGATAATGTCCCATCTGCACTTAAAAAAAAAATCTGTGTTCTGCTGCTTTAGGATGAAACATTATGAATATATCTGTTAAGTCCATCTGACCCAGTGTGTCAATCAAAGCCACTGTTTGCTTGTGTATTTTCTGTGTAGAACATCTGTCTATTGATGTGTGTGTTGTGTTAAAGTCTCATATAATTATTGTATTATTATCAATTAATTGTTTTATGTTTGTTATTAATTTTTGGATATATTTTAGTATTCCCATTGGGTGCATGAATATTTATAATTGTTAGATCTTCATCTGGATAGTCTCTTTAATGACTATATAATGCCTTTCTTTATCTCTTGTTATAGCGTTGGTTTTAAAGTCTAGTTTGTCCAATATAAGTATCACTACTGTGGATTTGTTTTGACATTGATTAGCATGATATATCATTCTCCAATCTCTCACTTTCAATCTGCTGGTGTCTTTAGGTCTAACTGAGTCTCTTGTAGCCAGCATATAGGTATGCCTTGTTTTTTAATCCATTCTGGCACCCTATATGTTTGATTGGAACATTTAGTCCATTTACATTCAAATCAATTATTGATAAATATGTTTTTAATGACATTTTATTACTTATTTTGCCATTATTTCCAGAAATGTTCCTTGATCTTTTCTTTGCCTCTTTTGGTCTCTTCTTTGCATTCAATAAGTCCCTTATATATTTCTCACAAGGCTGATTTAGTGGTCGCAGATGCCTTTGGTTTTCCTTTGACTGCGGAAATTCTTTATGTCTCATTCTATTCTGAATCGTAGCCTTTGCTAGATAAAGTATTCTTGGCTGCAGATATTTCCCATTGAGCTTATTGAATGTATAAAGCCACTCTTTTCTGGCTGGTCGAGTTTATATTGAGAAATCTTCAGCCAGCTTTATGGGTTTTCCTTTGTAAGTTAAGGAGTTCTTTTGACTTGCTGCTTTTAGGATTTTCTTTCTTCATTACTGTATTCTGCAAATGTATTTACAATACGTCTTAGTTCTGGCTTTCTTTCCTTGATTTTTGTGGGAGTTCTCTGTGCTTCCTGGATCTGGATGTCTGTTTAACACCCAGAGTAGGGATGTCTTCCACTATTATTTCCTCAAATAAATTTTCTACAACTTTTCTTTGTTCTTCTGGGAGTCCTATAATATGAATGTCATTATGTTTGATGGAGTCCCTGAGCTCCCTAAGTCTATTATCATGTTCCATAACTTTTTGTCTCCATTGTTCAGCCACTTTATTTTTTATTATTTTGTCCTCGAGGTCACTAAATCGTTCCTCTGTTTCTGGCATCAAGCCTGTTTCCAATCTCTTTTATAGCATTCTTCATCTCTGATTGATTCTTTTTCTAACTTTTTTATCTCTGTGGTAAGAGGGTCTTCTATTCTTTTCTCAAGCCTAGTGAATATGCTTATGATTCTTGCTTTAAATTCTCCATCAGACATGTTACTTAAATCTGTCCCTTAGATCTCTGGTCATGGCCTAATCTTCTTTCGTTTGGGATAAATTCTTCTTCCTTTGCATTTTGTGTAAGCCTCTGCCTTCCTCTGTGTGTTAGAAAAGCCACTTCTGTCTCCTGCTCCTGAAAGTAAGAGCTTTATGGAGAGGGGATGTAGTTTCCAGGACTTGGTGCTGCAGGGAGTGTCTCTGGTGCATGCTTCATGTGCTCTGCTGTTGTGTTGTGGCTGCTCTGTCCTTTAGGCCAGCTGTCTGCAGAGGTTCTCTTAGCCTACAGTGGCTGTGTTTGGTCCTTGGGTATATTGTGGTGAATTTTAACTAGGTGTCTCTGGTCTTCTTGTGAAATGAGACCTGACACCAACTCCACAAGACCTGAGGCCCTGCAGAACTCTCTGGTGGAGAGCTGTGGTATGGACAGGGGTTTGTGCTGGTATTCAGGAGGAGAGACCCAATGCAGTGGGGCTGAGGCAAGCTTCATGGAGAGGGGTAGATCTCTTTGAGTAAAGAGGGTTGGGGCTTGGTGTGTCCAAGTTGGCCAGTGAGGATGCTGTGTTGCTTCCTGCTGGTGGCTCTGTGTTTCTTCTGGGGGCGGTGGAGAGAAATGGCACCAGCCAGCACCTTTGTTCCTGGAGAGACATCTCTGTGAATGATGCCTTTTTGGGGAGTGCTCTGAGATGAGTGAATACTATCCCTACTGTGGGCTCCAGGCATTCTCAGATCACCGTTTCTTCGCTGTCTGCCCCCGGTTGTTTGCCTGCCTTCTCACCAGGAGCAGCACAGCGTTCTCCTGACTCTACCCCAGCCAAACCCTCCGACCTTTAAAACTCCAAGCTTTAAGCCCTGCTGGTTACAAGAACTCATGGAATTCAGCCCCTCTCATTTTCCAAGCCAATGGCTTTGGGGAAACACTCTCCTTGTGCATTGCCCTGTATGCTCTCTCTCTCTCGTCTTGCTCCAGGAATACAGCTCCCTGCTCTCCACAGCACACATAATCTGTTTTTCTCCTAAACCACATCTTTGCACGTCCTACTTTCTTTGATGTGGCCTCTTCTTTCCCTTTAGTTGTAGAGTTTGTTCTGTCAGTATTCAGGTCGAAATATGGGGTATTTGGAATGATTTGATAGTGATCGAGTTGTGTTCTTGGAATGAGAGAAGCATTTTACTCCGCCACCGTCTTCACTCTCCTCATGCTCTTTTTAAAACTCCTTCTTGGTGCCCGTTAAAATGGCATGGAACTGTCACTTCTGCAGCCAGAACCCAAAGAACGGTGGCTATTTCCCATTCTGGTCCTGTGCTCACCAAGAGCAACTGTTTTCTGATATTTCACAGGAAAAGTAGTCACTCTGTTCTTGAGCACACTGTAATGGCTCACTGGGGTAAGTGCAGTGATGGGTGGCTACGGCCCCCATCTATGTTTATATGACTGAAACCTTACAACTGGGCCTTAACTAAAGCAGGAGCTCCTCTGAATCTTCACTTTCTAAAATGATATGGCCCTGATCAGCAATTTGGTTGTTAAATGTCATGGCCTTAAGTCTTACTGTAAAACAGACTTTATTTTTGTTACTGTAAGAAATGTTTAATTTTGTGACACATTTTTTTGCCAAAAGAATAAATTATTGGCTTCTTCCTAAGAATTGCCCTTTAATTCAAACATTATGAAGCTTTTGGGTTCAGTTAACTTCCACACAGGTGCTGCATATCATGTTGAGAGACAGTGACATTTTAAAGGACCGAATCTTTTCATTACTTTGTTCATCAAAGCTTGTCAAAAACTACATGAAATCATGAAATAACATAGGTTTGTTTTTTGTTTTGTTTTTTTTTTTGTTTTTTGTTGTTTTGAAGAAAAAGCAAGACTGCCATGCAAATCTAAAATGAACAGAAGCAAAGACTTTATTTAACTTATTAACTCATAGAGGAACCAACAAGATGTTTAAAACCATTTCAGTGGCCCCTGGTGGCTCAGTCGGTTGAGCGTCCGACTTCGGCTCAGGTCATGATCTCACGGTTTGTGAGTTTGAGCCCCACATTGGGCTCTGTGCTGACAGCTCAGAGCCTGGAGCCTCCTTTAGATTCTCTCTCTCTGCCACTCCCATGTTCATACTCTGTCTCTCTCTGTCTTTCAATAATAAATAAAAATAAAGTTAAAAATTATAAAAAAATAAATAAAACAATTTCAAATGAGAATCTTAAGAGCAGACATATATAGGAATTCAAATATGTTGAAATGAATTTAATAGAAGATACCTTCCAATGATCGAGATGGTTTTCATCTCCATCTGACAAAGTCATTTGCATCTCTATAGACAAATCATTTCCTTGCAGTAACCCAAAACTTTTCTGTTTGAAGGCTTGCAAAACAGCCATAAGTCAATGAGGAATATAGAGCTCTACAGAATCAGATAAGGAAGTGTTCCCCAAACAACGCTTAGCATTCTGTTTTCTCAATTATATCTTTCATTAACTGTCCTAAAATAATTTAGAAGCAGAGTAATGTGGAAAAGTTTAAGGACATTAAATTAACTCTAATGAATTATCACTTTATGCACATGATTTACACAAGCAAAGAGGGGGATTGCAACTAATATGAAGTGCCCAGTGCATAGGTCTTTGATAATTTGTTTCCATACAATATTGTATCTAATTTCCTTTTTTCAACTTTAAAGAAGGTCCTCTTTATTTTATTATTACCATTATTGAAAGTATAGCGGATGTACAATGTTATATGAATTGCAGCTATACAACATAATGTATTTAATTTTATTAAAAACTATTGAGTTAGGTAATTTTTGTGGATTGACCATCCTTCCCACCTCCCCCACCAATAATAATAATAATAATAAATGAATAAAGTTATGTTGAAGTTCCTACCCCTAGCACCTACGGATGTGATCTCATTGGGAAATAGGGTTTTTGCAGATGTAATTAAGATGTAAGTTAATATGCGGTCATATGGAGTAGGACAATTTGACTCTTGTCCTTATAAAAAGAGGAATGACATAGACAGATACACTGTATATGACAGAGACAGGAATAAGGATATGCATGTGCAAGACAAAGAGCTCTGAAGATTGCTAGTCACATTAGAATCTAAGAGAAAAGAATGAAGTAGATTATTCCCTAGAACTTTCAGAAATAGCATAGCCCTGCTATGTGTTCTGGCCTCCAGAACTGTGAGACAATAAATTTCTGTTGATTTAAGCCACCCACTTTGAGGTAATTTTTACAGCAGCATTAGGAAAGGAATACAGTATTATTGCATCTATTTTATAATTTAAGATAATGATATCAAAAGGAATGAAGGAGTTTAGCAAATATCATATAGATTTTAAGTGTCAGAGAGTGAAAATTTACTGCAAATTCAATTTCGATCCACATCTCACTTTTTGTCCACTAGGCTGTTTTTAGGTTGACAAAGTTTTGAGTACTATCAGTCATCTTAATTTTTATTAAATGTTAAAATGGCCAGTTTCTTATTTCTTACTCAATAATGACTATTAATAAAACTTCCTCAAACTGATACTTTTTCTGACTCCTAGAATAAATAAAACATCTGATCATTGTATTTACTATAACAAACATATTACTGTTTTTTTTTCTTTCTTCATACAATGGAAGAAAAATGTACTTAAAATAGACAAAGACAGGGCATGTGGGTGGCTCAGTCAGTTAAGCATCCCGCTTTGGTTCAGGTCATAAACCCCCTCCTGCTCATGCTCTTTCTCTCTCTGTCTCTCAAAAATGAATAAATATTAAAAAAATATTTTTAAATAAGCTAAGAAAAATTTTTTCAAAACAACAAAAAAAGTCAGGAAAAAAAGCCAAGGAATTATGGAAAGGATACCTTTTATTTACATTTTGCTGCTTTTTGTAATATGATAACAATTCTTCAGAGAAGCTAAAATATTTATACATTAACTACTGAGTACATGATACCTAAATTAGGTGTCACATCTAAATGAATTACAGTGTTTCAGGTTTGGCTTGTGGTTTATGGTAAACATAGTTATCTTAAATTATGACTAATAGAACAAAAATAAATTTAAATATTACATTTTTTTGCACCAAATATTTGGTACAGTTGGCATATTTTGGTACATAAAATTTTGGTATATATCTTTATATGTTTGATATCACGGTATACATACACACATTTTTGTGTTCTGCTTTTTCCGTATACCATTATGCAATTTAAATTTTGGTTAGGAAATGCCTTAAGATTAAAAAGAAAAAAAAAGGATACACCTAAAGGTTGTTTTAAAACCTATTATTTCAACTTGGTATTTATTGAGTTAGCAGTAAACTAAATTTTATTTTAGTGAGGCATCTTGTAATAACATGTGTTATATATCCATGTCACAGGGTATGTATTTTTTAAAAGATACAGTTTCATGAACATTTTTCTAAGAGTCTTAAAACAAAAGATTCATTGAAAATTAGCAATTACATTTAATTTATATTTTTTTAGACCAAAAACAAACTGTTATCTCCATATTCTTGCCACTTGGGTGTTATTTCAGTAGATATGCAGTAGATATGAAACCACAATTTTGTTATGAATGCCAAGGTTAGAGCTTAAAAGTAATGTTTGTTTTTTCCTTGAACTATTATTGGTTTAGTTCTTGTAGATGCTAGTGATTGAATCTATCTGAGTGGAGTCTATTTTCTTCACTAGTTTCTTTTCTGTCACAGGCATTATTTTTGGATTTATCTAGCCTCTATTACTGCCATGCAAACACTGCAGGATGATAAGTAATTTTTAAAGCTGTCAGAAAGATGTTCAAACATAAACATTTCCTCTTGATCTTAAAGAACAGTTTTTATTCCTACCTATGAAACTCAGCAAGAAAATGTGGATGTTTCAGCACAAAACAAGATACTATTATATACTATTCTTATGGAAAGAACTAAAACTTATCTAGCTGATACTGAAGAGAGCTACAAAATTCTTTACTAATAGAACAACTAGATATAAACATTCTACATTTACTTAGTTGCATTACTGATTGTTAGTTCATTTAGAAGAGTGATAAGGAGAGAGTCACTGAACCCATCCCCATTAAATTTGCTGTAAATATCAAAGAAATGAGGACATATACATTTCAGGAATCACCACATTTTTTCAAAGTAACAAAATAACTTTCACATTCCCTATGAGAATTTCCATGTATCCATTAGTATATCTTAGTAAAACCTAAATATTAGGCTAGGGCTAGGTTCAAAAGCTGTATGTTAAAAGTTCATATCAAACCCAAAGAATCAAAAAAATTCATATAAAATATGTATTGAGAAATGAAAAATAGAGATAAGAGGGTTTTTTCTTCTTTTCTTTTTTCTTCTTTTTTCCTTTCTTTACCTCTTTTATTTCCTCTCCACTCCTTTCCTCTCTTCTCTCCCCCCTCCTCTCCTCTTTTCTCTTCTTTCTTTTCTTTCTTCCTTCCGTTCTTTCTTTCTTTCTTCCTTTCTTCTTTTCTTTCTTAAAAGAGGAGACAAAATAGTGTTGTTTCACAATGATGGAAATAGTTCTTTCAAAAGGAAAATAATGATGACACATGCAAAAGAAGATTGAATTGGTTGAGAAAGTAGAAGAAAGTGGATTTGTTCACACAGACAATTGAGAGGGATTCATTTTAGATTTGGGGTTCAAAACAGTCAAGAGAGTTACTATAAATTAGAAAAAGAGAGAAAAACAAATCTTTTACAGTATACTTTCCTGTGCATGCCGGGAATAAAACTATTTTTAGGTAGTAAATATGACCAGATTCATGAAGTTGGAGTACAAGTCCTTTACCCTTTGAAATAAGTAATATTATTTAATATTAAAATCCAGTGATACGGTGACCCATCTACATATCACAAAGAAATGATTTTTCTTTTTCCCTGTGATCAAGCTAACTGCTTTTCATTCAATTTGATAAATCTGACACATCCTAGGTCTCATGTGGTCCATAATTTCGCTCATATAGTCAGTTGTATAGAAGAGATACAATGAGAAAAGTTCCTTTCTTTTCAGAGAAGTATGATCCCCTTTAGTCATTAAAAAACTGCCATCATGCCATTTTTGTATTATTGGCAATTAAACCAATACAGTATGAATATTAATCTTTTGTTTTTATTCCTGGCAACAATAGTGTCTCTAGCCATTTGAGGGAGAAGACTCTCATGGGTAGTTTTATACTTAGGTACTACAGACCTATACAGTCAACGACCTTTGGTCTATATTTTATGTAACTACACAGTATATACATCATGTTGACAACTAGCTTACAACTCCTAACATGTACACACAGAGTGATGTTCTTCAGGGCATATCTGTAATGCTAGTATATTAGGTTCCAGTTACCAGATGAGCCTTCCATCATCCATTATATCTGATTCAGCCTCAAAAGCAAAGAAAGTAATCTGTCTATAAATACCAGGGCCTGTTCAGAAATGCCAAGATACTGGCCTCTCTTTACAGGATATATCTCTACTTTGTTATAATCAAGCTCCCTTTATTAAATCTAAAATGTTAGATCCATCCATCTCTTTTCAGTCAAGAAAGAGTATTAGTTAAATGATAACCCTCATGTTAAAAACAAAACTCATTAATGTTCAGAAAGAGCTTGATGTCTTTCCTTCAATTTGTAATTACAGACCAGGTTCCCAGACCACAGCGGTCACCCTCCCCCAAACCTCCAAAACAAACCCCCAAAATAAACAAACAAAAAACAAACAAGACAAAACAAGAATCCAATATTTCCATAATAATCTAAGGTAACTTTATTGTAGTTCACTCGAAACGCCACCTACTTTTGTGGAAATCTAATTCCAATCACTTCCTCAGTTGTGGAGTTCTTTCAAAAGAGTATCTAGAAGTCTCGGATCAATTCCCCGTCTACCCTAATGCTATCCTTTCCACTGTTACATATCCTAAAATATGTTTGCCGTGTCTTGATCTGGAGCCTTGTATAATGTCTGTGGTGAGGCCAAAGTACCATCTCTAGAGCCTCTAAGGACTAAGTCATAGGTTCAGTTACCTCTGAAAAGCCTAAATGAACCTAATGAAGAGTGACTTCCTGGAACTGTCATGTCGTGTAATCTGCTAATTCTTCTTTGATTTGTCAGAGCCTCATAGGTTTTTGTTTAGAAGAGAGAATTCAGTAACTTATTTTATTCCTGGTGCGATACTCTGCTCATCTTACATATGATCTAATATACAAATTGGATTTTAATACTTTGTACTCACAAGTTTTTAATAGTTTGTATTCACAAGTCAACGTCCTCTTCTATCCCTATATCTCAAGTATATGTCTACAGATCTGAGTCAAAGAACAATATGAAAAGAGTTGTAAACTATAGTCAGAATAATCTCTCTATCCACAAATTGAAGCATTGTAGTAAGCAAATATTTGTATGTCTAAAACTTCCTTTGGGATACATATTTTCCAGAACTTTTCCAAAAGTTTCTTTTTTTTTCCAGAAGTGTCCCATCCATCATCCTTTCATACATGCTTAAGTATGTTGTGTATCTGAGACAAATATTGAACAGATTTCCAAGCCTAGAGCTGTACTTATCTAGAGTTATTATTTGAATTTTGATTTGTAATGCATGCAGAGTTGGAAATCAGAATAGGTAAAGAAGGATCTTAACCTTCAAGGGATTGTAGGATTGGCTGAAACCTCTAATTCATGTCCAAGTAAGTTCTATAAATTGAAAATGCCTCTTAATTACTAGCAAGTTTACATACACACAATTTTATTTCTTACTATATTTCCTACATTCTTACATCTGACTTTTAAATTGAGCCTTACCCAAATAAAAATTCAAACTTTTCATTATTTCTTGTTAACATAGAAACTCAACCTAAGACAAAACAAATAATCTGATAAACACTTAGTTAACATATATACTTTTACTAAACATTAGTGCTCGGAGGGGTCATTTAACCTATAAAATATCTTATAAAAGTGTTTTAAAAAGTATTTTAGAACTTTAAAATCTTCAAAATTTCTTTCAGTATACCTCATTAAAATGATATAATCTGGCTATGGCTTATGTACAATCAAATTTTTTTTCTGTATTCTGTAAAGTTTACCTACTTTCACCTGTTGGCTAGGGAAGTCCAATTTATGTATAATTATAATGAAGACAAATGTATTTGTGTTTGTGTGATGATTTGTCATTGGGCATCATCCAGGCTCTCACTGCCAACATTTTTCTCAAGTATCATCTAGATATTTATCCAAACAAAAAAGCTTTCATCTCATTCAATTTCTAATAGTAACTCTTTTGGAGATATTTACTTAGTTTAATATTCCCTAATATAGTTAATATTGTATACCATAGCTATATAAAAAGGGAATCATAAATATTGGAGTGAGGAGGTCTTTGAACTCATTAAGCCCAAATATTAAAAAGTAAAACACACACACACACACCCTTTGAACTCATTAAGCCCAAATATTAAAAAGTAACACACACATACACACACACACACACACACACACACACACAATTTTCCTCACAGGGGTTTTATTTTTCTAAATGTTTGAAGATACAGAAAGAAATATTATATGATACCTTTTCTCTCTGAAAGTAACGTATTCCACAGAGTTGGTTACCCAGTATCAGAAGATATTGAAAACTGAAACTAAGGATAATGTTAATCTTAATGGTAAATGATAAGAAACCAGTGAAGGTATCCTTTCCTAACCATTAAAAAACTAGTTGCCATGGTGTCCCTTCTCCAAAAGAAAAGCAATGAAATAAAAGACACCAAAGAAATTTTAAGAGCCAACGTTTGATGTAGGCACAGACACTGGTTTTCCTTTCTTTTAAGAACATTTTTAAATGACTTCTTCAAACACCTGCGAAGATTTTTCTGCAGGAAAATGTCTAATTCATAATGACATGTAGCTAACAATTGAACTTTTCTTTATAAGATGTACCCGAATTTATTCACACAAGACCCTTTTCAGAGATGTTTTGGCTTTGCCTAGCTGGGGCAGTTGTTAATGGCATTTCATATGTATTTTTCTATAAAAAATTGCATTGCGAGCATTTGAAAACAAGTAGGACATTAATCTTTTGTTGGGCTGAGCTGTATAGCTGGCCGAAATGCAAAAATAAAAATAAAAAATAACTGGTGTTTGGTGACAGAAACTAAGAACGCTATGGTATAAAAATAATAGGCCCGTGGCTTCATGAGAATAGATAGATCTAAGAAGGAAGGCCCATGTGAGAAATAGCATTAGGCTTTTTATATAACACATCTCAGTCAACATTGAATCCTATATGAGGAGGATGCATAGAAATTTTAAAAATCCACCCATGATGAGAAAATTTATCATTTGGATTCAAATGCATAATTTAAAGGATAAATCTTCCAGAAAAATGATAAACCATGCATGACTTCACATATAAAGCTCAAAATGGAGCAAAGTTGAAAAGCAGTCTCTCCCTCAGACTATAATTTCTGTAGATGTGCTAGGGCCATGACAGATTGCTCACTTCACCGTTGCAATAAACCAGGACTGTTATGTAATAATAAAGAGCAGAATTTTTGTTGTAGGAGAAGGTCTGGTCACTCTGAATATGCAGACCCTAAAACTGTAATTTTGTTAAAAAGACACTGGTCTTGCCAGGTGTTGTTCAGAAAATATTTGATTGCAAGGAAGAGAACCCACTCAAGCTCAGGTAAACAAAATAGGACCAATTGTTTTCAAACTGCAAGTAGACAGTTATACAGAAGCACAGTAAGTACATCAAGTTTTTAGAAGGAACTGGAACTCACTCTCTGCTGAGTCGGAACACAAGCTCGATACAGCCTTTTAAGCCTTGAATTTAATGTAATTCCCAGAATTTATTAAAAACAAATGGAATTGTTTGGGGGTCCCTAATCCAAATTTCTGAGAGAGAGAATCTGATTGGCTCAGGTTGGATCTACTTCTGGCCCTATCATCTGAAGAACTAGCTCTGTAGCAGAAGGAAGCAACAGGGGGGACCTTTCAGAGAGAGGAGTAGGAAGCAGAGCTGAGTGGGATACGCATTTCTCAGAGAAGTTAGTATAAAACATCAGAATTCCCTACCAAGGAAGAGAAGAAAATCTGTTGTGTTGATGGTAAGTGCTACTGAGGTGGGAGAGAGAGGGCCTGGATATTTGATAAAGAATGCTGACTCAGGGACTCAATATGTATTCAGCAATGTGTACGGACATCCCCTTATAAGTAAATGAACAGAGGGCATGTTGCTACCTGTTTTGGAAGGGAAGACAGCCACCCCATCTTACCCCAGTAGTCTGATTCTCAGAACTTAGCATCTTTCACATGTTTTCATTTAACAAATCCATGTGTCTATACTGGCATACAGAAATGCAGAAAAACAACTTGCTGCTCTCACATCTTCAAAATACCGTTGGCTTCTTCTACAGCACTGACAGCTCTGACTGCCTCAGAAAACCTAGTTAGGGACTCAAGCCACAGCAACTTCAGTACATTGTGAGGACATTTGACCTTGTTCTCACCACCTGAGATTGCTTAAAGGAATTCCCTAACCATTTGTCTTACATGCACAATAGTGTTGTTAGAACGGTATTCATGGGCTTTGAAGATGATAACTAAATCTAGGTACCACATGCCAAATATAGCCTGACACCAGCTGGTTATAAATCTGTTCTCATCTCTCTGAGGAAGCTCTTTTTAAAATTCATGACTTAAAATAATTCCTTGTACACTGTGCATGTGTATGTATCCATACACAGTTTTACTAAAAAAAAAAAAAAAAAAAAAAAAAACACTGTATTATTTCTCTAATCTAAACTATATTCTCTTAAAAATAAATAAAAATTGGCATAAAATATACATAAAATAAGAAATCCCCAGCTTCTATTCTTGAGCTGTCACTGTACTGCTTAAACTCAGACCCAGTTCAAGGAGGGATTGGACAGGTGGTATAGAGAATAAAATGTGTCATGCTTTTCCCTGCTCTGAGTCCAAGATAACTTGCCTTAGCTTGTTGAAGCAATCTTCTTTTAGCTGAGTTTTCTCCTAGGAGATTTATTGCATTATAGACAAAATATGAAGGAAGCCTCACACTGAAATAAAATCTCTGTTAGATTTTGAGACATAGCAATGGCTGCGTTGAAACTTTCCCCAAAGAACATAACCCACAACGGAGTAGACATTCTTATGTCCCTCACATCAGGAGACCAGGAAGCTGTCTTCTTATTTTTCCAGAAAAAAAACATGGCAATGACTGCTACAGAGCATCATGCCCTGAGGGTGAGGAGGTGCCGAGTTATAACAACAGCAGTGTCAGGTGTGATGGCACATGTATAATTAGAAATACAGGTACTAAGAATAAGGGGCAGCTGTGCCTAGGAAAGAGGTACCCAAGCTGGAAGGAGGAACCACAGATCTCTAGGACACCTTAATTTTCTTCTTTGTGAAACTGAAATACAGTGAGTAGAGTAAATGACATTGTAATACTTTAAGGTCCATACATAACAAGTTTAAGAAGCATTTATTTTTTCCAAAAAATAAATGATTTCAAAATTTATTTAAAAGTCTATGTTACTAAAATACGTTGAAATAGAAAAGAAAATACGTTTTATCAATAGAAAGTCTTTAAGAATTTGATACAGTTAATGATCTTGCACAGAAGCAGTCAGTATAACAAGTTATATTACATTTTTTTTAATGTTTACTGGAGACACACACAGAGAGAGAGCACATGAGAAGTGGAGTGGTAGAGAGAGAGAGAGAGAGACAGAGAATCCCAAGCAAGCTCTAAGCTGTCAGCACACAGCCCACAGTGGGGCTCGATCTCATAAACCATGAGATCGTGACTTGAGCCAAAATCAAGAGTTGCATGCTTAACCACTGAGCCATCCAGATACTCTTATATTACATTTTTAGCATTTGAAAATACTAGATTTTTGTTTTAATAAGCTCCACACCCAATGCGGGGCTTGAATTCACAACCCTGAGATTAGGAGTCACATGCTCTATCGACTGAGCCAGCCAGTTGCCTCCAAAATACTAGAATTCTTAATTTAGAGTTCTATAGAATTATAATAAGTAAATATCCTTTTACTATAGGAAAATTTTAAAATTTGGTCACTTTTGAAATAAAATGGCTTATACTTTCTTATACAAACTGTGTCCCTCCTATATTGTATAACCTGGGACTAATTTTGTAATGATAGGATTGATTTTCCTTGTCTCTAAAATTAATAGGGGAGGTAGAATATATCTAAGTTTCTCTCTATCTCTAGACTTTAAACACTATTCCACAAGGTCTATTTCTTAAACATGAATAAATTGTTTGAAATTCAGTCTATGTGGGATTCCAATCGTTAGCCAGTAAAATGGAACTAGTAAAGACAGTGGAACTTATTTTAATGTTTGTTTATTTGTTTGTTTGTTTATTTATTTATTTGAAGAGAGAGAGGAAGAGAGAGAGAGAGAAAGGATGCACACACGTGTACTATTGGGGCAGGGGCAGAAAGAAAGGGAGAGAGAGAATACTAAACAGTTTCCATGCTGTCAGTGCACAGCACGACGCAGAGCGTAATCCCATGACCTGTGAGATCATGACCTGAGCCGAAATCAAGAGCTGGACACTTAACTGACTGAGCTCTCAGGCACCCCACCACAGTGGAACTTTTGACATGTTATGATAATATATATAAAAGTTCGGAGGTGGATTTTGTGAGCCAACAGACAAATGATTAGATATAAGTAGCCTATTAGACTTATAATGTCGATAGTGTATATCAACTATTATTGTTATCACTTAATTAATTTTAAAACATCAATTAAGTCTAATTATCAGATTAATTTTGATCATAGTGGCTATATTTATTCGGATCATCAATGGATTTTAATCTATAACCATCGGGACCATAACCATCCTTCCGTCCTGAGTAATCAGGTGACTTTGAAAATAAAGAATCATAACCTCCTCTGAACAAGTATATAGCACATAGAAGTTGTCCAATATAAATGAAAGATGCTTATGCTTTTTTTTTTTTTTTACTTAAATTCTTGTTAGTTAACATGCAGTGAAATCCTGGTTTCAGGAGTAGAATTCAGTGATGCATCACTTACATAAAACACCCAGTGCTTATCACAAAATGGTGTCGTATGTAAGCCCTCTTTAATACCCATCTAGTGCAGCTCCCACTCCCCTCTCTCCATTAACCCTCAATTTGTTCTCTATCCTTAAGAGTTGTTTGTGGTTTGTTTTCCTGTCTCTTTTTTCTTTTTTCACCTTCTCATACGTTCATCTGTTTTGTTTCTTAAATTCCACATTAGTGAAGTAATATGGTATTTGTCTTCCTCTAAATTATTTTGCATAGCATAATACATTCTAGCTTGATCCACCTTGTTGCAAATGACAAGATTTTATTATTTTTGATGGCTGAGTAATACTCCACTGCATATATATATATATATATATATATATATATATATATATATGTACATACACACACACACACACACATACACCCATACCGCATATATATGTGCATATATATATATATATATATATACCCATACCACAAAAGACGCTTATGCTTATGAGTATGCTTATGAGATTTCCAAAGATAATCTGGTTTTTTCTCTTCTTCTCTGTACTAAAGAATGCCACATTTTATTTATCTGTAGAGGTTCAAATAGTAATTTTTTTCAAACATGGTTTATTGAAAACAATAATTACCAATAATGAAGTTCTATCTTATTAGGATTATTCTACATATAATCTTTAAGCCTGCAATATAGGTCTCTAATATTCTTATTTTATATGGATTATAATCAAGCTATTATATGAGTTTAATATCATACATTATAACTAATGTAACAAAGTTAATAAACAGCAGAATTAGCTTCAAAATATGTTTTCTTGATCCATAGGCCATCCGTGATTAATACACTTTGAAAACTTTTCACAAAGCTTTTTTTTTTCCCGAAAAAAATAGGAAGAACATTTATTTTATCATGAGAGGTTAGTTTTAGTTTGAGAATTAATATTTACTTGTAAGTAATCTTAGACAAGTTTCTAAACTGTGTATTACTTTTCCTGTGTTCTAGCTCATTTCTTAATATTATGAAAATAAAGTTACATTGATGCATTTCATAGTTAAATTATATATATATATATATATATATATAAGTAATAATGGATGAAATCCAGATACAGGGTGTCAAAATAGGAAGAATGGACACCAAGATGGTCCCAAGTTGGGAACTTTTTGTTAGTCATGCATTTGCTTTCTCTTTGTATTTGAGGACATTTGACTTATCACAAATAAGTGTACGTCTTCATGGGATGCCGTGCTGCTGTGCGGTGGTCATTAAATCATCTATGACACGAAAAAGAAATAATTCTGTTTCTTCAAGAAGTGAAGAAAGGCATGTTGATTTTTATTTTCAAAATATGCTTAACAGCAAACTTACTACAAATTGGAATCAAAATAATTACTATTACAGTTAAAAACAGGGGCTTTGGAATAAACAGGCACTGTTCAAACTCTAGCTATACCTCTCAATAATGACGCTGTGTTTGATAAATTACTTAATTTGCATTTTCTTATGTAGGCGTTGGAGATAATAACTCCTGTAACAATTAAATTAGTTAGAATATATAAATCAGCACACTGCATGGTTACCATGTTGTGAATACTTAACAAGTGATGGCTAAATGCCTTTGCTATTACTAATTTTATTTCAAATGTCCACATAATTTGAATAATATACAATTATTTTACCAAGCAAAATTATTAGTAACTGAGAAAAACAAACATCTCTCAAATTTTATCTAAGCTATTTTTTTTTTTTTTTTTACTAAAGACCAGCATGTGTGTGGTGGCTTAGTTGGTTAAGCATTTTACTCTTGATTTTGGCTCAGGTCATGATCTCATGGTTCCTGGTAATAAACCCACGCTTTGTACTGACAGTGCAGAGCCTTCTTGTGATTCTCTCTCTCATTCTCTCTCTAATTAAATAAATATTTTTTAAAATAAAATACAATCGGGAAAAAAGGATAATATCATATTCTTCAAAGATCTTTAAGTTATCATAAACTTTTTACCACTCGACAGAGGAGTAGCAAAGTGATATTAGAGTCATGCAAACAGTGACAGGAGGATTCTGTGGTCGTTTTTGTTCTCTCCCACATTAACTGAACTTGTTCAAATTACTTAACTGAATTATGATGCAGATATTTTCAATTTGGAGATTTTGACATAAGATTGAAGGCGAAACACAGATTTACACAAACTAGTTCACAGACTAAAAGGGATGTCAGGAATGAAGGCAAAGTGATTACGATCTAGGAATAGAGAAATATGAAGTATATGCTGATTGTGGATAGATACTGTGAAGGGACAAGTTATGAAACCATGTGCTTTATCATCATTTTACCTTATATTTACTCTAATCCCATGTAAACTGATGTCCTCCTTCACGATATTTTGCATAGAGCGCCAGGGTCCAATTATGGTGAATCTAGGGGTCCCGGAAGGATGGATGGTCAGTGAAAGGAAATGAGAGAGCCAGGAGAGAGATGTAGTCTGATGACCAAGCAGGCAGCCCTGGCAATTCTTCTGG